>ML663567.1:13008365-13078081 GCA_007570785.1 Antilocapra americana | reverse complement strand
ACACACACACACACACACACACACACACACACACACACACACACACACACACACATATATATATACACATATATATATATCTGCTTTGGGAGCTCATTATTCCTTCCTATGGGTCTAGGGTTCTCTCTGGTATATTTTCCCTTCAGTCTAAGCAACTTATTTTATTATTTCATGTTTTACTTCAGCACTGATGGTGACAAATCTACTTAGCTAGTCTTTATGAAAATGTCTTAATATTTCACTGTGTTTTTTGAATGATATTTTGCTAGGTATAGAACTATGTTGAGAGTTTTCTGTTTCTGAATTTTTAGGATGTCTTTGTCTTCTAGCTTCTGTTGTTTCTGATGAGAAACTTGTCTTCATCTTATTGTTATCCACCTGAATATAATGTGTTTTCTCCTCTGTGCTTCAGTTTTTATTCTCTCTTTAGTTTTCAATAGTTAGACCATAATGTACATAGGCATGATTTGTTCTTATTTATCTCTTTTGAAGGATGACAAAGATTGATGGGTGTTGCCTTTTATCATTTTTTAAAAATTCTCAGAACTCACTCTTACAGATATTTTCTTTGCCTCATTCTCTTTTTCTTTCTAAAATTCCAGTTACACAAATGTTGGACTATATACATACTGTCCCAAATGTTCAGATGATCTATTTAGTTGAGGTTTGTTTTGTGTGTGTGGTCCTTTGGGTTGGATATTTCTATTTAGCTGACTTCTTTCAAGTTCATGGCTTCCATCTGTTGCTCTGTCAGTGTTCTTAATTCATAAGCCTGTAAGATCTGATATTGTGTTATTCAATTCTAAAAATTCCTGTTTTTTCTTTTTGTTTTTATTTATCTTCTAAGATTCCCCGTTATTTCATTTGTATTTTCTATTTTTTTTTCACTAGGTCATTTAGTTTTATTGTAATTACTTTAAACGATAACCCTGTATGCGAGACGGCAAAAGAGACGCAGATGTATAGAACAGTCTTTTGGACTCTATGGGAGAGGGCAAGGGTAGGATGATATGGGAGAATGGCATTGAAACATGTAAATTATCATAAGTGAAATCAATCACCAGCCCAGGTTTCATGCTTGATACAGGGTGCTCAGGGCTGGTGCACCAGGATGACCCAGAGGGATGGAATCGGGAGGGAGGTGGGAGAGGGGTTCTGGAAGGGGAACACATGTATACCCATGGTGGATTCATGTCAATGTATGGCAAAACCAACACGGTAATGTAAAGAAAAAAAAAATTAAGTTCTTATCTGCTAATCGCAACATCCAGGTTAATCTGTAGGTCTGTTTCAGTAGGCTCCCTTGTTCAATATGAATCAAAAATTTCTACTTCTTTGCATGTCTTCTATTTCTTTATTTTGTGCTAGACATTATGTGTAAAAGTACAGTAGAGATTGAAGTAAATAATACCTCCAGAAAAAGGCACATCCCTTCCTCTGTTTGCTAAGTCACATATGTAGTTGAGCTGGCCTTGTGCTTTAATTAGACACAGTGCATCACCAACATCAGATGATTTGAGGGTAGTATCAAGGCTTTCCCTTCAACAGAACTTGGGTTGTGAACACCACCAAAGCTCCATTGATGTGCTTAATAGCCTAGCCATCAGCTTTTCTTTCAGGTGACTGAGGAGGTCCTACCCTGCAGAGCTTTTAGCACCTGAGACATCTATTTTTGCCCTAGTGCCCTGCTCCCAGCCTTTGGAGGGTTGTTGCCATGTACTTAGAGAAAAACATCTACTTCTGCTTTATTGACTACACCAAAGCCTTTGACTGTATGGATCGCAACAAACTGAAAAATTCTTAAAGAGATGGAAACACCAGACCACCTTACATGCCTCCTGAGAAATCTGTATGCAGGTCAAGAAGCAACAGTTAGAACTGGACATGGTACAATGGACTGGTTCAAAAATTGGGAAAGGGGTACATCAAGGCTGTGTATTCAGTTTGGTTCAGTTCAGTCACTCATTTGTGTCCAATTCTTTGTGACCCTATGGACGGCAGTATGCCAGGCCTCCCTGTCCATCACCAACTCCTGGGAGTTTACTCAAACTCATGTCCATTGAGTCGGTGAGGCCATCCAACCATCTCATCCTTTGTCATCCCCTGTGTATTGTCACCCTGCTTCTTTAACTTATAAGCAGAGTACGTTATGCAAAATGCTGGGCTGGATGAAGCACAAGCTGGAATAAAGATTGCAGGGAGAAATATCAATAACCTCAGATAAGCAGATGACACCACCTTTATGACAGAAAGCAAACAGGAACTAAAGAGCCTCTTGATGAACGAGAGAGTGAAAAATCTGGCTTGAAATTCAGCATTCAAAAAACTAAGATCATGGCATCCAATCCTATCACTTCATGGCAAATAGATGGGGAAACAGTGACAGACTTTATCTTTTTGGGCTCCAAAATCATGGCAGATGGTGCCTGCAACCATGAAATTAAAAGACGCTTGCTCCTTGGAAGAAAAGTTATGACCAACCTAGGCAGCATATTAAAAAGCAGAGACATTATTTTGCTGACAGGTCCATCTAGTCAAAGCTATGGTTTTTCCAATAGTCATGTATGGATGTCAGAATTGGACTATAAAGGAAGCTGAGGGCCGAAGATTTGATGCTTTTGAACTGCCAAAGAATTGATGCTTTTGAACTGTGGTGTTGAAGACTCTTGAGAGTCCCTTGGACTGCAAGGAAATCAAACCAGTTAATCCTAAAGGAAATCAGTTCTGAATATTCTTTGGAAGGACTGATGCTGAAGCTGAAACTCCAATACTTTGACCACCTGATGCAAAGAACTGACTTATTGGAAAAGACCCTGATGCTCAGAAAGATTGAAGGCAGGAGGAGAAGGGAGTGAAAGAGGATGAGATGGTTGGGTGGTATCACCAACTCAATGGACATGAGTTTGAGCAAGCTCTGGGAGTTAGTAATGGACAGGGAAGCCTGGCGTGCTGCAGTCCATGGGGTCACAAAGAGTTGGACATGACTGAGCAACTGAACTGACTGATGGTGGGAGATGGTATTTGTATTTCAGAGCATCCATATAAATTATGCTTTCCTTTGGCTCCAGAAACTGCTTCCCCAGCTTAAAATAAACTTATCACTTTGTGACATCTGATAGGAAGTAAAGAAGTTCTGCAGATGCAAAGCTTCTGTTTGGGGACCTCCTGAATATGAAATCCCCATTCAGTTACCAGATAGTGTCAACAGGAAAGTTGGTGTTGGCTTGCTTTGTGACCAGAGTTCTTAGGGCTTCTGATCGATCACACAAGATCATAAGCAAACATTAAATGTTTATTAAAAGTTGAAGTTTCCTCTCTTACCTGCTTGCCCTAAGAATGAAATAAGTTGTGGTTTTCTGTTCGCTTTTGAAATATTTGTCTCTTCTGAATTTCTTCCTTTGTTTACCTTTGGATTCTCAGATTTCTGAATTTAGAAAACAGTTTTCTAGGTTAGGGGCTTGTTCTCATTAAGGTAAGATCAGTTTCTCTTTTGCTTCTCTACATTCTACTCAGGAATTGTTTCTTCATCCTTATTTTAGAGCTGCTAGCCCTGAGGTGCTTTTTGCTTTACATTTTTGTCCTGGCTATGAAATTTGAAAATGTCCTGAAAATTCTAAGCAGAAGTAGGACTTATCTCAATTAATTTCACTTTTTTTTTAATCTTTTAAGAAACATTTATTTTTGGCTGTGTTGGGCCTTCATTACCGTGCAGACTCTCTATAGTTGCAGCGAATGGGGGCTACTCTCTAGTTGTGGTGTGTGGGTTTCTCTAGCTGCAGAGCATGGGCTCTAGGGCATGTGGGGACTCAGTAGTTTTGGCTCCCAAGCTCTAGAGTATGGGCTCAGTAGTTGTGGCGTGTGGCCTTAGTTGCTCTGAGGCATGTGGGATATTCCTGGATCAGGGATCAAACCTGTTTCTCCTGCATTGGCAGATGGATTCTTTACCACTGAGCTACCAAGGAAGCCCTTGGATCTTTACTCTTCAAATTCTAGTGCTTAAGTTAATATTTGATGCTTTCATATAGCTGTTTTTCATGTGTTTGTGGTGGGTTACTTTTTGCTTTATTTTTCTCTTTTAAAGTTTAAATGTAGTTGATTTATTTATAACTGTAGTAACATAAAACAAAATTTACCATCATAACAAATTTTAAATTTATAGCTCTGTGGCATTAAGTATATTCACATTGTTGTGCAACTTTCACCACTATCCACCTCCAGAACTCTTTTCATCATCCCAAACTGAAACTCCACACGCATTGAACACTTAAGTCCCATTCCCCCCATACTTTGGGAACCACCATTCTACTTTCTGTCTGTATGAATTTGACTACTCTAGGTGCCTCATATAAGTAGAATCCTATAGTATTTGTCCTGGCTTATTTGACTCAGAACAGTGTCTTCATGGTTCATCCATGTTGTAGCACATCACAGGGTTCCCTTCCTTTTAGGGCCAAATAATAGTCCATTGTTTGATACATATTACATTTTGCTTATGTAATATACATAGTTTTGTTTACATTTGTTGGTGGACACCTTGGTTGCTTGTACCTTGTAACTATTGTGAATAATGCTCTTATTATGAACACTGGTGTACAAACATCTGCTTTTGTCCCTTCTTTGAATTCTTTTGTATACATGACTAGGAGTAGGATTGCTGGATCATATGGTAATCCCCTGGTGGCTCAGCAGTTTTAAAGAACCTGTCTGCCAATGCAGGAGACACGAGTTTGATCCCTGGTCAGAAAGATCCCCTGGAAGAGGAGATGGCAGCCCACTCCAGTATTCTTGCCTGGGAAATCCCACAGATGGAGAAGCCTGGTGGACTACAGGGTTGCAAAAGAGTTGGACACAACTTGTTGACTAAACAATAAGAATTCAGTTGTATGTGTGTACCCCATATACCAGTTGAAAAATATTTAGGTTGTTTTGGTTTGGGGGGCAATTATGAAAAGAGCTGTTATAAACATTTGCATTAAGATGTTTGTGTGTACACAGATTTTGATTTCTCTTTGGGTAAATACTTCAGCATGTGCTTACTTGGTCATATGGTATTGTTATAATTAACTTTATAAGAAACTGCTGAATTGTTTTCTTGAGTAGCTTGTGTTCTTACTGCAATGTATCAAGAGGTCCACTTATTTCCCATTCTTGTCAGCACTTGGTATTTCAGTTTGCTTTTTTTCTAAAGTTATTTAGATAGGTGTGCTTTGCTATTCCATTGTGGTTTTAATATGCATTCTTCTAATGACTAATGATACTGAAAATCTTTTGAGGTATTTGTGTTATCCATATATCTTCTATTGTAAGTGTCTCTTCAGATCTTCTGGTCATTTTTAAATTGGGCTGTTTTCTTAATGAATGTTCAGAACTCTTTATGTATTCTGTATACAAGAACAATACTTTGTTAGATTTGTGATTTTCAAATATTTTCCTCACTATTTGTGACTAATCTTTTATTCACCTAACAATGTATTTCATGAAAATGTGATGAACTCCAGATTTTTCTTTTTAATTCCTTTGGTAACATGTCTAAAAAGTCTTTCCTTATTTAGATTTATAGTTGATTTTTGTATAAAGAATAAGTTACTAAGGTTCATTTTGTGTGTGGATGCCCATCTTTTTCACTGCCATTCATTGAAAAGCAAATGAATATATGTTATCTTAACACATATTAACTTAGCATGTATATGACAGAAAAAATTAAAGATATGTGTATGTACATGAGTTAATATGCAAACATACATGTACTTACTGTCTGCTGAGATGGCCTGTAAGCAGTGATATCTCTGTAGCCATGAGCAAACCTTGCACACAGATCTTGGTTTCTAAATATCATTCTACAATAAAAGGAACCAGAATTGTGCAATAAAAGGAACCAGAATTGTGCAATGAAACTGACTGATTCTAGGGCAAAAGCAAGGCTAACATAAAATAAGCCCAGAGCATTTTGTAGTATTAGAAATTAAGGGAGTTCTCAAAAGCAGAATGATGGGGACATGTCAAATGGACACAGGCAGTGACCCCAAAGAGCTTCTCATGACAAAGCTGGAACAATTTGAGCAACAAGATAAATAACATGGTATTGTACTCTAACCCTAAACAATAAATATTTGAGACCATAGTGATATAAGTAAATGATTGAATAAATAAATGAGAAGAAGAGAGCCCTTTGAAGGATTCTACCCCCTCTTGGAGATGGGGCCTATTCCCTCCTTTCTTGAATAGGGGCTAGACTTAGTGATTGCTTTCAAAGAACAGAGTATGAAAAAGAGATATAGTTACTTTACAGTGGAGAAAACTGGCAAACACTACCTTAGAAAGTGATCCAGGTCAACCTCACCTGTGATATGATGTACCCTCTGATATACTGTGATAAGAAGGGCTCTGGGTTATTCTCCCACAGAACCTATAATCTCAGTCTAATCAAAAGGAAACATGAAAAGTGAAAGTGAATAGCTCAGTCGTGTCCGACTCTTTGTGCGACCCCATGGACTGTAGCCCACCAGGCTTCTCTGTCCATGGGATTCTCCAGGCAAGAGTACCGGAGTGGGTTGCCACTTTCCTTCTCCAGGGGATCTTCCCGACCCAGGGATCGAGCCAGAGTCTCTCGCATTGCAAATAGACACTTTACCCTCTGAGCCACCAGGGAAGCAAAACACCAGACAAAATACAAATTAAAAGGCATTCTAAAAAGTATCTGTCTAGTATTTCTCAAAGTTGTCAAGGTCATAAAACAGGAAAGACTGTCACAAACCAGGAGAGATATGACAGCTAAATGCAATATAGTATTCTGAATTAGATCATGGAATGGAAAAAGGGACATTAAAGAAAAGACTGATGAAAGTCTGGATTTTGATTAAGTGTCCATTGTTCCAGCACTGTATTTTGAAATGACTATCCATTGAACTTCTTTTGAACCTTTATCAAAATTATATGTGTGGTCCTATTCCTGGACACACTATTTTTGTTCCACTGATCCTGAGTGTTTATCCTTTTGCTAATAACACAATTAATACAGCTTTGTGATAAGTCTTGAAATCAGGTAATGGATTTACTGATATTTTGTTGAAGATTTTTGTATTATAACCATGAGAGATACTGGTTGGTAGTCAGTATGCTGGTAAATGTTTAATGATCAGAGTTTTGGGTACTGAGAGAGAAACCTGGTTTTGTATTGCTTATCAATTTTTGTGGTATAAATACCCCTGCTGTAGCTAATTTCAAGCTACAAAATAATTTTAATCAATTGCCAAAAATTTAACAACCATTACTCTTGATCTGGTACAAACAGGTGCCAACCTCCACTGTAGCTTTCTTTTATGGTAATGTTTCTGTTAGGTTTAGGTATCAGGGTAATATGAGCTTCATAAAACAAATTGATAACAGGTCCCTCCTCTTTGTTTTATGGTAGAGATTACATATAATTGGTATTGTTTCAACATCAATGTTTGGTGGAATTCACCACTGATACCATTTGGGCCTTAAGATTTGTTAGAAGGTTTTATTGGTTTTAATCAAAGTGAAATTCACATAATATTGACCATTTTAAAGTATACAATTGGGTACAATTTAGTATATCCACAATGTTATGGGACCACTACAACATATAGTTCCAAAACAATTTCACTATCCCAAAAGAAAACCCCATTCTCATTAAACAGTTGTTAACCTATTCTGTCTCCTAGTCCTTGTCTCTGTGCACTTACCCATTCTGAATATTTCATATAAGTGGAATCATATAATATGTACCTTTTCTGTTTGGCTTCTTTCATTTAGCATGTTTTCCAAGTTCATTCACCCTATACCTTGTATCAATACTTCATTTTTATGAAAAATAATATTCCATGTATGTTCATACCACAATTGTTTATCAGTTCATGCATTGTTAAAATATAGGTGACTTTCACTTTTTGGCTGCTGTGAATAGTGCCACTGTAGCTTTTGTGTACAAGTATCTGTTTTCAAATCTTTTGGGTATGTATCTAGAAGTGGAACTGATGGGTTGTATGGTAATTGTATATTTAACTTTTCGAGTTACTGACTTTTCCATAGCAGCTGTACAAATTTTATATTCCCACAATCAATGTATAAGGATTACAATTTTTCTGCATCCTCCCCATTACCTGTTATTTTCTGTTTGTTTTTTGTAAACACCCATCATAATGAATGAGAAGTGGTATCATCATGGTTTTGATTTGGCTTTTCCCTGAAGACTAATGATGATGTTGAGCAACTTTTCATGTGTTCATTTGTGTAACTTAAAGAGATGTCTGCTCAATTTCTTTGCCCACTTTTTGTCAGGGTTATTTTTTTTCGTTATTGAATTTTTAAGTATATTTTATATATTCTGGATAATATACCTTTACCAGATACAGGATTTGCAGATATTATATTCTGTGAGTTATCTTTTTCCTATTTTGGTACTGTTCTATGATGCATTCAAATTTTAATTTATTTATTATATTTTCTTGGCTGCCACACTATGTGACATATGGGATCTTAGTTCCCAGACCAGGGATCAAACCCATGCCCCTTCTATTGGAACCATAGTCTTAACACTAGACCACCAGGGAACTCCCTGTTAAAGTTTTAAAGTTTGATAAAGACAGTTTATTTTTCTTTTGGTGTCATATCTTGAATCTGCTGCCAAATTCAAGATAAGGAAATTTATTCCTTTGTTTTCTTCTGAGTTTTATATTTTTAGCTCTTAGTATTTAAGTCAATGATCTATGTTGAATTAATTTTTTATATGCAGTGAGGTAGAGGTCAAGTTTTCTTCTTATGCATGTGGTCATCTAGTTCCCTGTGTCATTTGTTGAAGAAATTATTCTTTCTCCATTGAATGGTCTTCCTTGTTGAAAATGAGGTGGCCATAGATATATGGTTTTATTTTCAGACTCTCGTTTCTATCTATTGGACAGTATGTCTGTCTTTATGCCAGTCACACTGTTTTGATATTGAAGCTTTACAGTAAGATTTTAAATAAGTAGGAGTCCTCTGACTGTTTCTTTCCCAATTTTGTTTGACTGTTAGGGACTCTTTGCAATTCCATATAAATTTAAGGATTGGCTTTTCTATTTCTGTGCAGAAGTCATTGAGATTTTAATGGAGATTGCATTGATTCTATAGATTCTTTTGAGTAGTACTATCACCTGAACTATATTGTCTTACAGTCTATGAACACATACTGTCATTTCTTTTATTTAGGTCATCTTTAATACTTCCAGCAATGTTTTGCAGTTTCCAGTGTATAAGTCTTATATACTCGTTGAGTAGATTTAGCCCTAGGTATTTTATTCTTTTTGATGCTGCATTAAATGGAATTGTCTTACTTTCTCTTTTGGATTTTTATTACTGGTAAATAGAAACACAACTGATGTTTGCGTGTTGAGATTATAATTCTGAAACATGCTGACTTTGTTTATTAGCTCTATTTTTGTGGATTATTAAGGATATTCTATATGTAGTTTTAAGTCTTTCACTGCTGAGTATAAAGTTACCTGGCTTAGAGGTGGATTAAAAATATTATCATTTTGAGGGAGTTTCCTTCTATTTCTAGTTTACTAAATGTTTTTATCATGAAAGTACTGAATTTTGTCAAACACTTTTGCATCATCTGAAATGATAGCCTACTTTTCCCCCTTTGCTCTGTTAATGTAATTGACTGACTTTTGTATGTTGAGCCATTCTTGCATCCCTGGAATCAAAGTCATGGTGTAAATTATAATCTAATTTTTTATTTTGCTGGATTTGATTTACTAGTAACTGGTTAAAGGTTTTCATTTTATATTCATAAAAGATATTGTTACTGAGTAGAATGCTTTCTCAACTTCATTTAATCTTTTTTCTAAGGTTTTTGTCTTGTTCTTTTGTGTGGAGCATGTTTCTCTGTCTCATTTTGATTAATCTTCTGTTTTTATATCTATGCATTTGGTAAGTTGGTTACATTTCCCAGTCTTAGAGAAGTAATCTTATGTGGAGATGTTCTGAGAAACCCAGCAGGATACGCTTCTCTGATCACCAGAGCTATAAGCTCTAAGGGCTCGTTATGTATGGGCTACATGAATCCTTCCTTATTGTGGGCTTGACTGTTGTGGGCACACTAGCAGCCAGGGTTGACCCTCAGCCCTGTTGGAAGCCAGACCCTGCCTCATGCAGTGGCTTCTGGCCCACTGTTGGAAGAGGCTGGGTCCCTGCCTGGCTGGCTGCATGTCCTATGGCGTTCCTGGACTGGGACCCAATGCAGCTGGCTGAATAGCCTGAAGTGTACTGGGATTGGTGATGGCTCACTGGTCAGCCAGTAAGCCTCTAGCACTAATAGGCTAGAGGGAGGACTCAAGAATGGTGCTTATTAGAACCAATGTCCTCATGATAGAACAAGCTTCCAAAGTGGCTGCTACCAGTATCTGTGTCTCCAGAAGTTCCAGTTGCCTCCTGACTCTCCAGGAGGCTCTCCAAGATCTGTAAGTGGGTTTGAGCCAGCCTCCCTTCAGATTACTGCCTCTGCACTATGATTTGAACCATGTGAGATTTTGCACATGTCCTTTAAGAGTGGAGTGTCTGTTTTCTATAGCCCTCTGGCTCTCAAGTTTTACTGGCCTACAAAGCCAGATGTTCTGGGGGAGGAGGGAGTTGTCTTCCTGGTGCAGGACCCCTTGGCAGGGGAGCCCAATGTGGGGCTTGGACCTCTGACTCCTTGGGGAGAACCTCTATAGTTTTGACTATCCTCCCATTTGTGGGTTACCTACTCAGGGCTGTGGGTCTTGACTATATTGTGTCTCCACACCTCCTATCTATGTCATTGTGGTTCCTTCCTTATATTTTTAGTTGTGGGGAATCTTTTTTGCTACTCTTAAGATCATTTTCAAAGATAGTTGCTCTGTAAATAGTTGTAATTTCAGTGTGCCTGTGGAAGGAGGTGAGCTCAGAGTCTTCCTTCTCCACCACCTTGGCCATTCTTTTTGACCAGCTTTTATCTTGTACATACTTTTGTCATAGCACCTGCTATGCATATTGCATTTACGAATTTAATCTTTGCCTCCCTGTTGGAATGTAAGCTCCTTGATAACAAGAATAGTTGCTTATTCATTCATCTTTGTATCTCTAGCAGAGTTCTAGGCATGGAGTGATACCTTAGTAAATATTTACTGAACAAATATTTTATATATGTGTAAAACAGGGTACAGAGTAGCAGTATACCTTAACTCTCCAGAGTAAATCCTATAGTTAACACATTAATAGCTAATTTACATGTCTTTTTAATGGTACTCTATTTTGATCACTTCAGTTTGAATTGAAATATGTTGTTTCAGGGACCAGTAACATTTAAGGATGTTACTGTGGAATTCACCCGGGAGGAATGGAAATTGCTGGACACTGCTCAGAGGACCCTATATAGAGAAGTGATGCAGGAGAACTACAGTCACCTCATATCAGTGGGTGAGGAAATCTTCTGAATCTGTAACTCCCAGTAGTTTGCATTTTCTTTCTCACTCACTGGAATTTGTAAGTCCCCTGTAATATTAGCATTGCTTTCAGGGTCAAAGTTGATGAATCCATTTTGGGTACCAGAAAAATATTTGTGTCCCCATGCACTCCCCTAGTAGAATAAATTTGCCAAATCTGTGTGAGACCTTCATTGTTCTGATCCCAACCTGTACTTCCTTATCCTTCAGAGTTGCTGTATTGCAAGTCATTTGTGTTATTTTATCTTTTCTATTAATAGGCTATTGTGCAAATAGGCCAAATGCAATCTTCAAGTTGAAGCAAGGAAAAGAACCATGGATATTAGAAGTACAATTTCCACATCAGAACAACTCTGGTAAGTTAGAAATTATAACTTGTATAAGGGGGTTGGAATTGATGCCTTTGACTTTTTGAAATTTTTTTTCAAGAATCTCTTTTTTAAATGCACTAAACTTTTGGAAATGATTGAGGATGCTTGATCTGCATATGTAAGGAACATAAATCACACCTCCAGTTTTTGTTCTCCCCATCTAAATTCCCTCTTTTGTGTGGGGCAGATGGAGATGGTTGATTTTTCTTTAAAAAAAAATTCCCTCTTTTGCTTGACATTTTTAAAGTAGATTTATTTCTCTTTCCTATATACTAACTTTCACTTAAACCCTCATTTTGTCTTTTTGCTAGAATTTCCAGTTACTCCTTGCCATTAAAGTATGCAGCAATAATCTTGAAGTGTTTATAAAGTCTGTTTCTTCCTTTCATTAACAACAAAATGCCTTAGATTTTCAGCACCCATTTTAATTTACTATTCTCTCTTTAACCTCTGAAATCAGATTACAAATCATTATGCCTTCCATCAGTTATTTTAGTGTTATTTATAAGTTTTTTCTAAGCCACTGAGATAGAGGAAGTTTGCACTTAAGAATTCCTTCATTTGAGAATAGTGGCCTGAAGCCTAAGAATCCACCCTATGACCCTAATAATGTGTTAAGATGTGATAAAGTATTAAATTTTGGATTCCTTTGTAGAAGACCCATGCAATACTCATGACAAAGGAGCAAGATGCCCAGAAGGCCAAGCTGAAAATTCAAGGCAAGTTCAAGAATTCAATTTTGAGATTAGAAGCCTTTTAAGAAAGGGTCTTAATAGGGGTACTGGAAGTGGGAGAGCACTAATGATAAATGAGAAAACTGAAGCAAATTCCAAAGAACATAATCCAAATGGGAAAGCCCTCTTTCATAATAGAGACCTTTTATAATTCAAGATCAGGAGATTAAAACTCTGAAACAGTCTTTTGATTCTTATTATTTACATAATAAGAGAGGCTTTATTATACAAAGTCAGGTTCAGGCAGTTGAGAGACCTGGAGAATATGATGCAAGTGAAATACCTTCTACCAAATGTTAAACCACAGTATATGTCAATGTAGAATATTCACAATGGAGAAACCCTATGAATCTAATGAATATTGGAAAAACCTCTAGAAATCAGTTCTTAGAGTTACTTGGAAAATATACATAGCAGACCCAACCCCCACCCCCTCACCCCAAAGTCTTATACATTAATGAATTTGGAAACTTCTCTCTAGGAATGGGGAACTCAAGAAACATCAGAAAACTCATACCAATGAGAAAACCTATAAATGTAATCAGTGTGGAAAGTCCTTCTACCAGGAGTCTATCCTCATAATACATGAGCATACTCATTCAAAGGACAAACCCAGTGAATGTGAGAAATCCGTCTCTCAGAATGGAGACATCACAAGACAACCAAAAACTCCTACCAGAGAGAAGACCTATGAATGTAAAGAATGTAAGAAAACTTTCTACCACCTGTCATCTCTCAGTAGACATTTGAGAACTCATGCAGGAGAGAAACCCTACGAATGTAATCAGTGTGAGAAGTCCTTCTACCAGAAGCCACACCTCATGGAACATCAGAAAACACACACAGGAGAAAAACCCTTTGAATGTACTGAATGTGGGAAGTTCTTCTATGTTAAGGCATACCTCATGGTACATCAGAAAACACACACAGGGGAGAAACCATATGAATGTAAGGAATGTAGGAAGTCCTTTTCCCAGAAATCACACCTCACAGTACATCAGAGAACACATACAGGGGAGAAACCCTATAAATGCAAGGAATGTGGGAAATTCTTCTCTAGAAATTCACACCTCAAAACTCATCAGCGAACTCACACGGGAGAGAAACCCTATGAATGTAAGGAATGTGGTAAATGCTTCTACCAGAAGTCAGCCTTAACAGTACATCAGCGAACTCATACAGGGGAGAAACCCTTTGAATGTAATAAATGTGGAAAAACCTTTTACTATAAATCGGACCTCACTAAACATCAGAGAAAACACACAGGGGAGAAGCCCTATGAATGTAATGAATGTGGTAAATCTTTCTCTGTGAATTCAGTCCTCAGATTACATCAAAGGACTCACACAGGAGAGAAACCCTATGAATGCAAGGAATGTGGGAAATCCTTCTCTCAGAAGTCACATTTTGTCATACATCAGAGAAAACACACAGGAGAGAAACCCTATGAGTGTAAGGAGTGTAAGGAAACATTTTTTCAGAAATCAAAACTCACTGCACATCAGAAGACACACACCGAAGGGAAAAGCTTATAAACAATATCAATTGGAGAATTCTTCTGTCTGAATTTGTCCTTCAGAATAATCAGATAACTCCCACAAGACAAAAAACCTTATGAAATATCAATATGGGAAAATTTCAGCTACATTCTTTCATCATGGAGAGAATTCTATATATCTGGTTAGGGAGAAATTTTTATCATATGTCAGACTTTTACTAAATTTCAGACAACATACATAGTAGAAACACTACAAATGGTAAAACATGAGGGAAACCTCTCCTTCAGAAGTCATACCTTACTGTACAATATATAAACCATACAAGAGAAATCCTGTAAGAAAAATGAATATCAGAAAATTTCTGTCAGGATAGCCATCATAAATGAAAAATTTCTATCAGTATCCTGAGCATTCAGAAATCTTTTTATACAGTTGGACTCATTAGCACATTCTAAAAGGAGATAATCACAAAGATTACAACATACATGGAAGGCTTTATCAAGAAGTGATGTTCCAGTGAATGTCAGATCAGTGATACAGAGTATAGAACCTTTTTAAAAAATATTTTAAATATGTGAAACTTTTTAAACAAAAATTCTAAGAGAATATGTATGAGGGAAATACTTATACTAGAAGTCATGTTGCATAAATCTGATTACAAGGTTTTAAAGAAACCTGCAAATGTCAGGTATATGAAGTTTTGTAAAAAGCACAAATAAATTGAAAAATGTGACATCATGAACACATGTGAAAAGTCCTTTAGTATATGGACTTACATGAATGTCAGCGTGCTATAGAACACAGATTGTGAATGTTTGATGTGCTTGTGAACTCATCTATGATTGTACATGGTGAGATATGTACCCTTATTTAGTTCAGTAACTTTTATGTATATGAAGATCTCTCTCATTTAGTCTCAGCAGGGACTCCTGTTGTTAACAGAATGTATTCAAATGTAGTATTCTTTTCAAATTATAATGTATCTTTTTTTACCTATTTCTGAATGGATATGGATTCTACTGAACTAATCCTTCAGAAAGAATATAAAAATGTTTCTGTAAAATTTTCAACTCTCTTATGGTCGGCCCAATTTTACATTAGGGAAACATTTATAGGAAAAAGGCTTCCCTGGTGGCTCAATGCAAAGAATCTTCCTGCCAATGCTGGAGATACGGGTTCAGTCTCTGGGTTGGGATGGCAACCCGCTCACTCCTGTATTGTTGCCTGGGAAATGTGGACAGAGGGGCCTGGAGGGCTCTGGTCAATGGGTTCACAAAAGAGTTGGATGTGACTTGGCAACTAAACAACAACAATTTCATTTTTAAAAACAGCTTAAAAATCCCTACACAATAAAAAATAATACTATGTGAAGAAATATCTATGTTAGTGTTGTTTTAGCAAGTTGCAGAGCTGTCTGAGTTTATATTTTGTATTAGAATCCTAAATGTTCTTCACTACCTTTTTCTTTCTAGTAGAAGCAACATGACATAGAAGTTAAGAGTATGGACTTTTGACTCCTACTGCCCAGGCTGCTTCTAGCATGAGGCATGCACCTAACCTCACTGTGCCTCAGTTTTCCTTTTTCATAAAAAACTGATAATAGGATTGCTTTGAGCTGTAGATGAGTTAATATTTTTAAAGCACTTAGAATAGTGTCTGAGACAAAGGAAGAGCTATATGTTAGATACTATCATAATAATTTGTATTTCTTGAATTCTGCAAAATAAAAGGTTGGCTACCAGCATTCGCCCCTCACTTTACTGCTGCCGTGCCTTGCTTTGATTTGGTTGTACATTTTTCTGTGAGTGATTCAGATCTGGCCCACTGCCTGCAATGTTTTACCTTTCTAAATGGTTGAAAAAGATTATTTTGTGACGTGAAAACTATATGATATTCAAACTTATGTGTCTGTAAAGTCAACTTTTATTGGAACACTAATAAAAAAAATTTGTTTGTTTTGCCTGTGGCTGCCTTCACATTACAGTAGCAGAGCTGAATAGGCTGAAGAAGACCATGTGTCCCACAGAGCCTAAGAGAGTTACTTTCTGGTACCATACAAACTCAAGTTTTCTTAGAGCTGAAAGCATCACAGCCAACATAGAGGTATATTTTTATATATGGTATGTGTTTCAGAAATTATGCATATATCAGTTCGGGGGTAGGTGGAGGTTTTTTGCAATATCTTTGTTATGTACATTATATATATGTTACAAGACTAGAAGCATTAGAATTTTTTTTCAAAGATACGTTTTAGCTGCTGGACTGTCATAACATCAAAACAAATACCCTGATGGAATGTAGCAGTAAATTATGAAATAAACATTGCCTAAATTAAATTAATTGATCCCTATCAATTAATACATAATATAATAATAATACAATACATAATACAATAATAAATACAGTATTTCTGTATTTTTTCCTATGTCCATGGCCAGTTTTCCCTGTATCATTTTTTAATTTCTATCACATAATACTTCTTTATGTCATACTTAACTAGTGTAAATGAACAACAACAAAAAGAATACCCAACTCCACATGTTTAAGAGGAAACAATCTCTTTAGTGTTCTTTATTTCAATGTGAAAACAAATACACTGTATAACTTCATTGGGCCTCTCAATCAAAAATTAAATAAAAATTAGCACTTTCTGGGGACAGTCCAATAACTGAGGCAAATCTGCTTTCAGAATAAAGCCTGTACTAATAACAATACTTTTAAAAACTAATACTCTGGTAAGAGTAAAACGTTGCTAGTCTCCAAGTTGAAGGAAACCTGAGACACTGTTCCTTGGACATAAGCCCCAAGACATGAACTAACAACCACCAAAATTGATAGATCAGAGACAAGTGATCAGACATTGATAGCAATTAACTGGAGAATTTTCTCACTAGTGCACATGCTTAATGAAAATCAGCTAGTTTTGACAACTCATTTCTGAAAGCCAAGCAACAGCTTTTACTCTTACACACTCTGGAAATTCAGCAAGTCAGCTATGGCCTACTCCAGTGACTACTACATTTTTTGAAAGAGCCAGTTAGTCCCTCAACACTTGCTTTGGAAAGTCTACAAATCCCTGAACCCCCCATTTCCCCAAACCTTGTATCATTTCTTTCTCTGACTGATTTACAAATATAGGCCTCTTTTGGTTAGTCTGATGGTCAAAGATGGACAGTATCAATTCCTTCCCTCATGCTATTCTATGCATAAGAGACAGATTCATTTCCCCATCTTATATCTAGATTGTTTTTGTGACTTGTTTTGGCTTATTAGCATATTACAGAAGTATCAGGCCTCCCCTTTAGGAAGTATGGCAGCTTCCACTTTCCTTCTCAAAGCTAATAACATGGAAAAATTACATGTCTGAGGTCACCAATTTGTGAAGAAACTCAAGCTACTGGGGATGAAACCCCACAGTGCTGGACATATGAGTGAAGTTTTTTCAGACCTTCCAGCCTAGGCCCATCACTGGCTAAATGGTAGCTGAATGAGAGGCTACAGCTAGTAACTAGTGGAGAAGAAAAATCATCCACTCTTATCTATAGAGAAATAAGTTATTTTAAGCCTTTTAAGTTTTAGATGTTTTTGTTACACAGTAATAGATGGCTGAAACATAAAAGCAATAAGTCAAGCTTTTGGTTTCAAATGTTGGTTAGATTCTTCTTTCATAGTAATAGTTATGCAGTATAATTATCCCTTAGAAGTTTACCACCATTAATACTATGATAATTATTTAATCTAGTTTCTAAAAAGGACTTACCTCCCAAACATCACCCTGTTTCCGTGAAAGAGAAACAATCTTGGCTAAATTAGACTATCTCATACTGCACGGTGTCATTCCAACTATATCCAGACCTTGAAACTTATATAGCAAAGAATAAACCCCAATGGAAGGGGGAAATTATCCATACATTTTTTTTTTACAATAAAGACTACACAAGAAATTCAACAGGTGATAAGATCTTGCCTCATCTGTAAAGTTCAGATGTTGTTGGACACTCCTTCATAGAGTATTATAGCCATAGGCTATAAAGGTGTGTGTAGTTGACTGGCATATGGTCTCATGATAATTTAGGGTAGAAAAAATACTGGGTTGGTGTGAGAGACTGGTTGTTTTGTATAGGAAGATGTGCTCCAGGCCTGGCTCTATCCATTTGTTATCTCTCAGAACTGGCTAGCCCTAGGAGACAAAGTCTCCCCCTGGTCAGCAAGCTTTGTAAGATGTCAAAACATCATAAAATACATAAAAATTTAAAATATGATTAATATACTATGCTTTGAAAAAGCTTAATATTTCTCACCTTAAAGTTCTGCAGCAGTTCTTTATGATAAAGAGAAAGTGATTATATCTTAAAATCTCTATAAATTCTCATGAAATTGTTATTGAATAATCTGAAACTTGGCTTGAATTTTCTCCTCACAGATCCCAAATTGAGATTATTGAATATCTAATAACATGCACACAGTCATATGCCCATTGGGTGAAAACTGCATTTCCAAAAGTGGTCACCAGAAACATTTATGCTTATATAATGAAGAGATTAAATATGTGAAAAGAGACACCAACCAATGTAAGCCTTAAAATCACACTGAAAAGGACCATTTTCTGTATTTACATACTTAATCACAAATAAATGCTACAAGAATAAAACCATGGCAGAACATTACCAGAATGTGTGATCCATTATTTATGTCTGACTTTGGGACAAACAATAAAACAGCTTAAAATGTACAGGTCTTACCGACTAAAAATTCACTTGCTAGAGAATGAATGCTAAAAATACTAAGAAATAAAATTGATGTTGAATATTACACAGAAAGAGCGTATGTGTCTGATTCCCAGATGTTTAAATGCTATTACATAGACAGTATAGCCAGCTAATATTAAAAGATGATTTCTAACATTTCTCCAGAGAAGACACACAGATGGCCAACCAACACTTGAAAAGATTTTCAACACCGCTCACTATTAGATAAATGTAAATCAAAATGCAAATGGGGTATCACCTCACACCAGTCAGAATGGCCATCATCAACAATAAATGATGAAAAGGGTATGGAAAAAAGGGAACCCTCTTGCACTGTTAGTGAGAATGTAAATAGATAGAGCCACTATGGAGAACAGTATGGAAGTTCCTTAAAAAACTAGGAATAAAACTACCATGTGACCCAGCAATCCTACTACTAGGCATATACCCTAAGAAAACCATAATTCAAAAAGACACACATATACCAACGTTCATTACACCACTATGTACAACAGCTAAGACATGGAAGCCAACCAGATGTCCATTGACAGAGGAATGGGTAAAGAAGTTGTGGTAAATATACAGAGTGGAACATTACTCAGCCATAAAAAGGAATACATTTGAGTCAGTACTAGTAAGGTGGATAATCATAATTGTGTGATCACTCACCTAGAGCCAGACACCTTGAAATGTGAAGTCAAGTGGGCCTTAGGAAACATCACTATGAACAAAACTAGTGGAGATGATGGTATTCCAGTTGAGCTATTTGAAATCCTAAAAGATGATGCTGTGAAAGTGCTGCACTCAATACGCGAGCAAATTTGGAAAACTCAGCAGTGACCACAGGACTGGAAAAGGTCATTTTTCATTCCAGTCCCAAAGAAAGACAATGCCAAAGAATGGTCAAATTACCACACAATTGCACTCATCTCACACACTAGCAAAGTAATGCTCCAAATTCTCCAAGCCAGACTTCAGCAGTACATGAACCATGAGCTTCCAGATGTTCAAACTGGATTGAGAAAAGCCAGAGGAATCGAAGATCAAATCGCCAACATGTGTTAGCTCATAGAAAAAGTGAGAGAGTTCCAGAAAAACATCTACTTCTGCTTTATTGACTATGCCAAAGCCTTTGACTATGTGGATCACAATAAACTGTGGAAAATTCTTTAAGAGATGGGAATACCAGACCACCTGACCTGCCTCCTGAGAAATCTGCAGGCAGGTTAAGAAGCAACAGTTAGAACTGGACATGGAACAACAGACTGGTTCCAAATTAGGAAAGGAGTATGTCTAGGCCGTCTATTGCCACCCTGCTTCTTTAATTTATATGCAGAGTACATCATGAGAAATGGTGGAATGTATGAAGCACAAGTTGGAATCAAGATTGCCGGAAGAAATATCAGTCACCTCAGATATGCAGATGACAGCACCCTAATGGCAGAAAGTGAAGAGGAACTAAAGAGCCTCTTGATGAAGGTGAAAGAGGACAGTGAAAAAGTTGGCTTAAAACTCAACATTCAGAAAACTAAGATCACGGCATCCGGTCCCATCACTTCATGGCAAATAAATGGGGAAAAAAGGAAATAGTGAAAGATTTTATTTTGGGGGACTCCAAAATCACTCAGATGGTGACTGCAGCCATGAAATTAAAAGATGCTTGTTCCTTGGAAGAAAAGCTATGAAGAATTTAGTATATTAAAAAGCAGAGACATCACTTTGCTGACAAAGGTCTATATACTCAAAGCTATGGTTTTTCCAGTAGCCATGTATGGATGTGAGAGTTGGACCATAAAGAAGGCTGAGCGCCGAAGAATTGATGCTTTCAAACTGTGGTGTTGGAGAAGATTCTTGAGAGTCCCTTGGACTGCAAGGACATCAAACCAGTCAGTCCTAAAAGAAATCAACCCTGAATATTCAATAGAAAGACTGATGCTAAAGCTGAAGCTCCAATTCTTGGGCCACCTGATGCACAGAACCAACTCATTTGAAAATACCCTGATACTGGGAAAGATTTAAGGCAAAAAGAGAATAGGCCAGCAGAGGAAGAGATGGTTAGGTAGCATCATGGACTCAATAGACATGAGTTTGAGCAAACTCAGGAAAATAGTGAAGGATTGGTAATCCTGGCTCGCTGCAGTCCATGGGGTCGCAAAGAGTCAGACACAACTGAGTGACTGAACAACAACAACAACAAAACAGGATCTAAAATATGACACAAATGAACCTATCTATGAAACATACACAGAACCAGGGACATAGAGAACAGACTTGGGGCTACCAACAGGGAGGGCCTTGGGGAAGGGATGGAGTGGGAGGTTGAGGTTAGCAGATGTAAGCTTTTATATATAGAATGGATAAACAACAAGGTCCTACTGTATAGCACAGAAAACTACTTAATATCCTATGATAAACCATAATGGAAAAGAATATTAAAAAAGAATATATATATGTATGTGTATGTATGTATGTGTAACTGAATCACTTTGAAATTAACACAACACTGTGAATCAGTTATAGTTTGTTTTTTTAAATTTATAGCAAATTCAAAAGAAAAAAAAGCAAGAGGTCAGAGGACCAAAAATAAAAAATACAGACAGGTCAAACAGAAACAAAACTAAAGGACTAAATTCATCATATTAATAATTACATTAAACATTAATAGAGGCAATGAGAAGAGTAGATTTTGAGAAGGCCAAGCATCATCTTGAAAGGCATTTGCATCATGTTCAGTATCTGCAGAATCTCTAAGGAAATAGTACAGTGTTCCTCCCTTTCAAAGAAAAATCACTTCTGCCAGCCTGAAGAGTTTAAAGCAACCTATAAGTTCAAGAGACTCAAGTGTATTGCTACAAATTTCCCCATTCTAGGTCTCAATTTTCCACTCCTTTATGAGACTTCTGAATTTTGTACAAGAAATCTACCAGTCCTATACCACTGTAATTGTCTTTGCAATACTGCTATCCTGCAGAATAGCAATGATACACCAGGCATGATCTACAGGACTTGGCTTGTATCTCAGGATAAATGGATATTTTGAATGCTTTTACAGAGATCTATTATCATTCATTGTGTGTCTGCTGTTGATAATTAGCTAACTTGAACCTGTCTTCAAGGCTTCTAAGGCAGAAAAGTCAGCAACTCCACATCTCATAAACTTACCATTGCCCCATCTTGTTTAAGAGACAGAGCTACTGCAGAAGACATCTACCCTTACTCATCCTAATCTACCATATGTAAGAATAGTTTCAAATGTGATAATATAGAATAACAAGGATCATCCTCATATCACTTACCGTTAGCAATGTGACCTTCACTGTTATTTGATTAATAAGTGACCTACTATATGGATGTGAGAGTAGGACCGTAAAGAAGGCTGAACACCAAAGAATTGATGCCTTCAAATTGCAGTGCTGGAGAAGACTCTTGAGAGTCCCTTGGACTGCAAGGAGATCAAACCAGTCAATCCTAAAGGAAATCAACCCTGAACATTCATTAGAAGGACTGATGCTAAAGCTGAAGGTCCAATACTTTGGCCATCTGATGCAAAGAGCCGACTCATTGGAAAAACCCTAATGCTGGGAAATATTGAAAGCAAAAAGAGAAGAGGCCAGCAGAGGATGAGATGATTAGATAGCATCACCAACAAAATGGACATGAATCTTAGCAAACTTTGGGAGACAGTGAAGGAGAGGAAAGCCTAGTGTCCTGCAGTCCATGGGTTGCGAAGAGTTGAACATGACTGAGTGACTGAACAACAACAAGTTCTATATTCAAAAGTGAAGATCTCATTTCTAGAGTCACTTTTGTAATCAACAGTACTTCTCTGTGCTGTGCTTAGTTGCTCAATTGTGTCCAACTCTTTGCAACCCCAGGGACTATAGCCCACAAGGCCCTTCTGTCCAAGGGGATTCTCCAGTCAAGAATACTGGAATGGGTTGCCATTACCTCCTCTAGGGGATCTTCCCAACCCAGGAATCGGACCCAGGTCTCCCACATTGTTGGATTCCCCATAAAAGCAGAGGTTGAAGCCAGGAGTTAGGTGCAGTTTATTTTGGAGGTCATCTTGGGAAAATAGAGGGAATGGAGAGAAAGTTAATAAAGTGGCACTGGGGATAACAGTATTTAAAACCTCTGAGAACTCTCAGAATAATTCTAAAGGATGCACCTCAGAACAGATTGTGTTGAAAGGTGACCTTTGGGGGGGAAAAGAAAGGTGTCTATTTTTTGTACCATTTTCTTAGTGCTTGCTCATAGTCTATTGGTAATGGTTTCTTCAAATCAAATATAGAAAATTACAGTCAGCCCACCATATCCCTGGTTTCACATCCATGGATTCAACCAACACTCAGGCTCCTGGAACCAAAGCCCCATGGACACCAAAGGACGACTATACTCTGCATGTCCTTTGCAGGCTTCACTTTTGAAATAAAATTGCTCTTAGAATTTTCTCTCTATTGAGTACATTAGACATATTTTTGTTTCCAATATGAAATGTGATTTTTTTTCTTTACTTTATTGTGTTGGTTTTGCCATACAATGACATGAAACTGCCATGGGTTTACATATGCTCCCCCTCCAGAACCCCCCTCCCTCCCAATTCCCTCCCCCTGGGTCATCTCCGTGCACCAGCCCCGAGCATCAACCCTGGGCTGGCGATTGATTTCACATATGATAATTAACATGTTTCAATGCCATTCTCCCATATCATCCCACCCTTGCCCTCTTCCACAGAGTCCACGAGTCTGTTCTATACATCTGCGTTCCTTTTGCTGTCTCGCATGCAGGGTTCTCGTTACCATCTTTCTAAATTCCATATATATGCGTTAGTATATTGTATTGTTTTTCCTTCTGGCTTACTTCACTCTGGATAATAGGCTCCAGTTCCGTCCACCTGAGTAGAACTGCTTCAAATGAATTTTTTTTTAATGCTGAGTCATATTCCATTGTGTATATGTACCACAGCTTTCTTATCCATTCGTCAGTTGATAGGAATCTAGGTTGCTTCCATGTCCTGGCTATTGTAAACAATGTGGCGATGAACATTGGGGTACACGTGTCTCTTTCAATTCTGGTTTCCTCGGTGTATATGCCCAGCAGTGGGATTGCTGGGTCATGTTCATGGATTGGAAGAATCAATATAGTGAAAATGAGTATACTACCCAAAGCAATCTATAGATTCAATGCAATTCCTATCAAGCTACCAGAGGTCTTTTTCAGAGAATTAGAACAAATAATTTCACACTTTGTATGGAAATACAAAAAACCTCGTATAGCCAAAACAATCTTGAGAAAGAAGAATGGAACTGGAGGAATCAACCTACCTGACTTTAGGCTATACTACAAATCCACAGTCATTAAGACAGTATGGTACTGGCACAAAGACAGAAATATAGATCAATGGAACAAAATAGAAAGCCCAGAGATAAATCCACGCAACTATGGACATCTTATCTTTGACAAAGGAGGCAAGAATATACAATGGAGAAAAGACAATCTCTTTAACAAGTGGTGCTGGGAAAACTGGACAGCCACTTGTAAAAGAATGAAACTAGAACACTTTCTAACACCATACACAAAAATAAACTCAAAATGGATCAAAGATCTAATCATAAGACCAGAAACTATGAAACTCCTAGAGGAAAACATAGGCAAAATACTCTCCGACATAAACCAAAGCAGGATCCTCTATGACCCACCTCCCAGAATATCGGAAATAAAAGCACGAATAAACAAATGAAATGTGATTTAAGAAATGCATGAGGATACTGTTACACTTACTCATACTTTTAACCATTCCCTTGTTTCTTTTCAGAACTTCCAAAACTCCTGTTATCATTTCCTTGGAAAAAACAAAACAAAACCCTCTAGCCACTGTTTGAAGTAAGACACCTTGATACAAACTCACTTTTCCTTTATCAGAGAAAGTATTCTTCTTCATTCCCAAAGCATGTTTTCAATAGATATAGAATTTGCAGCTGACAAACTGCTTAAACAATTTCTTGCCACATATTCCTAATCTCCAAGTTTTCAGGTGAGAAATTTCTTTTCAACTGTATCAGTGTTTCCTATAGATAATACACAGCATCCTCTAATCTCTTTCAATAATTTTGTATTCATTATTAGTTATTAGAAGCCTGATTAAGATGTGTCATTTATACTATTACAGTTTATTTTCCTTCCACAGACTTCTGATTTCTACCAAATTTGAAAAATTTTCAAATGCCATTTCTTCAAATATTTTTCAGACATATATTCATCTTCATATGGGACTCCAGTTATACAAATAATAGATCTTTTGTTTTTGTCCCACAGGCATCCACATCATTTTACTTAGTCTATTTTCCGATGTTGTTTTGATTGTTTTTTTTTTTCATTATGGTAAAATGTATATACCATTAGACTTAGCATTTTAACTATATTTAATTGTACAATTCAGTGATTTTTCAATAGAGTTTTGTGCAACCATCAAAAATATCAACTTTCAGAACTTTTCATCACTACAATATTAACTCTGTACCCATTAAAGAATAATTTCCAATTCCCCCATGCCCCCAACTTCTAAGAACATTTATTCTATTCTTTCAATGAATTTTCTTATTTTAGGTATTTCATATAGATCAGTTCAGTTCAGTCACTCAGTTGCGTCAGACTCTTTGCAACCCCATGAATCACAGCATGCCAGGCCTCCCTGTCCATCACCAACTCCCAGAGTCTATCCAAACCAATATCCATCGAGTCAGTGATGCCATCCAGCCATCTCATCCTCTGTCATGCCCTTCTCCTCCTGCCCCCAATCTTTCCCAGCATTAGGGTCTTTTCCAGTGGGTCAACTCTTTGCATGAGGTGGCCAAAGTACTGGAGTTTCAGCTTCAACATCAGTCCTTCCAATGAACACCCAGGACTGATTTCCTTTAGGATGGACTGGTTGGATCTCCTTGCAGTCCAAGGGACTCTCAAGAGTCTTCTCCAACACCACAGTTCAAAAGCATCAATTCTTCGGCACTCAGCTTTCTTCACTGTCCAACTCTCACATCCATACATGACTACTGGAAAAACCATAGCCTTGACTAGACGGACCTTTGTTGCCAAAGCAATGTCTCTGCTTTTCAATATGCTATCTAGGCTGGTCATAACTTTCCTTCCAAGAAGTAAGCGTCTTTTAATTTCATGGTTGCAATCACCATTTGTAGTGATTTTGGAGCCCCCCAAAATAAAGTCTGACACCATTTCCACTGTTTCCCCATCTATTTGCCATGAAGTGATGGGACTAGATGCCATGATCTTAGTTTTCTGAACATTGAGTTTTAAGCTCACTTTTTGACTCTCCTCTTTCACTTTCATCAAGAGGCTTTTTAGTTCCTCTTCACTTTCTGCCATAAGGGTGGTGTCATCTGCATATCTGAGGTTATTGATGTTTCTCCTGGCAATCTTGATTCCAGCTTGTGCTTCTTCCAGCCCAGCGTTTCTCATGATGTATTCTGCATGCAAGTTAAATAAGCAGCATGACAGTATACAGCCTTGATGTACTCCTTTTCCTATTTGGAACCAGTCTGTTGTTCCATGTCCAGTTCTAACTGTTGCTTCCTGACCTGTATACAGGTTTCTCAAGAGACAGGTCAGATGGTCTGGTATTCTCATCTCTTTAAGAATTTTCCACAGTTGATTGTGATTCACACAGTCAAAGGCTTTGGCATGGTCAATGAAGCAGAAATAGATGTTTTTCTGGAACTCCCTTGCTTTTTTGATGATCCATTGGATGTTGGCAATTTGATCTCTGGTTCCTCTGTCTTTTCTGAAACCAGCTTGAACATCTGGAAGTTCACGGTTCATGTATTGCTAAAGCCCGGCTTGGAGAATTTTGAGCATTATTTTACTAGCATGTGAGATGAGTGCAATTGTGCAGTAGTTCAAGCATTCTTTGGCATTGTCTTTCTTTAGGACTGGAATGAAAACTGACCTTTTCCAGTCCTGTGGCCACTGCTGAGTTTTCCAAATTTGCTGGCATATTGAGTGCAGCACTCTCACAGCATCATCTTCTGGGATTTGAAATAGCTCAACTGGAATTCCATCACCTCCACTAGCTTTGTTCATAGTGATGCTTCCTAAGGCATATGTGACTTCACATTCCAGGATGTCTGGCTCTAGGTGAGTGAGTGATCACACCATCGTGATTATCTGGGTCATGAAGATCTTTTTTGTACAGTTCTTCTGTGTATTCTTAGCACCTCTTCTTAATAGCTTCTGCTTCTGTTAGGTCCATACCATTTCTGTCCTTTAACGAGCCCATCTTTGCATGAAATATTCCCTTGGTATCTCTAATTTTCTTGAAAAGATCTCTAGTCTTTCCCATTCTATTGTTTTCCTCTATTTCTTTATTGTTTTGCATTGATCGCTGATGAAGGCTTTCTTATCTCTCCTTGCTTGTCTTTGGAACTCTGCATTCAGATGGGAATATCTTTCTTTTTGTCCTTTGTGTTTCGCTTCTTTTCTTTTCACAGCTGTTTGTAAGGCCTCCTCAGACATCCATTTTGCTTTTTTGCATTTCTTTTCCATGAGAATGGTCTTAATCCCTGTCTCCTGTACAATGTCACAAACCTCCATCCATAGTTCATGAGGCACTCTATCTATCCGATCTAGTCCCTTAAATCTATTTCTCACTTCTACTGTATAATCATAAGGGATTTTACTTAGGTCATACCTGAATAGTCTAATGGTTTTCCCTACTTTCTTCAATTTCAGTTGGAATTTGGCAATAAGGAGTTGATGATCTGAGCCACAGTCAAGTCCCGGTCTTGTTTTTGCTGACTGTATAGAGTTTCTCCATCTTTGGCTGCAAAGAATTTAATCAGTGTGATTTCGGTGTTGCCCATCTGGTGATGTCTATGTGTAGAGTCTTCTCTTGTGCTGTTGGAAGAGGGTGTTTGCTATGACCTGTGCATTCTCTTGGCAAAACTCTATTACCCTTTGCCCTACTTCATTCTGTACTCTGTACTTAATTCTGTACTTTGTAGACAGAATCACACAATTTTGGTCACTTTGTGCCTGGTTTAATCTCACTTAGCGAAATGTTTTCAAGGTTTATCAGTGTTGTGGCATGTGTCAGATTTTCACCCTTTGAAAGTCTAAATAATATTCCATTGTATGTATATACCCTATTTTGTTTATTAATTTATCTGTCAATGGGCTGCATCCATTTGGTTGTTTTCAATAATGAGTTTATGAACAGTGATGGGCAAGTGTCTGAGTCCCTGCTTTTAGTTCTTTTGGGTATATACCTAGAAGTGCAACAGATGTATAATATGGTATCAGTCATTTCATTTTTTGAGGAAATAGCCTACTGGTTTCCAAAACACATGTACCATTTTACAATTCTATCATCAATGCACCAACATTCCAGTTCTCTTCTTCCCCCAACACTTACTATTTTCACAGTTCGTCTTTTCCAAATAGTCATTTTTTCCAGCTGAAATGTTGGTAGAATTCAACAGTGAAGCCATCCAATCTTGGGTTTTCTTTATTGGGAGGCTTTTGATTATTGACTTAATTTCTTTAGTAGCTACAGATCTATTCAGACTTTCTATTTATTCTTTAGTCAGTTTTGGTTTTGTGTGTATCCATCAGTTTGCCCATTTAATCTAGGTAATTTAGATTGTTGGCATGCAACTGCTAATACTTTTTCTGTATAGTCCTTTCATTTCTGTAAATTATTAGCAATATCCCCAGTTTCATTTCTGACGTTTTATGAGTTCTTTTTTAAAAGTCAGTCTAGCTAAAGATCTGCCCATTTTGCTGATCTTTTCAAAGAACTAACTTTTCTTACATTTTGTCTTGTTTTCTATTTTATTTCAACTATAATCTTTATTTTATCCTTCTAACCTATGAATGTGACCTATGTCCAGGTACTTAAAGGTCATTTCAAACTTTCAACAATGTTTTGTATTTTTCAAAGTACAAGTTTTGCAGTTCTTTTGTCAAATTTATTCCTAAGTATTTTATTCTTCTGGATGTTATATAAATAGAATGACTTTTTGAAATTTCCTTTTCGAGTTGTTAATTGCAAATGTGCAAAAATACAATTGAGTTTTTATATACTGATGTATCCTAAAAACTTGCTGAACTGGTTTATTAGTTCTTATTGGTTTTCAGTGAATTACTTTAAGTTTTTCTATATTAGAAGATCATGTCATTTGTGAATAGAGATCATTTTACTTTAATTTTCTACTCGTGTGTTTGTAGAATGTTTTCTAGAATTCTGATTTCACTCATTCTATTTCACTGTTTTTATGTCTATTGTTAATAAAATGTATATATTATTTTTAAATGTATCTATCAAATTCTGTACTCTATTAGTAATTATTAATTTACATTTAATATAACTAATATCGGCATATTTAAAATCCAATCTACTCTATCAGTACTTTCTATTAATTTGATCTATCCTATCCATTCCCTTCTCTTTTTCTTCTGTTGTACATTCTTTTAGACTATTTTTTCCCAATTTTACTTCTTAACCCCAAATGTTCCATATGTATTTTTGACATTCCATATTTAATTTTTGAGGTTCCATATTTTTACAGGAGATGTAACATACATTCCTGACATACCAAAGTCTAAGGTTCACAGGTACTTATTTGTACCTTCTATGCAGATAACAAAATTTCTTTAAAAGATTAGTTCAATATATTCCTTTTAACTCATTTGCCATTGCTTTTACTCAAGTCATTTATAGTTAAATTCCATATTAACTTGTTATATTATCCAGTTAACAATTATTTGTGCTTACCCACAAATGTATTCTTTGCATTGTATTTAATTCCTTCATGAAACTCCAAGCTTGTATATGGGTACATTTCCCCTATGGCCAAAAAAAAGTAAAATTTATTTTAGTGTGGGTCTGCTGTCATAGTATTTGTTATCTAAAAATGCATCTAGTCATTATTCTATAAAGCTATTTTCACTGGTTGTAGAGTTCTAGATTGATAACTATTTCCTTTTACAAAACTTACTGCTGCTACTGTTGCTGGTAAGTCACTTCGGCCATGTCCGACTGTGTGACCCCACCAGGCTCCCCCATTCCTGGGATTCTCCAGGCAAGAACACTCGGTTGCCATTTCTTTCTCCAGTGCATGAAAGTGAAAAGTGAAAGTGAAGTCGCTCAGTTGTGTCCAACTCTTCGAGACCCCATGGACTGCAGCCTACGAGGCTCCTCCGTCCATGGGATTTTCCAGGCAAGAGTACTGGAGTGGGGTACCATCGCCTTCTTCATTCAATTATTTTATGGCCCATTGCTTATACTGAGAAGTCAGTTGTTAGCATAACCATTGCTACTTTAAAAATTATGCCTTATTTTTCTCTTATATCTTTTACATTATACATTTTATTATCAATTTATTTACCTCTCTCTGTATCTTTTAATTCTCAGCAATTTTCCCATGATTTAGCTAGACTGTTTTCTTATATTTATTGTTTGGGGTTCAGAGGTCTCCTAAGTTATTATCTTTCAGAATATTTTCTCAATCCAATTTCCACTCTCCTAGCCATCTAAAATTTATTTGAAATTTTATACCTTGCATACTTTATTTTTTGGCCTTGGTTCAGTTTTTTAAAAAATCATTTTATTTCTCCAATCTTCATTTTTAAAAGTCCTTCAATTTGGAATTTTATCTAACTTGATGTTAAACCATGCACTGATTTGTCAAAGATTTTTAAGAATAACTTATATTGTATCCAGATCTGTAACAAACCTGACTGTGAGCAAAAGACAGGTTTTTATTGGGGGGAGGAGGAGATCATGATTTTACTCAAGAGATAATGTCCTTCAAAGATAAAAGCACTACTTTTCTTGAACAAGCCCAAGATAGAATTATCATAATATACGTAAAGGAAGACAGACACACTAGGGAAGGGGAGGCTAAGTCCAGGGTATAAAATGTATGTTGCTGTAGCATGGGGAAAACAACTCTTGGAATTTCTATTAAATTAATCTTATCATGAACTGAGAGTACAAATAGAAAAACCATATTCAAATGCAGAAATATTATGATAATACAATCCCACTAATAGGTTTACAAACTATAAAAATAACTTGAAAAGTGCATACCATCTACTCATGAGCTATGAAGTCAACTTAATAAGTTAGGTTTCTGTGATGATAAATTTTAAGTGTTAACTTGACTGGGCCATGAGATGCCAAGATACTTGGTCAAACATTTTTCTTGGTGTTTCTATAAGGTTATTTTGGATGAGACCAACATTTAAATCAAAAGACTGAGAAAAGTTGCTCTCCATATGTGCATGGCCCTCTTCCAATCTGTTGAAGGCACGACTAGGACAAAAAGGCTGACTTTTGTGTAAGAGGGAATTCCTGCCTAGCCATCTTCAAACTAGAGACATTGGCCTTTCCTGCCTCAGACTTGACCTGAAACATTAGCTCTCTCTGGGCCTTGAGCCTGCTGACCTTGAGACTAGAATATACTCTATCATCTCTCCTGGATCACCAGCGTGCTCATTCACCCTGCAGATCCTAAGACTGGTCAGTCTCCAGAGTCGTGAGCCTTCTATTTAAACATAAATCTCCACCCAAGCAATGACCTATACTTGCTTTCTCTGCTTGACAACACGTATCACCATCTAACTCACCATACAGTTTAATAATCTTCTTATTGTCAGTTGCCTCTACGGCGCACCCCCACACCCACTGCCCTGAATCAAAGCACCATGAAGGCAGAATTTCTGTTTTGTTCACAGCTACATTCTATGAACCTAGAATTCTACCAAGCATAAAGAAGGTACTCAATAAAATGTACTTAATAAATACATATAATAAGTTGTGTGTAATTTATATTGTTGAGAAGTAAAATGTATTTCCTATAATGTATTAAGGATAAACAAGTCTGAAAACCTTGGCTTGCTCTACAGAACTACACATCTACATGAGGCACACATAAAAATGTCTAAAAAAGGTACTTCCACTTCTAATTATGATGAAGTTAAAGATTTGAAACTCACTATACTGTGGTAAGCAAACAGACAAGATAAAATATATGAAACAACTGATTTCAGACATTGACCAGAGAAGGAAGAAACTGAGGCAATACCTGATCACTCTGGCTTTCTGCCTGGAGTCATATTACAGAACATGATGAGGTAAGGAGACCTAAAACTGAACACAAGAACACAGAGATCTTCTTTAGCTGAAGAGGCAGAAAACCACAAAGATCAAGTCAAACCAGAGATTCATGAGGCAGAGCTCTAGAGAAATGAGAGCTACAAAGAACCCAAGCTCCAATTCATATATGATTAAAAAAAACCACAACTCTCCAGAAAGTGGGCATAGAGGGAACATGCATGCATGTATGCTTAGTCACTCAATTGTGTCTGATACTTTGCAACCCTTTGGACTGTAGTCCACCACGCTACTCTGTCCATGGGATTTTTCAGGCAATAATAGTGGAGTGGGCTGCCATTTCCTCCTCTAGGGGATCTTCCTGACCCAGGGATCAAAACTATGTCTCCTGCAGCTCCTGCACTGCAGGTGGATTCTTAACCCGCTGAGCCATCAGGGCTTCCCAAAGGGAACATACCTCAACATAATAAAGGCCATACATGACAAACCTACAGCTAACATCATACTCAATGGTGAAAAACTGAAAGCATTTCTTCTAAGATCAGGAACAAGACAAGGAGGTCCACTCTTGTGAATTTTGTTCAACATAGTTTTCGAAATCATAGCTAATAGCAATCAGACAGGAAAATGAAGTAAAGGGAATCCATATTGGAAAAGAAGAAGTTAAACTGTCACTGTTTGCAAATGACATGATATTAAACAAAGAATATCCTAAAGATGCTCTCAGAAAACTACTAGAACTCATCAATGAATTTGGTAAATTTGAAGGTTACAAAATTAATACACAAAAATCTGTTGCATTTCTATATGCTAACAATGAAAGATCAGAAATAGAAATTCAATAAAAAATTCCATTTACCATTGCATCAAAAAGAATAAAATATCTAGGAATAAACCTACCTACAGAGACAAAAGACCTGTACTCTGAAAACTATAAGATGCTGATAAAAGAAGGTGAAGAAGACATAAACAGATAGAAATATATACCATGTTAGTGGATCAGAAGAATCAATATTGTTAAAATGACTAAACTATCCAAGGCAATCTATAGATTCAATGCAATCCCTATCAAATTACCAATATCATTTTTCACAGAACTAGAACAAAAAAAATCAACATTTATATGAAGACACAAAAGACCCTGAAAAGCCAGAGCAATCTTGAGAAAGAAAAACTAATCTGGAGGAACCAATTTCCCTGGCTTTGGGCTATACAACAAAGCTACAGTCACCAAAACAGTATGGCACTAGCACAAAATATAGATCAATAGAAAAGGATAGAGAACCCAGAAATAAACCAATATAACTATGGTCAATTAATCTACGACAAAGGAGACAAGAAAACATGTATTTGAAAGAGAGTCTCTTCAACAAATGGTGCTGGGGAAACTGGACAGTGACATGTAAAAGAGGAAATTAGATCACTCTTTAACACCATACACAAAAATAAGTTCAAATGGATTAAAGATCTAAATGTGAGATCAGATACTATAAAACTCCTAGAGGAAAATATAAGCACAACACTCTCTGACATAAATTGCAGAAATACTTTTTTTGATCTGTCTCCCAGAATAATAGAAATAAAAATAAAAATAAACAAACGGAACCTGGTTAACCTCGAAAGCTTTTGCATAGCAAAGAAAACAATACACAAAATGAAAAGACAACCCAAAGATTGGGAGAATATATTTGCAAATGATGTGACTGACAAAGAATTAGTCTCAAAAATTTACAACCAGCCCATGATCCTTAACAGCATCAAAAAAAAAAAAAAAACCAATCAGTAAATGGTCAGAAGACCTAAACAGACATTTTTCCAAAGAAGACATACAGATGGCCAAGCGGCACATGAAAAGATGTTCAACATCACTATTAGAGAAATGCAAATCAAAACTACAATGAGGGTATTACCTGACATCAGCCAGAATGGTTATCATCAAAAATTCTGCAAACAACAAATGCTGGGGAGGATGTGGAGAGAAAGGGACCCTCCCACACTATTGGTGGGAATGTAAATTGGTACAGCCACTATGGAGAACAGTATGGAGGTTCCTTAAAAAATTAAAAATAGAACTACCACATGACCCTACAATCCCACTCCTGGGCATATATCTGAAGAAAACCATGATTTGAAAGGATACATGGACCCTAATGTTCATTGCAGCACTGTCTACAATAGCCAAGACACGAGAGCAACCTAAATGTCCTCCATTAACAGAGGAGTGGATAGAGAAGATATACATATATGCAATGGAGTATTACTCATCCATTAAAAAGAGTGAATAATGCCATTTACAGCAACATGGGTGGACCTAGAGGTTGTCATACTGAGTAAAGTCAGAGAAGGAGAAATATCACATGGCATCCCTTTTATGTGGAATCTAAAAAGAAATCTAAAAAGTTCACTAAAAAGTGAACTTACTTACAAAACAGAAAGAAACTCAGAGAACAAACTTATAATTGCTGGAGGGAAGAGTAGAGGGAAGGATAGTCAGAGAACTTGGGATGGACATGTACACACTACTTTATTTAAAATGGATAATCAATAAGGACCTACTGTATAGCACATGTAACTCTGCTCAATGTTATGTGGCAGCCTGGATGGGACAGGAGTTTGAGGGAGAATGGATACATGTATGTGAATCCCTTAACTGTTCACCTGAAACTATCACAACTTTGTTGACTGGCTATACTCCAAGACAAAATAAAAAGGTTTTTTAAAAAAAGAATAGTGGCTCCAGAAATCTGCGAATTGCTTCCCTTGTGTGCATGTGTGTTCAGTCGCTCAACCGTGTCCAACTCTTTGTAACTCCATGAACTGTAGCCTGCTAGACTCCTCTGTTCATGGAATTTTTCCTACAAAGGGGATCTTCCTGACCCAGGGATTGAACACCCATCTCTTGCATTGACAGGCAGATTCTTTACCACTGCATCACCTGGGAAGCCCGCATAGTTTCCTTTAAGTCCTGGCCAAAGTCTAAGCCACACCTGAGTGGAATGTAACTTCACTAGGAAGCTAAAGCACAACAATTCCTACTCTTCACACATGGCATAGAGACATTCAAGCCGTGCTCAATCCAGAGTGAAGAGTCCTTCTTGTACACCCTGAACACTAAACAGAGACTCAAGAAAGGATACAGCTTAGTAGAAGGGCTAACTATTTTTATCTTTTATTGATGAAAGAGATAATCTGAATAGCCTCTATTAAGGAAACTGAATCAATACTTAGTAAACTTAAAAAAAAAGTTTTCTCTGGTGAATTCTACCAAATATGTACAAAGAAATAACAATTCTACAGAATCCCTTTAAGAAAACAAAAGCAAAATAACATTTCCTAACACACTGTAGAGGCTAGTATTATCCTGCTACTGAAACCTGATAAAGATATTTTAAAAAAAGGAAAACTGCATACAAACATCTCTCATGAACACAGATGTCAAAATCCTCAAAAATTTAATCCCTTACAAATCCAATCCACATGTACAAAAATAATTATATCCCATGATGAAGTAGGATTTGTTCCAAATATGCAAGAAGAATCAGTCAAGATAATCTACTACATCAGTGGGTTAACAAAGAAGTATATGACCTATTAATTGATACAGAAAAAGCACTTAACAAAATCCAGCATCAATACATAAAAAAATAAGCTTGAAGGGAGCTTCTATAACTTGATAAAGAATATGCACAAAGCCCCTGCAGCAAACATCCTAATAGTGAGAAAACTGAGGCTCTCCCCCATTAGATTGGGAAATAGGAAAGGATATGTTCTCTCACCAACAGTCAACATCATACTGAAGTCCTAGCAAATGCAAAAGGAAACAAAAGGTACACAGAACAGAAAGTGAGAAATGAAACTTTGTAGATGACAGGATTATATATGTACTGTTCACTTTAACTAGTTTTGGCTCTCCCAGAAATAGAATCTTAAACAATTCAATCAGGAACTGCCTGATCAGCACTAGTTAGGTAATTTGCCTGACAGACTTTCACCATCCCTTAAAGGAAGCAAGGACTATACAGCCATGGAATTCTCCAGGCCAGAATACGGGAGTGGGAAGCCTTTCCCTTCTCCAGGGGATCTTCCCAACCCAGGGACCAAACCCAGGTCTTCTGTATTGCAGGCAGATTCTTTACCATCTGAGCCATAAGAGAAGCCCAAGAATACTGGAGTGGGTAACCTATCCCTTCTCCAGGGGATCTTCCCAACCCAGGAATCAAACCAGGGTCTCCCGCATTGCAGGCGGATTCTTTACCAAATGACATATTATCAGGAAAGCCCTTAAGGAGGGTAACCTTATAATAACCAATCACCTTTTTTGACTAGTATAATTTTCTTGTTTCTGTTCCCTTCTGCCTATTAGAGTCTTTCATTTTGTACAGTTCCTTAGAGCTCCTTTCTATCTACTGATTGGATGTTTGATTCATGAATTGTTGAATAAAGCCATATGATCTTTGACATTACTCATTGAATTTTTTTTAAATAGTTCTGGTGGCAGTGATGGGATCCAAAGGAGACTTCTGACAGCACTGGGGATGAGGAGAAACACAAGTGTTGCTGCTTGTGTTTTCTTTCTTTCTACCACTTTCCAGGAAGGTGGATAAAGCTCCTTTTCAATTCAAGTCCTGCTCTTTATGTTGAGGTACTGATCTAACTGGTTTTCCAGGCCAGGGTTAACAAGTCAGTCAAGACTGACAGGGGCCTTTTAGAGAGCACTGGTTCTTAGCCCTTAGTCTGAGGCCCCAGGACAGGGCTTAGCAGATCATCTAGAGCTGGCAGACAGTTAAACCTGAAATCTGAGTTCCTAGTCTTGATTAGTCCACAGTTCTGTTTACTGTGTTCCACTTTGAGAACTGCTGGTTTTGTTGGTTCACACCTAAGGCCTTTTCTTGGCCAGTCCATGGGACTACTTCTTTGATTACTGCTGGTGTCTACAGTTCTGTTTCTTTGATTACTGCTAGTCTTCGCTAATGTACACATGAAGTAAAGGAGTAACACTGCTTATTTATTATTAGTGGGAATCTCACTCAGAAACCAAAGCTGAAAAACTGATGATCATGAGCTGAACACTTAGATGATGTGGTCATCATCTAACTCTAAAACTCCCATGTTAGAATAAGCTCCTCATGGAATGGGTTATATTGACACTAAATCAGCTACCAACCTCAAAAATGAAGTACATTGTAAAGCACTAAAAAATCCTCAACCAAATGGCACATTTCTCTTAGTATTAATATGGTTCCTAGAGATCCAAAATTAGTTAGAGGAATGGGATCTTCAAATTTCAAAGAATTGAGTATGCCGCCTTCCAGAACATTTCTTATTTATGTTTAAGAACTGTGGGTCTCAAAAGCCATGGTCCCCCAAAATGGCAAACTTTTACTGAGATAATCTAGAATTACAACGGCCAGTATGAGAAATGTTCCAACTAGATAAGATCATTCATTTAAGAAATGCACTTGAAAGCAAGAGCTCCCAAATCAAAGAGAATGGATACTTATTTTATACACAAAAGCTTCCAAAAGACTTTAAGATTCCAAAACAGCATCACTGAAAGATTCATTGAAACAGGCTAATAAAAATTAAAGACAAAAGAGGTACCTAAAAGACTAAATGACTAATGTGACCTCAACCACACTCCTTCTATTCTCCTTTACCTGACTACTCATTCTACTATAAGAATTGCTTTTATACTCTGAAGAAACTATAATACCATAAGTAAATGACCACCAAATTAGTGGTCTTATAACTGCAATAGCTCCAAATCCAGAAACCGAGAACACACAAGCCTCAGGTTTCACCCTCTTAGGTGTCCATGAATAAAACACTGACCCGGAAATCAGTGTCTCATTTGTAATAAACTATGATAGTGGACATGGGGTATCTCTTCAAGGCTGGTCCAGCAAAGTGCAGCCGCTGCTCCTTATCTTGGACATGGGGTAGCTCCTCTTGGTGGTGCTTCCCTGCTGCGGTCGCAGCCGCCATGCTTCCATGCTGCCGTCACAGCCGCTGCACTGCTAGACCAGCCGTGAAGAGATACCACATGTCCAAGGTAAGAGAAACCCAAGTAAGATGGTAGGCATTGAGAGAGGGCATCAGAGGGCAGACAGACTGAAACCACAATCACAAACAACTAGCCAATCAGATCACACAGACCACAGCCTTGTCTAACTCAATGAAACAGCCATGCCATGTGGGGCCAATTAAGACGGACGGGTCATGGCGGAGAGGTCTGAAAGAATGTGATCCAATGGAGAAGGGAATGGCAAACCATTTCAGTATTCTTGCCTTAGAATCCCATGAACAGCATGAAAAGGCAAAAAAGATAGGACACTGAAAGATGAACCACCCAGGTCGGTATGGGCCCAATATGCTACTGGAGATCAGTGGAGAAGTAACTCCAGAAACGATGAAAGGATTGAGCCAAAGCAAAAACAACACCCAGTTGTGGATAGGACTGGTGATAGAAGCAAAGTTCAATGCTGTAAAGAGCAATACTGTATAGGAACCTGGAATGTTAGGTTCATGAATCAAGGCAAATTGGAAGTGGTCAAACAGGAGATGATAAGAGTGAATATTGACATTCTAGGAATCAGTGAACTAAGATGGACTGGAATGGGTGAATTTAACTCAGATGACCATTATATCTACTACTGTGGGCAGGAATCTCTTAGAAGAAATGGAGCAGCCACCATAGTCAACAAAAGAGTCTGAAATGCAGTACTTGGATGCAATCTCAAAAACGGTAGAATGATCTCTGCTCATTTCCAAGGCAAACCATTCAATATCACGGTAATCCAAGTCTATGCCCTGACCAGCAATGCTGAAGAATCTGAAGTTAAATGGTTATATGAAGACCTACACGACCTTCTAGAAATAACACCCAAAAATGATGTCCTTTTCATTATAAGGGACTGGAATGCAAAAGTAGGAAGTCAAGAAAAACCTGGAGTAACAGGCAAATTTGGCCTTGGAGTACAGAATGAAGCAGAGCAAAGGCTAATAGAGTTTTGCCAAGAGAATGCACTGGTCATAGCAAACACCTTTTTCCAACAACACAGGAGAAGACTCTACACATGGACATCACCAGATGGTCAACACCAAAATCAGACTGATTAAATTCTTTGTATACAAAGATGGAGAAGCTCTATACAGTCAGCAAAAACAAGACCGGGACCTGACTGTGGCTCAGATCATCAACTCCTTATTGCCAAATTCCAACTGAAATTGAAGAAAGCAGAGAAAACCCACTAGACCATCCAGGTGTGACCTAAATCAAATCCCTTATGACTATACAGTAGAAGTAAGAAATAGATTTAAGGGACTAGATCTGATAGACAGAGTGCCTAATGAAATATAGACAGAGGTTCATGACATTATACAGGAGACAGGAATCAAGACCATCCTCACAAAAAATAAATGAAAAAAGGCAAAATGGCTGTCTGAGGAGGCCTTACAAATAGCTGTGAAAAGAAGAGAAGTGAAAAGCAAAGGAGAAAAGGAAAGATATACCCATTTGAATGCAGAGTTCCAAAGACTAGCAAGGAGAGATAAGAAAGCCTTCCTCAGCGATCAATGCAAAGAAATAGAGGAAAACAATAGAATGGGAAAGACTAGAGATCTCTTCAAGAAAATTAGAGATACCAAGGGAACATTTCATGCAAAGATGGGGTCGATAAAAGACGGAAATGGTATGGACCTAACAGAAGCAGAAGATATTAAGAAGTGGCAAGAATACACAGAACTGTACAAAAAAGATCTTCCTGACTCGGATAATCATGATGGTGTGATCACTCACCTAGAGCCAGACATCCTGGAATGTGAAGTCATTTGCTTTAGGAAGCATATGAACAAAGCTATTGGAAGTGATGGAATTCCAGTTGAGCTATTTCAAATTCTGAAAGTTGATGTTGTGAAAGTGCTGCACTCAATATGCCAGCAAATTTGGAAAACTCAGCAGTGACCACAGGACTGGAAAAGGTCAGTTTTCATTCCAATCCCAAAGAAAGTCAATGCCAAAGAATGCTCAAACTACTTCACAATAGTACTCATCTCACATGCTTGTAGAGTAATACTCCAAATTCTCCAAGCCAGGCTTCAGCAACTGTGAACTTCCAGGTGTTCAAGCTGGTTTTAGAAAAGGCAGAGGAAACAGAGATCAAATTGCCAACATCCAATGGATCATCAAAAAAGCAAGAGAGTTCCAGAAAAACATCTATTTCTGCTTTATTGACTACGCCAAAGCCTTTGACTGTGTGAATCACAATCAACTGTGGAAAATTCTTAAAGAGATGGGAATACCAGATCACCTGATCTGCTTCTTGAGAAACCTGCATGCAGGTCAGGAAACAAAAGTTAGAACTGGACATGGAACAACAAACTGGTTCCAAATAGGAAAAGGAGTACGTCAAGGCTGAATATTGTCACCCTGCTTATTTAACTTGTATGCAGAGTACATCATGAGAAATGCTGGGCTGGAAGAAGCACAAGCTGGAATCAATATTGCCAGGAGAAACATCAATAACCTCAGATATGCAGATGACACCACCCTGATGGCAGAAAGTGAAGAAGAACTAAAAGCCTCTTGATGAAAGTGAAAGAGGAGAGTGAAAAAGTTGGCTTAAAGCTCAACATTCAGAAAACTAAGATCATGCCATCTGGTCCCATCACTTCATGGGAAATAGATGGCGAAACAGTGGAAACAGTGGCTGCCTTTCTTTTTCTGGGCTCCAAAATCACTGCAAATGGTGATTGTAGCCATGAAATTAAAAGACGCTTACTCCTTGGAAAGAAAGTAATGACCAACCTAGACAGCATATTAAATAGCAGAGACATTACTTTGTCTACAAAGGTCCATCTAATCAAGGCTATGGTTTTTCCAGTGGTCATCTATGGACGTGAGAGTTGGACTATAAAGAAAGCCGAGCACAGAAGAATTGATGCTTTTGAACTTTGGTGCTGGAAAAGACTCTTGAGAGTCCTTTGGACTGCAAGGAGATCTAACCAGTCCATCCTAAAGGAAATCAGTCCTGAATATTCATTGGAAGGACTGATGAAGTTGAAACTCTAATACTTTGGCCACCTGATGCAAAGAGCTGACTCATTTGAAAAGACCTTGATGCTGGGAAAGATTGAGGGCAGGAGGAAAAAGGGGCGACAGAGGATGAGATGGTTGGATGGCATCACCAACTCTATGGACATGGGTTTGGGTGGACTCTGGGAGTTGGTGATGGACAGGGAGGCCTGGCGTGCTGCAGTTTATTGGGTCGCAAAGAATCAGATACGACTGAGTGACTGAACTGATGATAGTGGAAAAAGAAGTGTCCTTGGAAACTTTGTCAAATCCTTCCACAACAATTTGGATGCCTCCATTTTCACTCCCAAAGTGGAGTCTCTCCCAGGATTGACAGGACTCTGAGGAATCCTCCAGTAAACTGCTAGCAATTACTTCCTTAAATGGCCAATAGAAATTCAGACAGGAAGGAAAGGGGGGAAAGGGCACAAATGTTAAAAGAATGAGGAGGGGAACAGAACCTTTGAGAAAAACAGGATATGACAAAAAACTCATTAGAACCAACTAGGTCTGAGATCCCATGGACAGAGGAGCCTGGCAGGCTACAGTCCATGGGTTCACAAAGGTTTGCAAAGAATCAGGCCTGAGATGGCAGAAGATTTCACTTCCAGTATACCTTAAGCTTCATTTTATGCTCACCATAAAACATCCGCGTATGCTAAGTGACACAGCCACAGGCACCACAACAGGCACCATGACAGCTCCAAGGCTGACCATAAAAGGCCAAAAAAGCAGACAGTGGCCCAATTCCTTGAAATTCCCACCCTTCCCCAAAACAGAACATTCTTTCCACTTATTAGCATTTTAAATTACCTATCCCATAAAAACGAACAACCCTATACCCAAGAGCCAGTCTCTGAGCTAGTCTGCATTCTGCTTATGGAATATGTATCTCTCTAAATAAACTTGCTTTCCCTTTACTTTGTCTCACTCTTGAATTCTTTCCTGCTTGAACCCAAGGACCCTCACTTGATGGTGTGTTCCAAGGACTCACCCCTGTGTCCCAGGATGTGACATTTCTCTCTTGTAACAAAACTAAAATTAGTGGAAACCTCTGTCAAACAATGGTAGATTTTGGGGTAACACTCTTCATTTTAAACTCCACTCACTCCAGAACCTGCAGATGGGATCCTAGGAAAACTGGCAGAAGCCAGCAAAGAATTCCTACCAGAGTCAACTGTCCTGGATCTATATAGTACCTGTTTAAGAGAGGAAGGTAAAATTTTCCATTGTCCTTTTCTTTCCAAATTCAGATTTCTGTGGATTTAGTTTTGAGATACCTACTGGACTGCAAGAAGATCAACCAGTCCATTCTAAAGGAAATCAGTCCTGAATAGTCATTGGAAGCACTGATGCTGAAGCTGAAACTCCAATGCTTTGGCCACCTGACGCAAAGAACTGACTCATTTGAAAAGACACTGATGCTGGGAAAGATTAAAGATGGGAGGAGAAAGAGAAAACAAAGGATGAGATGGTTGGAGGGCATCACCAACTCCGTGGACATGAGTTTGAGTAAACTCCAGGAAATGGTGATGGACAGGGAGGCCTGGCATGCTGCAGTCCATGGGGTTGCAAAGAGTTGGACATGACTGAGCAACTGAACTGACTGACTGACTGATTGGTTGTTATCCTTTCTCTCCCAAGGACAACTATTGCCTTCTTGTTTGTTTTGCGTCCTGAGGACCTAGCTTGGTTTTCTGTCTGCCTGGTGAGTCAATTCCTAGGCAGGTTGACAAGAAGTCCAGGATCCCCAAGGAGGAGAGGGGTGTCTAGGGCCCTTGAGGAGGAAATAGGGGCCTGGGATTCTCAAGAAGGAGGAAAGGACAAACTTTTTCTACATTCCTTAGTCTTAGTAAGGATTATGTAACAGCAGTCCTGCTTGAGGACAGTTTCTCCTTCCTGAAAACCTTCTGTTACTGTTATCTTAAAATGTATATTATAAGAGTGGGTCTGGTATGACCTTTCTATTGTTAGTTCTAATCCTGTCATCTTAAAATGCAAATTGTGGGAGTGGGTCTAGTAAGATCTTTACAAGCTTGAGACATTCTTTTGATTTATTGTAATAACCAATTTAAAAAGTATATAATTCCCTTGCTAAGACTAGTAAGCAGGGCACTCTCCATCCCCCTTCTGATGTCTATGTCAGAAGCTTTCTCTGTCCCTTGTTAGCTTTAATAAAACTCTGCTACACAAAAGCTCTTGAGTGATCAAGCCTGGTCCCTGATTTGGAAGCTAAATCTTCTTCAGAGATCATGAATCTGATTGCTTCTTACATATGTAGGCAGCTCATCTGTCAGTCTGGGAGCCAAAACATATGGCCTGACAGAAAAGGTGGGTTGTACCTCATCTGTGGCTAGGGTCCTATCAACCATTGCTAATTCTCAGGAACTGTCTTACTTTCTTGGCTATCTTTGGGAGTGGTTCTAGATCTTGAGAGGGTAGTATCTTTTTTATACTCTTTGGTGAGGCTTCTTATGACCAAGAGGTTGTTCATTACTGCCAGTTACTGTTTGTCTCTGCTGAAACCTGACAAGCTATTTGAAAAAAACATTGTTTTTTCTTTTAAGTAATTCTATTGTCAGCAGCTGGCCAAACTGGAAGCTGATATTCAGAGCCTCACAGGAACTTTTTAAAGACCTTCTCCCCTAAGCTAAAATGAAACTGTGTAGCCAGAAGGAAAGAAAAGCATTCCATCCAAAGTGAAATAGCTGTAAATCTAGACCAATGGAATCTTCTGATTTCCATCTTAGTTGAGGATCTTCTCTCTAATAAAAAGGAGCAAACTAAAGATAATATAGTCTGATGGATGGGTTAGCTTCTTGATGTCATTCAAGTTGCAACCCAATTTCTTTAGAAATTAAAAAAAAAACTGGTATTGTTTTATAAATTTAGTCTTCACAAGAACAAAAAAGGAGCTGCAGAAGCTCACTTATCCTTTTTACCAATCTCAAAATCTTCCCCACTCATCTCAAAAGCCTTATAGATACTGTAAAAGATATGGACTTAGGAAACAAAAGTCCTGCTTGGTGGAACTTACATTCTTTCTCTGTACCTTTAGAGAGTCATCTCTAGGAACCGAGGTCATTCTTATCAGAACTCAATGGAGAAAGAGGTAGTCTTTTCAACAGATGGGTGTGAACAACTAGAAATCCAGATCCAAAAAAAATGAACAGACACAGACCTACATGTTTAACAAAAATTAATGCAAAGTAGATCATAGTGTTTTCAGCAAAAATAGTGGAGTAATGAATTCAAAATTATGCAACCCCATAAAAGCAACAAAATTATGGACAAAAACTGTCAGAATCAACTTTATGAAATCTAATTAAATTAAAACCCTGCAACCAAGTCAGACAGTGCTAATTCAAGGAACATGGCCGATTTTTGGTAAGAACAGTGAAACTTTGGGACATCCTAACCTGCCCCCATCACAGTCTCCACTCTCCAGGCTCAGGAATAAAGTGTCAAAATAACATCCCACATTTCCAGTATTAGAAGAATCACAGCAGACCCCATGAACAAACACTTATAATTTATTTATCTGACCTGTATGATAGCGCAGCTCAAAAGCTTTGTGTTTATTTCAGCTAATTCAAAACTGGCCCAGAATTAAAGCTGCTTCCTAGGGGGCATATGTCAAAAATATTTATAGACTGATGCTGCCTGAAGAAATGAGTGGCATATGAGATGAAGCTACAATTAGAAAATCCCAATAAAGTCACACAAAAGGGATTAAAACTAAAAAATAATTCAGCAAGTGGCATTATATAAGATTAACCCACAAAAATCATTATTTCTATACACAATGAAAATCTAAAAAGGAAATAAAAATTATCCCTTTCTCATAAAAGATAATAAATACCATCAATTAATTTACTCAAGGAAACACAAAAGTTTTAACACTAAAACTACAAAACATCACAGAAAGAATTAAAGAAAATGTAAACAAGTGAAATGACATCTCATGTTTCTGAATTGGAAGACCTTAATACTGTTCATATCACAATATTACCCAAGACAATCTACATATATATAATCCCTATCAAATCCCTATCAAACAGCTTTTTTTTTCAGAAATGAAAAAGGTGATCCTCAAAAGGAACCTGCAAGGTATTCTGAACAGCCAAAACAATAAAGAAAAAGTACAAAGTTGCAAGATTCACATAATCTGGTTTTAAAACTCATTACAAAGCTACAGTAATCAAAATAGTGTGGTACTAACAGAAGGATAGACATATAGACCAATAAAATAGAACTGAGAGTCCAGAAATAAACCCATACATCTGTGCTCAATTAATTTTCAATAGAGATAAGGGATAATACCAAATCATTCAACAGGAAAACAGTAGTCTTTTTAGCATATGATCCTGGAACAACTGGTTCATGGAAAAAATGAAGTTAGATATTTACCTGAGAATATATACAAAAATTAACTCAAAATAGACAAAGCCCTAAGTGTGAAAGCTAAAAATATGAAACTATTAGAAGGAAACAGGCAGAAATCATTATGTTCTTGAATTAGACAATTTCTTATATACATGAATCCAAACACACAGAAAAACAGAAATTGGAGTTCATTGAAACTGCAAACATTTCTGCATCAAAGAAATAACATCAAGAGTAAAAAGACAACCAACAGTGCCAGAGAAAATATTTACATAATTATATATCCAATAAAGGTGTACAATCCAGAATACAGAACTTTTATATCTCAAAAAAAAGTTAAAAATGAGAAAATACTCTATTGAAAAGACATTTCACCAAAGAAGATATGCTAGTAGCCAAGAAGTTCATGAAAAGAGGCTCCATACCATAAGTTATTAAGGAAATGCAAATCAAAACCACAGTAAGATATCACTAAGACCCAACAGGATGAGTACATTTTTTACATACACCATATCAAGTGCAGTTAAGTATTAGAGAAACTGGAGCCCTCATATATTCTGGTGGGAATGTAAAATGGTGCAGCTGCTGTAGAAAAGTTTGGCAGTTCCTAGCAATTCCACTTCTAATTGCAAACAAGTATTCACCCAAAATATGTAATATGTATGTTCACAGCAACATTATTTATAGTAGGCAAAAAGTAGAAACAATCCAAATGCCCACCAACTGAGGGATGGATAAACAAAATACAGTAACTACACAATGGAATATTATTCAGTCATAAAGAGGAATAAAGTATTCTTATGTTATAAAAATGAGGGCCCTTGAAAGCCTCATGCTAAGTCAAAAAAAAAAAAAACAGACAAAAAAAGGCCAAATAGTATACAACTCTATTTACATATAAAAAGTTCAGAATAGGCAACTTCATAGACAGGAGATTTATTGGCTTGTTAGGGATGAGGATGAGGGAATAAGGGGGATCCTGGAAAAGAAAAAGGATATTAGGGAAAACTTCAGGAAATCTAAACATTAAAGTATGAACTTTAGTTAGCAATAACGCCTCAATATTGGTTCACTAATTATAACAAATGTACTGTATTAATATATTAATAATGGGAAATAGCTGTGAAGTATATGGCAACAGAAAACAGTTTTAAAGAAAATGGGCCAGGCTGGAATGTCCCTCCACACCCTTCCCACAGCCACTGGCTCTGTGACTGGAGCAGACCAGCCCGGAGTCCAGCGGCCACCATGGAGAGCAACCTCGGGCACTGGTGGGCCGGGATGGGTCCGAGGCCTGGTCCCTGGGGGGCGTTGCCCGTGAGGCCCCCACCACCGCCTACCCACTGCATTCTTTCTCTGCGGCTGGTGCCCTGTGGGATGGGTGGCCAGGTGCCAGCCTCACCCCCAGCCCCATCTCCAGGTCTAGCCCGGCAGCTCGGCCCCCTGCGGAGTCCAGGCCATCAGCTGAGACTGCTGAGACTGCGGCCTGGTTCTTGCTGGGAGCTCGCCCTCTGGTGACTCCCCCAGCCCAGCCACCGCCGGCCCTCTCCCTGCCCGGAGACGGGGCATGCAGGCACAGCAACTACTCCAAATTTTTTGCTGAAGATAACATGCCCAAGTGGGGGCTGCTGGTGTCTGTGTTGAAAAAATGTTCAGAGGCAAGTTCATCCTACTGTTGAGTCTAGTGATGATGCTCTTCAGTATGCTGAAGAATTAACTTTGCAATTATTAAATATGCAATGTCAAGCTCAGCCCCTAAGTTCTTCAGATGTAGAGGAACATGTTCAAAAAAGTTTCCCTCATCCAGTTGATAAATGGGTAACAGTTGATGCCCAGTTGGCTACTGAAAAGAGGAAGTGAAGAAACTTTTTTCTCTCTCCCAGTAGAAAAAAATTCATCTTTTGTTAGAGGAGGTCCTAGACTGACCACCAGGTTTTGGTTTACATAGTAGTGTTAGAATACATTTCTGCAGACATTTTAAAAGTTGGTGGGAAATATACAGCATTATGAAATTATAAAACAAGATATTAAAGTGGCAATACATGCTGATAAAGTATTGATGGATATGGTTCATCAAGATGTAGAAGAAATATTATCTTTAACTGATGAAAGAGCCTTCCACCTCAGGAGAACAATGTTATTATGATTTTGTAAAAGCATTTACAGCAGAAATTTGACATACATAAGGAAAGTTAAATTATAAACGATTTTAGAGATTGCTTTGTCATTAATACAAAGCTGTTTTTCAGCTAATGATGTAGAAAATACATTTGGTCATATAGTGGATATACATGAACCTGGTGAAAAATTACTGGACCATATAGAAGATACTGTACAAATGACAGATGAAGGCAATCACCATCCATTAGTAGGAAGCTGCTTTGAAGACAGCAGAAGAACTGGCATTTGATCCATTTGAGTCATACCCTCAAGATATTCTACGACCTGGTTTTCATGATCATTTCCTTATTCAGTTATCAAAGCCTGGAGTGGCACTCTTATTGTTTTTCAGTCACTAAGTCATGTCCAACTCTTTGCAACCTCCTGGACTGCAGCATGCCAGACTTCCCTGTCCTTCACCATCTCCTGGAGTTTGCTCAAACTCATGTCCATTGAGTCAGTGATGCCATCCAACCATCTTCCTCTGTCACCCTCTTTTCCTCTTGCCCTCAATCTTCTCAGTCCATAGGGAAAGGTTTCAACGAAGCTGTTCAATATGCTTTACCCAGGCTACTTCTAGCCCATTTACCACTGTCTACATTACTTCAAACTTCTGAAGCAGTAAGAAGAGGGAAGAACAAGAAGACAAGGAACGTTTGAAACAAGCAATAACAGCTTTGCTTAATGTTCATAGTGGTGTAGAAAAAAATATGTTCTAAAAGTCTTGTAAAACATAGACTGGGTGAATTTGCATGTTGGATTTATAGGCAGCAAACGAAGGGGAAACAAATAGCAATCAAGAAAATGAACGAGATTCAGAAGAATATTGATGGCTGGGAGGAAAAGACGCTGGACAGTGCTGCAGTAAATTTATATGGAAGGAACTCTCACACATGCAGGAGAGACATGACAGAAACAGACTTCTCTTTGATGGACTGATGATTTGCTGTGAATCAGATCACGGGTAGCCAAAACTTCCTGGTGCTAGTAATGCAGAATATCACCTTAAAGAAACTTTTTTAAGAAAAAGGTACAAATTAATGACAAAGATGACACTAGTGAGTACAAGCATGCTTTTGAAATAATTTAAAAGATGAAAATAGTGTCATGTTTTCTGCCAAGTCAGATGAAGAGAAAAACAGTTGGATGTCAGCATTGATATCTTTATTGTACCAGAGAACACTGTAAAGGATGTCTGATGTGATGATACTATAGGAAGAAAAGGAGGAGCCAGATGTGACTCCCTAGTGCTGATGTTTATAGATTTGCAGAGCCTGACTCTGGAGAAAATATCATATTTGAAGAAAACATGTAGCCCAAAGCTGGAATTCCAACCATCAAAGCAGGAACTGTTATTAAACTTATAGAGAGGCTCACATACCATATATACACGGATCCCAATTTTGTTCAGACATTTCTTACAACATATAGATCCTTTTGTAAACCTTAAGAACTACTGAGTCTTATAATAGAAAGGTTTGAAATTCCAGAGCCTGAGCCAACAGAAACTGATTGCATAGCTTTAGAGAAGATTAGCCCTTGAGGGCAGAACTGAAAAAAGTTTAGAAAAATATATATATAGCCTGTGCAGGTGTGAGCATTAAATGTATGTTGGCACTGAGTAGTGCACCATTATGATTATGAAAGAGATTCAGAACTTTTGGAGCTAATGGAGGAATTTATTGGAACAGTAAGAGGTAAAGCAGTGAAAAAATGGGTTGACTCCATCACTAAAATAATAGAAAGGAAAAGAACTGAATTGCAAGAGACAATGGACCAGGTCATAATATTACATTTCAGAGTTCACTTTCCATGGATGAATGGCATTTAAGTAGACCTGGTGGAAAGAGAGAATTTTGACCACATAGAGACTTTTGACCTGCTCCCCTTAAACCGACAGAAACTGCTCGACAGCTCACTCTACTTGAATCAGATTTATATCAAACTGTACAGTCATCAGAATTAGTTGAAGGTACGTGGGCAAAAAGAAACAAAGAGATTAATTTTCATAACCTTCTGAAAATGATCCAGCATACCACTAATTTCACTCTGTGGTTTGAGAAATGTAGAAACTGAAAACTTAGAAGAAAAAGTAGCTGTGGTGGGCTGAATAATTGAAATTCTGCAAGTCTTTCAAGAGCTGAACAACATCAATGGTGTCCTTAAGGTTGGCTGTGCTATTAACTTATTACCTGTTTGCAGACTAGACTACATGTTTGAGCAAATACAAAGCTGCCAAAAGAAAATTTTAGGAACAGCTCATGAACTACATGAAGATCACTGTAAGAAATATTTGAGGGAAAAAAAGAAATATTTGGCAAAACTCAGGTCTATTAATCCACCATATGTGCCTTTCTTTGGAATTTATCTAACTAGTATCTTGAAAACAGAAGAAGGCAGCCCTGAGGTTCTAAAAGGCATAGAAAAGAGCTTATAAACTTTAGCAAAGGGAAGAACATAGCAGAAAATGGCAGGTGAAATCCAGAAACATCAAAATAAGTCTTATTGTTTACGACTAAAATCAGATATCAAAAAGTTCTTTGAAAACTTGAATCCAATGGGAAACAGCATGGAAAAAGAATTTACAGACTATCTTTTCAACAAATACCTAGAAACGGAACCATGAAACCCTAAGCCTCTCCCAAGATTTCCAAAAGAATACAGCCATTCACTAAAATCTCCCAGTATTTGTCCATTAAACCCAAGATCAGGTACTATGAGACATCCCACACCTCTACAGCAAGAGCCATGGAAACATAGTTAAAGTAGAACCACTGAAAGTGAAACAGAAAGTATAGCATCTGCACCAAATTCTCCAAGAACACCATTAACACCTCCTCCTGCTTCTGGTGCTTCCAGTACCACAGATGTTTGCAGCATATCTGATTTCTGACCATTCAAGCCCTTTTCATTCAAGACCTGCTTCAGGTCTAAGTTTAACCATGAGCACTGATGAAGTGCCTGTCCCTACCCTCCTGTTCCTCTGCTAAGATGACAAGAATCTGCTCCAGCAGAATCTTCACTATCTAAGATGATGTCTAAGCATTTGGACAGCCCCCCCAGCAATTCCTCCGGGGTACCCACACCAAAAGCCTATTCACCATAATATTCAGTATCAGACCAGACCTCTATATCAGGCCATCCTGAAAGCTCTCCCTTGTTACTTCCATGAGAACCCATGAGGACACCTGATGTCTTCTTAAACTCACCACTATACCTCCAACCTCCCACTTAGGGGAAAAAAGTGACCATAGTAATGCCTTTGTCCCAAAGTGCCCTTTCCCCTTTATACCACCTCCTCCTCAAATACCTTCTCCGCATGGCCCAAAAAGACATCTGCCATCATTACTGACACAAAAAGTAGACCTGCATTCCACCGCTGAGTCACCTGTTCCTTGATGACAAAGCACTTCTCAACATATCCCTAAACTCCCTCCAGAAACTTACAACAGGGAGCACACATCCATCCATGCACAGAGATGGACTACCACTGTTGGAGAATGCCCATTTTTCCCGAGTTCCTCTGTACCAGGATGTATGTTTTACTAGCCCCAAATACACTGCTGGTGGTAGATGCACTGATGTGCCAGCACTGAGGGCTTAAAATGAGAACTCCAAACACTAATGACTCTACTTCAAGATGCAGTATAAGACAATACATTTTAACCTAGATGTAATTACAAAGTGGAAATGGTATCTGTTTAAAATACAGTAGAGGAACTGGATAACTGATTACACTTGAAAATCAAGTAAAGGGACCTTTTCCCAGCCAGTAAGCAGAAGTTCTCTTTTTGTGAAGTGATCTTTATCATGAAAGGAGTAGAAAACACAGTCTAGTGTCCAGCAGGCCCACAGGATGACAGCTTTTGTAATTCAAAATATTATGCACTTTTAAAAAATAAATCTTAAACAGGAATCTTCAAACCCTCCTTTGCTTTTCTTTGCTTTTACTTGTCCTCCTTTAGACTACTTTCTTAAAAATCATTCAGAGGACTGTGAGAAAATGATGTGGTACCTGACCTTACTAGAATCAAGGCTCAGCACTGTACTGCGGTTCTGCTTACAGATTATTACAGGGAACTGAATGGGTACTGAGGCTTCACCAAAGAAGTACTTCTATTTTTTAAGATTAATTATACCAATTTTATCAGAAAAGACCCTGATGCTGAGAAAGACTGAAGGCGGAAGGAGAGGGGATGACAGAGGATGAGATGGTTAGATGGCATCACTGACTTGATGGACATGAATTTGAGCAAGCTCTGGGAGCTGGTGATGGACACAGAAGCCTAGCATGCTACAGTCCATGGGGTCACAAAGAGTTGGACACGACTGAGTAACTGAACTGAACTAATAGAAATTTAAAGAATATTCCCCTGCTCACCCTCCCTACACAAAATGTGGTGGTCTTGCCTTCAAACAAGAGAAGTTTCGTGCCATTAACAATGACAGAAGAACTTTTTAAAATATTTAACTGTCAAGTATATGATCTATATTTAGGAAACTGTTAACTTATGCTAGATTGTCATTTTCCCCCATTCTCCCACAAAAGTTTACTGGTTTTCCATGTTCTGGCTTGTGGCTGTCCCTCTAACCATACTATGGAAATGCAGTCACTCAGTGTGAAAGGAGCAGTGAACACCTTCATTTTTATTGCTGAGTGGTATTCTATTGTATGCATATATTACAATTTGTTCAGTCAGCTGTTTATCATTTTTGATTGTTAAGAATATAGTTGTAATGAACTTAATGTGCATTTTTGTGTAGACATATGTTTTTATATTGATTGGTTAAATACTGACGAGCAAGATTTCTGGGTTGGTAGGATTATTATATGCAGTGTCAAGCTTTTCTGACATGGTTGTTCCATTTTAGATTTCGGTGAGCAGTGTGCAGGAGCTGCAGTTGTTCCACAGTTTTGCCAATGCTTTATCATTTTTTGATATAGCTATTCTAATAGCTATTTTATTTATGTGTGGTTTTCATTTGACTATCCCTGATGAATAAAGATGTTAGGCATCTTTCACTCATTTATTGGCCACTGTGTATCTTATTTTGTGAAGCATCTATTCAAATCATTTGCCACTTTTTAGTTTGAGTTGTTTTATTAAAATGAATCAACTAAAGCAAAATATACCCACAAGTATAAATACCAAAACCACAGATTTGAAGACAAAAGCAAGTTGCATAAAACATCCTGATACTACTTGTAAAACAATGTTATTACACATATATACATGCAATGATGATATATGTGTATTATTGTAAAAGTATGAGATGTGTGGGATCAACATTAACCTAATCTAGAATCTGTGGAAGATGGCAATGGTTACAGGTTGTAGAAAAGACTGTGAAAAGCTTCCTGTGAATCTGGATGGGGGCACTGAGGTCATATATACTACAGTATTCTAGCCAGTACACCAGCTTCAGTCACACTCAATGTTTCTGGTTACTGAACATAATAAGAGGAAGCAGAAGCAGTCTCAAAGCTACACCTTGCTGATCCTGGCAATTGTTCTGATGTGGATCTAGTCCATTCTGAGATGCCCCAGAGGTAGGTCTGGGACTGAACCAAACCATTAGGCAGTACAGTCACCCCTCAGAATCTGCTGGGGACTGGTTCCAGGATATCTCTTTGAATACCAAAATCAGCTGATGCTCAAGTCTTTCACACTAGGCCCTCCATACCCTCAGGTTCTGCATCTGTGGATTTAACCAACCACAGAACCACAGACAGGAAAACACAGACAGGCGGGAACTATATTTGCATGAGTAATAACGCAGTTGGGGTTAAGATTCATCAAACACATGTAATGACTCATGATGGGGAGAACCATGAGCTGACATGTGTTTCTCCAAAAGTAAAATCAGATCCTTAGAAGATTATTTAATGTGTGCTTTTAAAAAAGCTTCACATTCCACAGTTAATATTTTTGTAAATATCTATTTTCAGTTTTATTTCTATGAAAAAAATTGAAATAAGTATAAAATACAACATTTAGAATAAGGAAAAATTATGTCCACATTTCCTAAGTTGGCAGACAAACTTCAATACAAACTTCAGCTATAATAAAGTCTGAATTCTGTTAAAACCTTCACATTCAAAAAATCTTTAAGACTTCATCTCAGTATCAATTGTCTTGTCCAAAAAAATGGCATTTTTAAACATAGGCTGTATTATTGATAGCATCCCTATTATTTTCCTGACATACAGTAAATACAATTTGTGTATGAAGGTCTCAAAAAAATATAAGGTGCTGACAGCTTCCCCCAGGTGTGGTAGATCTGACTATTAGTAGAGGCCAAATTCTGGAAGAAAATTTTCCCACATCTGTTTGATTCATAAGATTATCTCTTACTTAAGGTATTTAATAAGCCCTAATTTATATTTCCACACACTCTCTACATATATTAGTAGGGTTTCTTCCACATGTATTCATTTTAAGTTGTCTTATTAACAATATGCATCACATTCATAGTAATTTCTCCCATGGTAACTCTTTCATTTGCTTTGGAATATGACCTAGAGTAAAAAAATTACCACTTTACATTAATAAGGGTCATATCCTGCATCAATTTTCCACAGTATTTCAAGGTATGAACAGTTAGGTACTAAGATTTTTCTCATGGCTATTAATACATTTAAAAGATTTTCCCCCTGTATGTAATTTTGAACGTACTATGAGAACTGATTTCTTAGAAGTTTTCCCAAATTCAATACATTTATAGGCGTTCTCCCTTACATGCCTTCTCTGATGTACTTTGAGACCTGAGTTGCAACTGAAGATTTTCCCACAATGACTACATTCATAGGGTTTTTCCCCTGTGTGTGTTCTCTGATGTTTAGTGAGATCTGACTTATGATAGAAGGGCTTCCCACACTCATTACACTTATAAGGTTTTTCCCCTGTGTGTATTCTATGATGTACAATAAGGACTGATTTTTCAGAGAAAGATTTCCCACAATTGTTACATTCATAGGGCTTCTCCCCTGTGTGAGTTCTGTGATGTGATCTGAGGACTGAATTGCAAGTGAAGGTTTTCCCACACTGATCACAGCAATAAGACTTCTCCCCTCTGTGTGTTCTCTTATGTACTGTAAAGTCAGACTTACAGTACAAGGTTTTCCCATATTTTTTACATACATAGGGTTTCTCCCCTGTGTAAGTTCTCTGGTGTACTGTGAGATATGACTTATGGTAGAAGTTTTTTCCACATTCTTTACATTCATAGGGTTTCTCTCCTGTGTGAGTTCTCTGATGAATTATGAGGTGTGAATTCCTAGAGAAGGATTTCCGACATACATTACATTCATAGGGTTTCTCTCTGGTGTGGATTCTCTGATGTAAAGTGAGAAGGGATTTCCTAGAGAAGCATTTCCCACATTCATTACATTCAAAAGGTTTCTCTCCTGTATGTACTCTCTGACGTTTGGTGAGTTTTGACTTTTCACAGAATGCTTTTTCACATTCATTACATTCAAAAACCTTGTCTCCTATGCACAGTCTGAGTTACATTAAGAACTGACTTCTCCCAGAAAGGTTCCCCCAGGTTGTTACATTCAAATGTTCTCTCTCCTGTGTCAAGAAAGTTTGATCTGCTGAAATTATCTACTTTGTCATTATGTTTATAATCCTTCAGCTTCAAATGTTTCAGGAGAGATACCTTTTCAAAGGTTTTACCATATTCATTAAACTCATAGACTTTCTCTTTTTTGTGTCATCTTATGGACTATGAGAACTGAATAATTACAGAATGTTTTGTCACATTCATTATGTTCACAAGGACCTTGTCTTTTGTGAGTTTGTTTATATGTGATGAAAACTGTCTTCTCACAGAAATCTTTCTTTATATTCAAAAGATTGCTCTACATGTTTAATTTTCTCATATGGAAAGAAGTCTTTGTTTTGACTGACATACTTTCCATCCTGAATTAATTCATAAGGTTTCTCTCTCACATGAGCTTTTTCATGGTTAATATGAAGGAATAATTTTTCATATGCACTGAGATCATCAGATTTTTTAAAATAATTTTTCTCAATAATTAACTCTGAAATATATTTCAAACTCATCCCACTTGTGTCACATTTACAGGGTATTTTTATGAAAGGAACTGGGTATGTGCTGAAATTAAACATTTTTCCTAATACATTACCTCTCTCTATAGTCAGTGTTTTGTTGTTGATAAATAGAGCTTGCCAGAAATGTCTGTTGTGCATTTCCTGATTCTGTTCCAGCTGGTTAACAATCCTGCAGACTTCTAGAAATGAGCAAAAAACTGTATGTTATTAATTTTATTATAATTATGATAAACTTACCCTTATATACAAATACCCTTTTATATGATTAACTCAGTTTCTTTAAATAAGAGTAATCCACAATGTCTGTATCCCCCATTCTTTTGGCTTAGGAGAAAGAAATACCACCTGACAGAGTGGAAATGGGGAATAAAAACTCAGAATAAAGACATCTACATTTGACAATGTTTACATAGATAAATACTTCAAGACTTAATATAGGGGTTAAAAATTAATAAAAGCACAGTGAATAAAGGAAGACATACTTTGGGGGAAAAAAGACTGAGCCAGGTCTGGGAAATACAGAGAACCAGAAAGGAAATGAAGATTAGTACATAAGAGTACTCTGGAGAGATAGCAGAGGATTGATTTGACCTTTTGAAGGAAACAAATTAGACTTTATCTAATTTTCTTATACTTAATATACTGTAGCTCAATCTATATGTTTTACATGTTTCTAGTGTTTCTAGTTGAGTTTTCTTTTTACAATTATTTTTATATATTAATTTATTATACTGTTAATACCAAATTAAATTTATGGAAAAGCACCAATTGGTTCCTGCTTAAGAAGACCTGTAGCAGCCTACATTCTTATTCTCCCTCTATTCATGTGACTTACAAAGTCTACAAATGTCTGCCAGGAATGTAAAATCAAAGAGACAAGAAAGATTGAAAGAGGGCCAGATCTATTTGTTTTTAGTTTTGGTATATTCAAATCTTATTCTCTAAGTTTCTGCAAAAGTTATCTTACCCTACCATCAAATGCTAACTTCTCCTCATCTTAAATTTGCTGTGATGAATTTAATACATTAATACATTTTTTTAAACTTCTGAACAGATATCTACATTTCTGGGTTTTATTTATATTTAAAACCATGGAGGACCTAACCTAAAATAATTACTGATACTTATATGTATTTACCTTAAGAATTCTCAGCTAGACTTCACCTTGTTATCTTCCTATTCAGTATATGCAATATAACAATGATGACCTTACTCAAAAACCTGTCCAGAGCCCTTTGTCTCCAAGCACCATTACACAAAATAACTACAGGTACAATTCTAGGAGGAAAAATACTTTTTGCCAACTATATTCATATTGGGTATCTACACTATCACTCCAAAAAGCCATAATAAATGTATTCTTTCTAGAAATGACAGACTATTAATTTGCAAGAAATTGTTCAAGTTCAACCAAGACTATCAGTAAGCAGGCTTACATTCCCATTTTGGCTTTTCTCAGAACCTAAACATTGAACATTCGGGAAACTACTCTGTGTCATATCTGTTGCCAAATAAATCTTTACAAAATATCTACAATTCCAAGTTATATTTACATTGAAATTTAAAATTAATTACATTCTGTACATCTCATTCTGTCACAACACTGAACAATACTTCTTTGTAGCATAAACACCCTCTATTAACTGCTAAAATTCAAAATATTCAGCTGTCTTTTTTTCTCCTCCATTTTCTAATGGTAATCTATGATTTTACAAGTGTTTACCTCTGATTTCCTTTGAGTACTGGAATTAGTAGTCCTTAACCAGCTCTGTATTTTTCAAAACACAAATCTCAAGTTTTATTCAAACCTTTAATTTCTGAACAGGAATCTAGAAGTTTATAACTCAATATCTGAACTGAAAAGTTAATTTCTTGCAGTGTTTTCTGAAATCATTATAAAGGGCCTCTCATTCATCAAGAGTTACAATTAAGAAATGATCCATTATCCATTATAAGTTATATAACAAAATAAGACAGGCTGTCTTTGGAGAAAGCATAACATAGATAAGAAAATAGCCTCATTCAATATCCATACACTATCAAGAATCAGAATCTATAGCTGATAATGCAAATCAAAACAAGCAAGAAACATTTCATAAAAGCTGGGGAAACAAAATCAAAATCAAGAAACAATTTAAAAAGGAGAGTAAAAAAGCTTCAAAACGTCAATAATGATAATAATAGAAAAACTAATCAACTATCACCACAACCCAGGCTCTGCTCCATGTACTTTCACATATTAATTCATGAGAATCATTAAGTACACAGAATCCAAGACATAGTTGTAAGAAAGGAAATCATATATATGGATCATATTCAAGAACGATTAAATAGGAGTTTATCACTCCAGTTTTGTTCCACAGAGATAAGATATAGCAGTATTTTAAGTATGATTAAAAGAGAAAAACTTAAATGTCATATATTACATTCTGGGAAAAAGGTAACTCATGTTAATAACATGATAAACTAAATGGTTAAGGGGAATATAATTTCATTTAGAAATTAGAACAAACTAAAAGAATATGGTTAGTGTTTTGGGTGGTGTCAGTGGAAAATGAGAAAATAAAAATATTTTTAAAAGTATAGCAATAATATCTGTAAGAAAAATGAGAGAAAAATAAAATGATGTTAGAAAGTGTTCTAGTTTCATTCTTTTACAAGTGGCTGTCCAGTTTTCCCAGCACCACTTGTTAAAGAGACTGTCTTTTCTCCATTGTATAGTCTTGCCTCCTTTATCAAAGATAAGGTGTCCATAGATGTGTGGATTTATCTCTGGGCTTTCTATTTTGTTCCACTGATCTATATTTCTGTCTTTGTGCCAGTACCATACTGTCTTGATGACTGTGGATTTGTAGTATAGCCTAATGTCAGGAAGGTTGATTCCTCCAGTTCCATTCTTCTTTCTCAAGATTGCTTTGGCTATTCGAGGTTTTTTGTATTTCCATACAAATTGTGAAATTATTTGTTCTAATTCTCTGAAAAAGACCTCTGGTAGCTTGATAGGAATTGCATTGAATCTATAGATTGCTCTGGGTAGTATACTCATTTTCACTATCTTGATTTTTCCAATCCATGAGCACAGTATATTTCTCCATCTATTTGTGTCCTCTTTGATTTCTTTCATCAGTGTTTTATAGTTTTCTACATATAAGTCTTTTGTTTCTTTAGGTAGATATACTCCTAAGTATTTTATTCTTTTTGTTTCGATGGTGAATGGAATTGTTTCCTTAATTTCTCTTTCTGTTTTCTCATTGTTAGTGTATAGGAATGCAAGGGATTTCTGTGTGTTGATTTTACATCCTGCAACGTTACTATATTCACTGATTAGCTCTACTAATTTTCTGGTAGAGTCTTAAGGATTTTCTATGTAGAGGATCATGTCATCTGCAAACAGTGAGAGTTTTACTTCTTTTCCAATCTGGATCCCTTTTAGTTCTTTATCTGCTCTGATTGCTGTGGCCAAGACTTCAAAATGGATCAAAGATCTAAACATAAGACCAGAAACTATGAAACTCCTAGAGGAAAACATAGGCAAAACACTCTCCTACATAAACCAAAGCAGGATCCTCTAGCCTCACCTCCCAGAATATTGGAAATAAAAGCACAAATAAACAAATGGGATGTAATTAATATTAAAAGCTTCTGCACAACAAAGGAAACTAAAAGCAAGGTGAAAAGGCGGCCTTCAGAATGGGAGAAAATAATAGCAAATGAAGCAACAGACAAGCAATTAATCTCAAAAATACACAAGCAACTCCTGCAGCTCCATTCCAGAAAAATAAATGACCCAATCAAAAAGTGAGCCAAAGAACTAAACAGACATTTCTCCAAAGAAGACATACAAAGGGCTAAAAAACACATGAAAAGATGCTCAACATCACTCATTATCAGAGAAATGCAAATCAAAACCACAATGAGGTACCACTTGACACCAGTCAGAATGGCTGCAATCCAAAAGTCTACAAGCAATAAATGCTGGAGAGGATGTGGAGAAAAGGGAACCCTCTTACACTGTTGGTGGGAATGCAAGCTAGTACAGCCACTATGGAAAACAGTGTGGAGGTTCCTTAAAAAACTGCAAATAGACCTGCCATATGACCCAGAAATCCCACTGCTGGGCATACACACCAAGGAAACCAAAATTGAAAGAGACACGTGTACCTCAATGTTCATCGCCCCATTGTTTACAATAGCCAGGGCGAAGTAACCTAGATGTCCATCAACAGATGAATGGATAAGAAAGCTGTGGTACATATACACAATGGAATATTACTCAGCCATTAAAAAGAATTCATTTGAATCAGTTCTACTGAGGTGGACAAAACTGGAGCCTATTATCCAGAGTGAAGTAAGCCAGAAGGAAAAACAAAAATACAGTATACTAACGCATATATATGGAATTTAGAAAGATGGTAACGAGAACCCTGTATGCAAGACAGCAAAAGAAACGCAGATGTATAGAACAGTCTTTTGGACTCTATGGGAGAGGACAAAGGTGGGATGATATGGGAGAATGGCATTGAAACATGTTAATCATCATATGTGACATCAATTGCCAGCCCAGGTTTGATGCTCAGGGTTGGGACACCGGGATGACCCAGAGAGAGGGAATCGGGAAGGAGATGGGAGGGGGGTTCTGGAAGGGGAACACATGTATACTCATGGCAGATTCATGTCAATATATGGCAAAACCAACACAATAATGTAAAGAAAACTTTAAAAATAAATAAAGAAAAAGAAAATGATGGTATGTCAGTTGTAAGAGTAGAAGGTTCATAGAATCTAATAAATGAAAATAAGTATGGAAGCTTATGCTTTGTGAGTGATGATTTAAATAGTGGTTCTTGCCATACTGAAGGAATTGGAGTATCCTGTTAGAGATACTCTGCAGACAGGTAAAACACTGAATATTGAAAAAGCAAAAGATGCTAAAGACAAATATCGAGTCACTAAAACCTAATGTTGTATAGATTAATTTTATTTTTGAAGATCCAATTTGACAATTTTACTTCTGACTGGTAAATTGAGTCCTTATACAATTATGGTCATTATTATATCACATTGTCTCCTACATTTTACTTTCTGCTTTGTATATGTCAGCTTTACCACTACTTCTCCTGTACCTTTCTTCCTTTGTTTTAGACTGATTTGGTTTTTTTGTCATCTTTTCCATTTTCTCCTCTATACAACTTTGAAGGTTATACACACCTGTTTCTCCACTTTAGGTGGCTGTCCCTTAAATTTTGTTATTAATATTTAACTTAAAATCTAAAGTGATTCTATAATCTGAACTTCCTTTTCTAACAAAAGAATCAAATGCAATTTGATCAATTTCCAACTCAATTATGAAACTGTCTTTTAGTATATCATAGTTTTTTTTAGCCTTACACATTAGGTATCATAATTATTTTTACCCATGTATTGCTTAGACTTAGCCATAGTTTCCTAATTTCTTTTTTTTTTAAATTTTCTTTACTTTATTGTGTTGGTTTTGCCATACATTGACATGAGTCCACCATGGGTATACATATGTTTCCCCTCCAGAACTCCCCTTCCTCCTCCCTCCCGATTCCCTCCCCCTGGGTCACCTTGGTGCACCAGCCCCGAGCATCAACCCTGGGCTGGTGATTGATTTCACATATGATAATTAACATGTTTCAATGCCATTCTCCCATATCATCCCACCCTTACCCTCTTCCACAGAGTCCATGAGACTGTTCTGTACATCTGCGTTTCTTTTGCTGTCTCGCATGCAGGGTTCTCATTACCATCTTTCTAAATTCCATATATATGCGTTAGTACACTGTATTGTTGTTTTTCCTTCTGGCTTACTTCACTCTGAATAATAGGCTCCAGTTCCGTCCACCTGAGTAGAACTGACTCAAATGAATTTTTTTTAATGCTGAGTAATATTCTATTATGTATATGTACCACAGCTTTCTTATCCATTTGTCAGTTGATGGGCATCGAGGTTGCTTCCATGTTCTGGCTATTGTAAACAATGCAGCGATGAACACTGGCGTACATGTGTCTCTTTCAATTCTGGTAGACTTAGGCATAAGTTTCCTAATTTCTTGTCGCTTACCACTCCGCTCAAGTATTCTTTAGGCTTTGTTTTTTCCTCTTCCTGTAGTATCTCTGTTAGAATTTTACTAACAAAATTTCACATTAAAAGGTATTGCTTCTATAATTTATTTCAGGACCAATCCAAATTTAACGATATATCCTGACAAAGATTCTCTCCTTGACTAAATTTTAGTTAAGCTCCTCTGAGACATATTCTTGACTAGGTCTCAACCGTGGCCTTTCAGGTTTGTCTCTGCTGAGCAGTTTTAGCAAGAATCCTTGTCAGTCTAGGGAGAATCTCCTCACCCTTGGTATTTCCTCACCCATAAGTTCCTCATGTTTCAACCTTGATATATAAACCCTTGGCCTGAATTTAGCAAGAATTCTGTAAGGCTAGTTTAGCAAGAATCTCCTTACCCTTGCTATTAACTCTTAGTAATTTTATATTCACTTGCCCCTTCACTCTGTGGCTACAAATCCTCAGCTGTCTTTGCTGTATTTAGAGTTGAGCTCAGTTTTATAAAAAAAAAAAAACAACTTTATCCCCCTACTGCAATAGCTAATGAATAAAATCTATATTGCCTTTAACTAGTATCTGGCTCTATTTCTCTTTGACAAATCTCATCCTTTAAAAATTAGTTTCCTGAGTTCATTATTCTAGATTGACAAATTTTTTTGCTTCAATTTAGATGTCTCTAGCAGTGTCTCATTCCTTAGGAGGTAATGTGATTTTCCCTCTGGCTGTTATTAAGATTTTCAATTTTGGAGAAGGAATTGCTTTTATGGAATGCATTTTGAATCTCTTTTATTCCTTGTTATTTACTTCAAATTTTATGCCAGTTTCTTCTTGCTCATTTTTCTCATCTTTCTGAATATAATTTAAGCAGTACCTATTCTTCCTTAAGATTACTCTAATTTGTTTACTTCACTGATTTTGTTTCAACTGTTTTCTGAATTTGACATCCCATAATTGTTTTCTGCCTTACTAGCATATTTCTTGAATTCTTCTATCACAGAAGTAATCGATTCATTCTCCTATTTAAAATTCATGGTTTAACATTTTATAACATTTCTTATGTACTTTATAACTACTCTGATCATAAGACAACTCTATCTAATCTACTACTTTTGTTACCTTTTCCACCCCTTTTTTCTTGTAATTGTCTTGAATGAATTTGTGCTGGTTCCTTTTTGGTTATTTAGCTTCAAAAAACATGAGCTTTTTAGGAAACAGCTAACTAGATGAAGTTTACCTGGGAGAGGGAATAGAGCCTTGTCTTAGGCCAACAGGATTAATTCCTTATGAACAAGTGCTTTACACAGATACCAGACTTGGTATATAGATCAACTCTGATCTGCATTCCTTTCTCAACAGAGTAGCAAATGGCTTGCTCTGTTGGTAATCATGGAGTCAGGTAACTGGGGTTGACACCACTGCAGCTACCAACTGAGGAATACCAAATGCTGTGCTGACTACCCAGAGACTACATTGCCCAAGGAGCTGAACTGGAGCCATGAAGCTCTGGCTTCCCCAGCATTCACCTAGAGAGGCTTTCTGATGTAATCCATAAGTGAGATGGAGTTAAAAACTCTACAGACCAGTCTTATCTAATGAGAGAGAGTAACAAGAAGACAGAAACTTCCCTTCCACCTCTCTAGCAGACTGTTTGAGGACACAGTGGTTCACATGAAGACTATGAAGTCTTGCTGACTGTGAAACCAGAGGTGCTTATCACAGAGCCATAGCTAACTAGGTAATGGCCCCTCTGTACCTACCATTCCTATTCACCAGCCTTACTCCTCATTTTCCAATTTTTTAAGGAGGTCTGTACATGAGTTTGAGTAAACTCCAGGAGTTGGTGATAGACAGGGAAGCCTGGTGTGTGGCAGTCCATGGGGTCACAAATAGTTGGACATGACTGAGTGACTGAACTGACTGTACATGCTAGCTAATTGCTATCAAGCAAGTTTTTGCTTTAAATTCTGTGTTCTAAAAAACTGCAAATAGACCTGCTATATGACCCAGCAATCCTACTGCTGGGTATATAAACCAAGGAAACCAGAATTGAAAGAGCCACGTGTACCCCAATGTTCATCGCTGCATTGTTTACAATAGCCAGAACATGGAAGCAACCTAGATGCCCATCAACTGACGAATGGATAAGAGAGCTGTGGTACATATACACAATGGAATATTACTCAGCATTAAAAAAAATTCATTTGAATCAGTTCTACTCAGGTGGACGGAACTGGAGCCTATTATCCAGAGTGAAGTAAGCCAGAAGGAAAAACAACAATGCAGTATACTAACGCATATATATGGAATTTAGAAAGATGGTAATGAGAACCCTGCATGTGAGACAGCAAAAGGAACGCAGATGTATAGAACAGACACGTGGACTCTGTGGAAGAGGGCAAGGGTGGGATGATATGGGAGAATGGCATTGAAACATGTTAATTATCATATGTGAAATCAATCGCCAGCCCAGGATTGATGCTCGGGGCTGGTGCACTGAGATGTCCCAGGGGGAGGGAATCGGGAAGGGGGTTCTGGAGGGGAAGCATACGTAAACCCATGGCGGTTTCATGTCATTGTATGGCAAAACCAACACAATGAAGTAAAGAAAATTTAAATAAATAAATAAATAAATTCTGTGTTCTAGGATTACCCACTAAGATAGCATGTAAGTTTATTAACCCACATTTAGATGTCTGAGAGGGTTTCTTTTTCCCCCCCACAAACAGAAAGTCTTTTTTCTTAAATTGTCAGAGAAATAAGAGTACTACTGAAAAATATGGTTTAAGTGTGTGTTTCCACACTTAGCCCTAATGAGTCTGCTTTGCAGAACCAAACTGTATCCAAAGAAGTTCTACCTCCCTGTGGGTAACATTGTGGTTAATCTAAAGATTTAGGTTTCATGCCTCAGAGTATTTACTTTACTTTGTCCCTGAAAAGTACTTCGCCAATTCCTTTTACTAAGAGAAATGCTTTTGTTGTCTATCCATCTGCCATAAATATACTCCTGCTTGAGTTTTTCAGTGATTTTGCCACTTTTATACTTGTGCTGATTTGGGATTTTAGATAGTCTCTAGTGTCATAAACTGAGTTTGTATTGCTCATTTACACTAATGATTCTGGATGAGCTAAGGCAAGGATGGAGACAATGCTGACTTCACACATCCTTCTTCAAAGAAGTTCACTCTGTCCTTTAAATACTGTCTTTACTTAGCTATAGGACACCACATTCTCTGTTTCCACCCAATCTGCAAATGCTCCTTCTCTTTCTTCTGCTGAGCCATCTCATTCTCATGTCTTCTGAAAGGCAGTGTCCCAGGGTATAAGCCTTCAGACCTTTCAAACATGTGCATTCCTCCTCCTAAGGAGAGATGTTATCTAATCCCTTAGCTTTAAATACTCCATTTTGAAGCTTTAAATACTGTCATAGCTGACACTTTCCAAATAAATACCACCTGGACTCTTCCCTAATCTACTTCTGCTTATATACCCAAATGCTGATTCACAAGTAAACCTGGATATTTAATAGTCACCTGAAACTTGATGTGTGCAATTTAAACTCCTATTAACTCCTCCCAAACTGTTTCTCCCAGTCTTCCCAATCTTGGCAATTGGTGCCCATTGATCCAGTTTTTCTGGATGAAATCCTTAGAGTCTTTCTTGACTCCTCTTTTTCTCACATTCCTTGTCTAATTCAACAGAAAATCTTACAGGTCCCCACCTTCAAAATACATCTAGAAGCCAATCACTTTTATTGTTCCTCACTACTTTCAACCAAGGGTATGCTACCATGACATTTACACAGACAGAAATTCTATTCTGATTGATGTTCTTGCTTTCAGCCCTCTTCCCCCAATATTTTCTTCGCTCAGCAGTTAGAGAGATCAATTTAAAAGACATATCAATGTATGCTGCTTACTGGGTTAAATTATGCCAATGGCTTCTCATCTCACTCAGAATAAAATCAAAGTCCTTAACGTGACCCAAATGGCCCTACATAATTTGAACTCCCAGTGCCTCTACAATGCCAACTCTTACTACTCATTGCTCATTCATTTTTCCCCCAATCCAGAGTGATATTTATGTGTCCTCAAACACATCAAGTACATCCCTGCCTTAGTAGACTGACATGTGATGTTACCTCTGCCATCAAGACTTTCCATGATTCTCATTCTCATTTTATTCAAGTTGATATCATCAGAAAGCCCTTCTTGATATCCTTTCTAAAGTGTAACAACACTCCATCATTCTTACCCTTCTCAATTTCCTTGGTATTTACTGGCATATTTTATGTATATAAATGTGTTATTGTTCATGGATTGTACTTCTCTCCCTATCAGAATGTAAGTTCCATGAGGTCAGGGACAAAATTTAGTTTTCTGATGTATTTCCAACACCTAAAACCTGAGTGATGCTCATGGGTACTCAATATTTGTTGAATGAAAAAATGAACATATGAGCAACAATTAAGGATAAAAGGAATTCAAACCTGTCATCAGGTATCCTATTTAACACACCCTAACTCACCTGGGTAGCTCTGGCTTGGAGACTCTGCCTCTAACACCCATGGTTGCTCTCCTTGTTCCAACTTGAAGATCAGTTCTGGTTTAGAGATGCAAAACCCTGTGAACAGGAAATGACATGGTAATTGGGCTAGGCTCATAGGCTTTAGGGCTTCTGAAGAAAACAGAAAATGAAGCTTCAGACACCCATTTCAAACTTTTACTAGAAAAAGAAAAACATTCTTTATAGTCTTTCAACAATCCTTCTAATCACCCTAAATCTGAAGCCTGCTGCTGCTAAGTTGCTTCAGTCATGTCCAACTCTGTGCAACCCCATATAATGCAACCCACCAGGCTCCCTCATCCCTGGGATTCTCCAGGCAAGAACACTGGAGTGGGTTGCCATTTCCTTCTCCAATGCATGAAAGGGAAAAGGGAAAGTGAAGTCGCTCACTCGTGTCCGACTCCTAGCGACCCCATGGACTGCAGCTCACCAGGTTCCTTAAAAGCTTCCACAGGATTTAGCAACCAAGAAAGGATGTGCAACTAGGAATCTACATGGAAAACAATCCCTACCCACTGAGATGAGGTGACTATAGTTCTCCAGCATCACATCCCTGTAGAGGGTCCTCTGAGCAGGGTCCAGCTTCTGCCATTCCTCCTGAGTGAAGCCCACAGTTACATCCTCAAATGATAAGGATCCCTGAAACAGCACATTTGTGTTCAAATTCAGGTAATCATAAGACATGGAAAATCTGCATGAAGTGGTTATACTGTTCACTATTCAGAATTAATAAAAATGTTTGTAATGTCTACTTTTGCATTCTACTTGGTTGGAGAGGGAGAAATCATAACAGATGTAAGTTATTGGTGCCTGCAAGGCATAAAGAGCTCTCCTACTTTGGGGGAATCTGAAGACAAAGCATTTTTACTTTTATCAAGGCACATATAATCTGAAAACAAACATACATGCATATAACTACAATAAGAGGTTATTATAGTGAAAAGATGTGCAAAGTTGATTGAGGTTACAAAGGGGACAAAAGATCTATTCCTGCTATTACAGTAGGTTTCACTGAGGAGGTTAAAAGAATGTTAGAGTAACATTCATGAACATGGGGCCACAGCACAGTTATGTATACATCTAAAATATATAGTTAAAAGAATAACAATTAGCACATAAGAGTGTCATTCAGGACTATGATAAGATAAAAAGCTACAGAGGTATTCAAGGAATGAGTTATTGACTAATTTTGGACCTAACACCTGTAGAATAGGGGTGTCCAAAATATCTGGTTACTCCTTCTTCTGGGAAATTTGTTTACAAATTTATGATTTAGAAAAAAAAAGGTAAGTAGGCACCTGAGTATTTTCTTCCCAAACTGAACAGACTGTTTAACAGTTTTCACCAAGAGTAGATTCCATCTCAAAAAACCACTTTCTTTGCTCATTTATAAGAAGCAATTCCTCACCAGTAAAGTTTTACTAAGAGATTGGAGTAATTCAGTAACATCTTCATGGTCCACTTCTGATTCTAGTTCTCTTGCTATTTCTACCATATCTGCAATTACCTCCTCCCCTGAAGTCTTCAATTCCTCAAAGTCATCCATTAGGGCTGAAATCAACTTCTTCCAAATGACTGTTAATGTCAATACACAAACCTCTTCCTATGAATCAGAAACATTCCTAACGGTTTCCAGAATGGTGAATCCTTTCCAGAAGGTTTTTAACTTGCTTTACTAGATCCATCAGAAGAATCACTATCTATGGCAGCTAAAGCTTTACAAAATGTATTTCTTAAATAATAAGATGTGAACAGCAAAACCACTCCTAGATCCATAGGCTGCAGATGTTGTATTAGTAGGCATTGAAAACAACATTAATCTCATTGTATATCTCAATCAGAGCTCTTGGATGACTAGGTGCACTGTCAATGAACAGTAATATTTTGAAAGCAATATTTTTTTCGGAGCAGTAAGTCTCAATACTGGGCTTAAAATATTTACCAAACCATGTTGTAAACCGATGTGCTGTCATCCAGGCTCAAAAGCAGAGAAGATTCTTAAGGGACCTAGGACTTTTCATACAGCAAATGAGCACTGGCTTCAACTTAAAGTCAACAGTTGCAGTAGCCCCTAACAAGAGAGTCAGCCTGTCCTTTGAAGCCAGACATTGACTTCTCCTCTCTAGCTATGGAAGTCCTGGACGGCATTTCCTTCAAATTTTTAAAAAAATTATTGACATTTTAATGATTTTTTTATAAAAGATTTATTTATTTTGCTGTGCTGGATCTTAGGTGCAGCACATGGAATCTTCACTGTGGCATCTGGGATCCTTTAGTTGCATTATGTAAGAGCTTTAGTTGTAATATGCTAACTCTTAGTTGTGGCATGCAGAATCTAGTTCCCTGACCAGGGATCAAACCTGGGCCCCGTGCATTGGAAACATGGAGTCTTAGCCACTGGACCACCAGGGAAGTTCTTCTTCCGGTTTAAGGCTGTTTGTCTATACTGAAAATCTGTTGTTTAGTATACCCACCTTCACTAATTACCTTAGCTAGATCTCCTGGATAACTTATTGCAGTTTCTACATCAGCACCTGCTGCTTCACCTTGCACTTTGATGGTATGTAGACAACTTCTTTACTTAAACCTCATGAACCAGTCTCTGCTAACTTCAAACATTTCTTCTGAAGCTTTCCTCACCTCTTTCAGCCTTCATAGAATTGAAGAAAAGACAATTAGGGTCTTCCTCTGGATTAGGCTTTCATTTAAGGGAATGTTGTGGCTTGTTTCATTTTGTATTCAAACCACTAAAACTTTCCCCATATCATAATGAGGCTGTTTCACTTTCTTATCATGTGTGTGTTTACTGGAGTAGCACTTTTAATTTCCTTTAAGTACTTTTCTTTTGCAGTCACAACTTGATTAACAGTTCGGTGCAAGAGGCCTAGTTTTTGGTCTGTCTAGGCTTTCAACATGCTTTCCTCACTAAGTTTAATCATTTCCAGCTTTTGATTTAAAGTGAGAGATGGATGACTCATACTTTCACTTGAACACTGAGAGGCCATTGTAGAGTTATTAACTGGCCTAATGTCAATACTTTTTTGTCTCAGGGAATATGGAGGCCTGAAGAAAGGTAAAGAAACTGGGAAACAGCTGGTTGGTAGAAAAGCCAGAACACATACAATATGTAAGTTAATCTTATATGAATGTGGGTTGTGGGGGTCCAAAACAATCACGACAGTGTGATCACTTACCTAGAACCAGACATCCTGGAATGTGAAATCAAGTGGGCCTTAGGAACATCACTATGAACAAAGCTAATGGAGGTGATGGAATTCCAGTTGAGCTATTTCAAATCCTAAAAGATGATGTTGTAAAAGTACTACACTCAATGTGTCAGCAAATTTGGAAAACTCAGCAGTGGCCACAGGACCAGAAAAGGTCAGTTTTCATTCCAATCCCAAAAAAACGCAATGCCAAAGAGT
>ML663567.1:12704576-13008265 GCA_007570785.1 Antilocapra americana | reverse complement strand
GTTGGTTTCAGAAAAGGCAGAGGAACCAGAGATCAAATTGCCAATATTCACTGGATCATCAAAAAAGCAAGAGAGCTCCAGAAAAACATCTATTTCTGCTTTATTGACTATGCCAAAGCCTTTGACTGTGTGGATCACAATCAACTGTGAAAGAGACGGGAATACCAGATCACTTGACCTGCCTCTTGAGAAACCTGTATGCATGTCAGGAAGCAACAGTTAGAACTGGATATGGAACAACAGACTGGTTCCAAATAGGAAAAGGAGTACATCAAGGCTGTATACTGTCACCATGCTTATTTAAATTACATGCAGAGGACATCATGAGAAATGCTGGGCTGAAAGAAGCACAAGCTGGAATCAAGATTGCCAGGAGAAATATCAATAACCTCAGATATGCAGATGACACCACCCTTATGGCAGCAAGTGAAAAAGAACTAAAAAGCCTCTTGATGAAAGTGAAAGAGGAGAGTGAAAAAGTTGGATTAAAGCTCAACATTCAGAAAGATCATGTTTCTGAATCATGATCATGGCATCTGGTCCCATCACTTCATGGCAAATAGATGGGGAAACAGTGGAAACAGCAGATGACTTTACTTTTTTGGGCTCCAAAATCACTGCAGATGGTGACTGCAGCCATGAAATTAAGACACTTACTCCTTGGAAGGAAAGTTATGACCAACCTAGACAGCATATTAAAAAGCAGAGACATTACTTTGCCAACAAAGTCCGTCTAGTCAAGGCTATGGTTTTTCCAATAGTCATGTATGGATGTGAGAGTTGGACGGTGAAGAAAGCTGAGCACCTAAGAATTGATGCCTTTGAACTGTGATGTTGGAGAAGACTCTTGAGAGTCCCTTGGACTGCAAGGAGATCCAATCAGTCCATCCTAAAGGAAATCAGTCCTGGGTGTTCATTAGAAGGACTGATGTTGAAGCTGAAACTCCAATACTTTGGTCACCTGATGCGAAGAGCTGACTCATTTGAAAAGACTCTGAAGTTGGGAAAGACTGAAGGCAAGAGGAGAAGGGGATGACAGAGGATGAGATGATTAGATGGCATCACTGACTCAATGGACATGAGTTTGGGTAAACTCCGGGAGTTGGTGATGGACAGGGAGGCCTGGTGTGCTGCGGTTCATGGGGTCGCAAAGAGTCAGACACGACTGAGCGACTGAACTGACTGAAAACAATTATAATAGTAACATCAAAGATCACTGATCACAGATCACCATGACAAATATAATAATAATGAAAAAGTTGAAATACTGTGAAAATTACCAAAATATGACACATTGAGATGAAGTGTGTATGCTTTTGGAACAATGTGCCAAAAACTCAATGCAGGATTACCATAAACCTTCAATTTATTAAAATAATAATAATAATGAAGTATCTGTTAAGTGCAATAAAGCAAAGCACAATAAAACAAGATATGCCTGTATTATACATGACAATGAAAAAATGGAAACGATAAGTGTCTTTTAGTAAAGAAATGGGAAACTAAAATGTGGTACGGTCTCAAAACATTATATGGCATTAATAAATAAAGTATTAATCAATTTGGACCAATCTTAAATAAATATTAAAATTTTTTAAAAGTCCCTCTATGACTTAGACAGATATTATCCTTGCTTCCCTTCACTTCTGATGGTAGCCAGCAATATGTGACAATCCTTGGTTTGAAGGTGCAATAGTCCAATCTCTGGCTTCTGTCATCAGACAGTGTTCTCCCCATTTATCTCTATCCTAGTGATACTGTGATATAGTAAGGATTATATATTCTTGTCTCTGGTAAGAAGAAGGACATAATAAAAATCAGACAAATAAGTGGAGTATAAAAATAGAATGAACAAAGCCAAAATTTGCTTCTCTGAAAATAAATCAACAAAATTAACAAACCTTTAGCCAGACTGACAAAGAAAAAAGACAAAAGACTCAAAATATTAAAATCAGAAATGAAGATACTTTTACTGACCTAACAGAAATAAAAACGGTTATAAGACAATGCTACAAAAAATTATATGTCAAAAAATTAGAAATTTATATTAAATGAATAAATTCCCAGAAACACAGAAATAACCAATTGACTCAGGAAGAAATACAAAAAGTGAATAGCAAGCAAAGAGATCAAATCAGTAATCAAAAATCTCTTAACAAGGGAATGTCCAGAACCAGATAGCTTCACTGGTGAATTTTAGCAAACATTTAAAGAAGAATTAACACTAATTCTTCCCAAACTCTTCTAAAAACAAGTGGAAGAAATATAGTTGACCCCTGAAGAACATAGGGGTTAGGGACCTCAGTGCAGTTGAAAATCTGAGTATAACTTCAGAGTTGGCCCTCCTTATCTGGTTCTGCACCTGTGGACTCAACCAACTGTGAATTGTGCAGTACTGTAATATTTAGTACTTAAAAAAAATCTACATGAGTGGACCTATGAAGTTTAAACCTATGTAGTTCAAGGGTAAACTGTATTTCTTAATTCAATGAGGCCAGTGTTAATTACCTTAATATTTAAGCCAAATAAAGGAATCACAATGAAATGAAATTACAGGTCAATATGTCTTATGAATATAAATGTAATATACTCACCAAAATACTGTAAGATTGAGCTCAAACAACATATTAAAAGGGTCATGGGGAATTCGCAGTCCAATAGTTAGGACTCTGTACTTCCAATGCAGGAGGCACAGACTTGATCCCTGGTAGGGGAACCAAGATTCCACAAGCCATCTGGTGCAGCGATCAATCAATCATGAATCACAATGAAGTAGAATTTATACCAGGAATGCAAGAGCAGTTCAACATGAGAAAATCAATTTAATATACTAAATAAAGACGAAAAATCCCCACAAATTGCTCAAGTGAAGCAGAAAAAGCATTTGACTACATCAAAAAACTTTTCAGGGTAAAGTCACTCAATAAACTAGGATCAGAAGTTAACTTCTCAACATGATAAAAAGGCATGTATGAAAAACTCGCAGCTAAAAATATTTAAGGGTAAAAGACTGAAAGCTTTCCCACTTTAAGTAAGGAACAAGATGAGAATATTCACTTTGGGCACTTCTATTCAACACTGTAAAAGAAGCTCCAGCTAGAGAAAACCAGGCAATAAAAAGAAACAAAGGCATCCAAATTAGAAAGAGTAAAGTAAAACTATCTCTATCTGTAGAACATAATCCTATACACAGAAAATCCCAAAGAATCCATCAAAACACTATTAGAGCCAATAAATTCAATAAAATTGTAGAACACAAGATTACTACAAAAAACTCTGTTGTTTTACTATACACTGACAATGAACAATCCAAAAGTAAATTAAGAAAACAACTCTACTTATGATAGCATCAAAAAGAATAAAATACTTCAAAACAGAGTTAATCACTGAGGTACAAGACTTGCATTCACTGAAAATTACAAAACTTTGTTGAAAGAAATTAAAGACCTAAATAAGTGAAAGGACATTCCTTGTTCATGGGATAAAATATTTAATATAGTCAAGATGGAATACTCCCCAGAGTTTCACATATTTGATGAAAAATCCACTGGACTTTTTTTTCAGAAATAGACATGATCTTTAAATTCACATGGAAATGCAAGAAACCTCAAATAACCAAAACAATCTTGACAAAGAGAAACAAATCACAGGACTAACACATCTTAACTTCAAAACTTGCCACAACGCTAGAGAATCAAAACAGTATCGAACTGCATAATGAAACACATTAAATCCAGTGAATGAAACTGAAAGTCTGGAAATAAACCTATACTTACCAGGTGGGGCTAGCGGTAAAGAACCCACCTGCCAATGCAGAAGACATAAGAGACGTGGTTCAATCCCTGGGTTGGAAAAATTTTCTTGGAGGATGGCATGGTAGCCCACTCCAGTATTCTTGCCTGGAGAATCTCATGGACAAAGAGCCTGACGGGTTACAGTCCATAAGGCTGCAAAGAGACACGACTGAAGCAATTTAGCACAAACCTATACATCTCTGGTCAACTAATTCTCAACAAGAGTACCAAGGCCATTCAATAGGGGGAAAAACAGTCTCTTCAACAAATGGTGTGGGAACAATGGGATAAACAAGATTGGATCCCTTCCTGTTATATATGCAAAATTAACTCAAATAGATCAAAGATCTAAATATATGAGCTAAAACTGTAACACTTTTAGAAGAAAACATAGTAAATCTTCATGATCCTGATTTGGCAACAAGTTCTTAGATATGACATCAACAGCACATATAACAAAAGATAAACAGATAAACTTCATCAAAATTAAAACATTTTTTGATTCAAAGTATATACAATGAAGAGAATGAAAAAACAAGTCAAAGAATGGGAAGAAATACTTGAAAATCATATCTGATAAAAGCCTAGAACTCAAAATGCTTTGATAATAACCCAATTTAAAGATGGATAAAATACATGAATAGACATGTCTACAAAGTAGATATAGAACTATGCAACAAGCACATAAAAAGGTGGTCATTGGTTATTAGGGAAAAGTAAGACATGACTTCACATACACTAGGAAGGCTATAATAAAAAAATATAGACAACAAGTGCTACTGAGGATGAGGAAAAACAGGAACTGTCATACATTGCTAGTAAGAATGTAAAATTGTGCTGCTATTGTGAAAAAGTTTGGTGGTTCCTCATGTAGTTAAAAATAATTAACACAGGACCCAGCACTTGCACTACTAAGCCAATACCATAGTTGAAAACAGGTTTTCTTTCTTTTTTAAAAAAATGAAATACAATTACTTTAATGAGAATATTTAAGATAGGAAAAGATGCAGTGATACAGGCAGTAAACAGGTTTTCAAACAAAAATGTATACAAATGTTGACAGCAGCACTATTCACAACAGCTGTAAGGTGTCTATTAATTGATAACTGCATAAACAAAATGAGGTACATCAATACAATGGAATTTTATTGAGTCATGAAAAGAAATGAAATCTTGGTGAAAGGGTACTAATTATCAGTTATAAAATGAAAAAGGTCTGAGGATCTAATGTATAACATGGTGACTATGTCGATCACACTGCACTATATAACTGAAATTTGCCAAGAGATAACTTAAATATCTCATACACACAAAATATAAAATAGGTGAGGTGGTAGATGTGTTTACTAGATGGGAGGAATCCTTTCATATCAAACTGTCATGATATACAATTGAAATATCTCACAATTTTGTCAATTATACCTTAATAAAGCTGGGGGGAAGGAATAAAGTCTGATACATACAACAGTATGTATGAAACTTGAAAATATTATATTAAGAGAAAGACACAAACACATATTATATGGTTACAATTATATAAAATAGCTAGAAGAGGCAACTCTTTAAAGTCAGAGCATAAATTAGTGGTTGCCAGCGACTGGGGTAAAAGGGAAATAGAGAATGATTTTGAAGGGTATTACATTTTATTCAGGGATGATGGAAACGTTCTGGAACTAGACAGCAATGATGCTTGCACAACACTGTGAATGTATTAAATGTCACTGAAATTACACTTTAAAATGGCTAAGTAAGGGACTTGGAGGTCCAGTGGTTAGGACTCTGCTTCCACTGCAGGGAGGAATGGGTTTGATCCCTGGTTAGGGAACAACGATCCTGCATGCTGTGCACAGAGCACAGCCAAGAAAAACTAAAAACTAAAATTAAAATGACAATTGTTTATGTGTGTTTAAACAATATATATTATCGGTGACTTATACTGACCAAATTCTAGCAAATGATGAAGAAGAATTCATTCTGCATGAAGGAGACTGAAATTTGATTATGTGCAGAAATGTCTTCTATTAACTGAACACTCTACATACTGAGCAAGATAGAGAATTTTATAAGTTTATTGTAAGGACATGCAGTCAACTTATTCTGTAGATGTTCTAACAATAGTTTTATCCAGGAGTGGGAAAAAAAAAAGTGCTGTAGACAATAGAAAGCTGTTGACATGAGCATCAGTAATATGATCTCCTGAGAAACCTCATTAACTGAGTTTTACTTGGGACTATTATTTGCATCCATTGAAGAATTATTTCAGGCATTTATTTCATGGTTGCCACAAGAAGGTTGTTCATCACTTACATGAAAAAAAACAGAAGGGTTTTTTTTTTTTCCAGCTTTCAGAGAGAGAGAGAGAGAGTGTCTCCTTGCCAACTCTGCTCTAGTGATCTGCTATTCCAATGCTACTGGCCTGGAAAGGTTAATATCACCATCACCTGCAATCTCAGGCCTCATTCCGGGTTTTACAAACTTTCCAGGTGATTTTAATGCACATTAAAGTTTGAGAACAATTATGCTAGACTGTTTCCCTCATTTGATATATTTCTATTGCTCTGTTTCAAGTCTAGGAGTCATAAACCTCATAAAATACATTGTAAAACAAACTGTAGAAAGACTTGCAACAACTCACACAGAATTGCTTCATATTTTGCTGGTCTTAGAAAAATGTTGAAATCTCTGAAGGTATAGCTGGAATAGAAAAAGAGGAATAAAATCATTAGAGGTATAGATTGCCTGCAACTCTTGGATTTGCATATTTAAATAGCTACAAACATCACCGGGGTAAAATGCTTCTCTGCGAAGGAATATCCTTTTCATCCTGGAGAAGGGGCAAGAAGGGACATATGGAAAAAGTATCCACACGTCTATGTGTGACTGTGATATGGTCATGTAGATATTGGGTGTGAAAATATTTCACTGGCTGGATGAAATTAGTTTCTACTTTTTACAAACAATATATAGCTCTTTGTTTGAAAGATATTAAAAAATTACAAGGAAATTGGTCAAATTACAATATTCTAAATGAAGGAACACTAAGCCTTCACTAAGTTATACAGCAAATATTGTAATGTACATGGTTATTTTCTTATTTACTACTGAAGCAGAGAATTCACCCAAAGCTATGAAAAAAGGGAAGAAGGCACTTTAAGGTAACATTATTTTTTTTAAGTGTTTTTCCAATGTATATGTGTAGATAAATAACAAGGACTTACTGTATAGCACAAGAAACTATATTCAATATCTTGTAATAATAAGGGAAAAGAATCTGAAAAAGTGTGTGTACACACACACACATATATATACACACATATGCTTCCCAGGTAGCACTAGTGGTAAAGAATCCACTTGCTAACGCAGGAGACATAAGAGATGTGGGTTCTGGGTTGGGAAGGTTCCCCTGGAGGAGGGCATGACAATCCATTCCAGTATTCCTGCCTGGAGAATCTCATGGACAGAGGAGCCTGGCAGACTGCAGCCCATAGGATCACAAGGAGTTGGAGATGACTGAAGTGACTTAACAAGCATGCATCCATACATATATATGTGTGTGTGTGTATATATGTATAAATACATATGTAACTAAAGCACTTTGCTGTACACCTGAAGCACTGTAAGTCAATAATACTTCAATTAAAATCAACTAATTAAAAAAACCATTTTAAAAATATGGATAAAAGTGAAAAAAGTGTGTATAGATCCTCAAAAAGTTGCCTTTTAAGAAATGTCTTACCAGTGATGATGCAGCAGCCACTGGCCTGGGTATCAGGAGACTCAACATATCTTCCTAGCTCTGCCACCAACACAAAACCAGGGAAATGCACTTGGAGCCTCAGGACCCAATTTTTCCCAACTTTTTTAACAAGACAAATAGAAAACTCTTCTTATACTGATGTGTGTAAGAAAATCATCAGTATAGTTTTAGATGCCAGATTCACTATGATAAGAGCTCAGAATCTGGGATCAGTGAGTGAAAAATAGAAAGTAGGGTTAAACCAGGATTGGTAAAACAGAATTTATTCCAATCTAGCTTAAAGCTCCTTTCCCCATACTGTATCCTCAAAACCTTTCCAAGGAAGTTAAGTTTCATGAATAGCCTAACCCTCTCTCATTCCTCTCAGCCCAGTTCCCCTCTCTTCTAAAACCTGGTCCAGACTTTGATCCACTGGGCAACCTATGATGGCTTCTGAATGTGGCTGCTGCTGCCACTGCTAAATCGCTTCAGCCGTGTCCGACTCTGTGTGACCCCATAGGCGGCAGCCCACCAGGCTCCACCATCCCTGAGATTCTCCAGGCAAGAACACTGGAGTGGGTTGCCATTTCCTTCTCCAATGCATGAAAGGGAAAAGGGAAAATGAAGTCGCTCAGTCGTGTCTGACTCTTAGCGACCCCATGGACTGCAGCCCACCAGGCTCCTCCATCCATGGGATTTTCCAGGCAAGAGGACTGGAGTGGGGTGTCATTGCCTTCTCCACTGAATGTGGCAACATCATCCAAATCTCACACATTCCGAACAGGCGGTTCAAACCTGGGACCTGCTCTGCTAAGAAACTCACTCAAATGGTGGAGCAGTTCTCTCCCACGTCGTATTCTGTTCTAGAGGCTCCTCCTTCTTACTTCACATGAGGCACTTTATTCCAAGATAGATGAGAAATGCGCCTAAGGGACAAATTCATTTAAGTGGAACCTTCACCAAGGCTTGCAGTTAACTCTTTGTACACATTATTCCACAGAATATCAAGTAAGACCTTGAATAAACTCAAACGCACATTGCTCAGAACACAGAGAAAGCTAGACTGTTACAGAACTCAAAAATAATTATGCTGCCCATCCCCAAGGACTCCAAAAGCATTTAGAAGTCTCAGATACAGAGCTGCTACGTGGAAATATTCAAAAGTTCAAATTCTGTCTTAACACGTCAAATTATTTCTGCTAAGTGCCGCGGATGATACAAAGCTGGCTTTCATAATCAAGATAGTAAATGCAGAAGATCATGACATTTGGAGAAAACGTTTGTCTTCTAGCTACCCGATAGTTTCATGACTTTTAATATATAACTGTCCTCTCAGTCTCTTATGTCCTAATTTGTCACAGTGCGGAGAGTTACACTATCCTAGATGAGAAGGTGTGAGCCACAAACTAATGAGAAAAATGATTATTTCTATGAACATCAGCAGCTAATATTCACTGCCAGGCACTATGTTACGTTATTTAATCTTCTGAACAACCCCACGGAGGCACGTATTTTTAATTCCTCGAGTTTTACACATGAGGAAATGAAGCGTCACGGAGGTAACTTCGCCGGACAATCCCTATGTAGCAAGTTCTGCCCTGAAGCGAGGCGCCCTCAAACCCGCCCCTCTCCCGGGCAGGGCTCCCCCAGCACGCTGAAGCACGTGTGCGGCTCGGGCCCCCGCGGTCCACGCCCCGGGGAGGCCGGCCCCGCGCGGACCGCAGCCTCCCCGAGGCCCCTGTCCCCACGCCGGCGCCGGCTACTTCCCGGGACAGACTCCGCGAGGCGGCCCCTACCCGCCCGCCTTCTCAGGCTCTGACGCCGCGGGTCCGGCGCCCCGCCGGCTCTCTGGGGCCGCGCAGGGTCCCCCTCAGCTGTCGCCCAACCATTCTGCCTCGTCTTCCGCTCCCCCTCGGGCCGCACCTGCCCAAAGCGGGGCGCGCGGACCGGGACGCTTCGGACCCGTCTCCCGCGGTCGCCCGAGACGTCTTGGCGCCCGAACGGTATTGCGCATGCGCAGACGGAGCCGCAGGCGCGCGCGCCCCCGAACCACGCGCCGCGGGCTCTCGGGCTTCCAGGCTCTGCCTCCCCGAAGCCGGCTCCTGGAGGGCCTTGAGAGAATTTCAGAAATCTGACACCGTCTTTAGAAATTCAGAGGTTGTGGGCGAGGGTTATCACCTCTGCTATTTGCAGCCCCGAGGGGGTTTTTTTTTGTTGTTTTGGGAGGGGTTTTTTAGTACCTCAGAAAAAGTCTCACAGCCAGTGTGCCTTTTAAGACAGCAAGTTGCCCAAAGAAGCAAAGTTGCAAATCAATGTCAATTATCAATAAAAATAGGAAAGTTACTTTAACTCCCAAGAAATAAATGAATTAGATACTAGGAAATACTCTCAATAAGATGGTACTGTTTAAAAGTAAGCAATAAATAAAAGCCTTTATTCCAGCAGTGAAAAACATAAGTAAGTTGATACTTCAGCTATCAGGTAAAAATAAACCCAGGCTTCAGGTAAAGAGAAGTATTTTTTAAAGACTATTGCAGTAGAAATAATGCCCTGATTTAAATATCAGAAAGCATCTCAAAATTAAATACAAAAAGGCTTTTTTTTCCCCTAGGAAGGAATAAGAAGGATTAACAGGAACTAATTGGGCAAGTTTGAGTGGAGGAGGTGAACAAACAGCATGATGGGGTAGTCTGACAGGAAATTTGTCTGACTCTGATCAGCCCTTTTTAGAATGAACCCTTAAGGGACAGAGGGATATTCTGTATTTCTGTGTTTGGTCAGACTAGGAGAAAGCCAAGATTCAGGGGCTTATGAGGGTGAGAGAAGCCTAATTAAAGTTTGACCCAAGCTCCACCTACCATACAAGAAATTCTTAACTGAGTCTGTTAGCCTGAGAAGGAAGGATACTCAACAACAGGACAATAACTTGAAGTCATAGTAACATATAAAGAATACCAGTAAAGATTACATAGGTAAATATAAAAACCAGTAGTGTTGGGGTTTTTGTTAGTAACTCTTTTATTTCTCATGTAATTTAAAGACAAACCCACCAGTGGTAATTGTAAAACAATATTAACGCCAGCCTAACAGAGGCAATTCTGACCTAACAGAGGCAGAAGAGATTAAAAAGAGGTGGCAAAAATACACAGAAGAACATACAAAAAAGATATTAATGACCTGGTGGTGTGGTCTCTCACCTACAGCCAGACATCTTGGAGTGTGAAATAAAGTGGGCCTTAAGGAGAATTACTAGGAACAAAGCTAGTGGAGGTGATGAAATTCCAGCTGAGCTATTTCAAATTCTAAATAATGATTCTGTTAAAGTGTTGCACTCAATATGCCAGTGAATTTGGAAACTGAGCAGTGGCTACAAGACTGGAAAAAGTTAGTTTTCATTCCAATTCCAAAGAAAGGCAATGCCAAAGAATGTTCAAATTACTATACAATTTCACTCATTCACATGCTACTAATGTAATGCTCAAAATTCTTCAAGCTAGGCTACAGCAGTATGTATACGGAGAACTTTCAGATGTACAAGCTGGGTTTAGAGAAGTCAGAGGAACCAGAGATCTAATTGCCCACATTCACTAGATCATAGAGAAAGCAAGGGAATTACAGAAAAACATCTACTTCTGCTTCATTGACTGCAAGAAAGTCTTTGAATGTGTGGCTCACCACAAACTGGAAAATTCTTCAAGAGATGGGAATACCAGACCACCTTACCTGTCTCCCAAGAAATCTGTATGTGGGTCAAGAATCAACAATTAGAACCTTACATGGAACAGCTAACTAGTTCAAAATTGGGAAAGAAGTACAGCAGGCTGTATATTGTCACCGTGTTTATTTAACTTATATGCAGATAAAATCGAATGAAATGTTGGACTGAATGAGTTACAAGCTGGAATCAAGATTGCCAGGAGAAATATCAACAATTTCAGATATGCAGATGATACCATTCTAATGATAGAAAGAGAAGAGGAACTAAAGAACTTCTTGATGAAGGTGAAAGAGGAGACTGAAAAAGTTAGCTTAAAACTCAGCATTCAAAAACTGAGATCATGGTATCTGGTCCCATCACTTCATAGCAAATAGAAGGGGGAAATTTTTCTTTTCTTGGGCTACAAAATCATTGTGGATGGTGACTGCAGCCATGAAATTAAAAGATGTTTGCTCCTTCAAAGGAGAGCTCTGACAAACCTAGATAGTGTATTAAAAGCAGAGACATCACTTTGCCGACAAAGGTCCACATAGTCAGAACTATGGTTTTTCCAGTAGTGATGTATGGATGTGAGAGCTGATCCATAAAGAAGGTTGAGCACCCAAGAATTGATGCTTTGGAATTGTGGTGAAGAAGAGGCTGCAAGGAAATCAAACCGGTCACTCCAAAAAGAAATCAATCATGAATATTCATTGGAAGGATTGATGCTGAAACTGAAGCTCCATACTTTGGTCACCTGATGCAAAATCTGACTCATTGGAAAAGACCATAATGCTGGGAAAGATTGAGGGCAAAAGGAGAAGGAGGCAGCAGAGAATGAGATGATTAGATAGCAGCATCAACCCAATGGACATTAATTTAAGCAAACTCCAGGAGATAATGAAGAATAAGGAAGCCTGGTTGTGCTGCTGTTCACAGGGTCACAAAGAGTCAGACGTGACCTAGCAACTGAACAACAACAAAATCAAATATTTAAGGAATTTTCCAAACTCTCCCATAAAATAGCAGAGAAGAGGTAACTTCTTAACTCATGTTATGATACTAGTATTATCCTTGATACAAAGACATCAAAAAAGGAAAAATACAGATGAAAATTCCTTATCACTATGGAAATAAAAATCCTCAACAAAATACTAGCAAACTATTGAATAAATCCAACATCATATTAAAAAAAAAAGACTATACACCATGACTAAATGGAATTCATTCCCAGGAATACAAGTGGTTTAACATACAGAGTTGCTATCACATACAGTTAGCCATCTTGCATATTTTGAAAATTAGTTCATAATAACAGTTGAGAGCAACTTAAAAATAAACTGTACTGATGCATAACATGAAACAGTAGATAGCAATTAAAAGTACTAACATAGATATACTAACTCACAAGTAGGAGTGGTTTTACATGTTTTTAATAAAAATTGTAGTTCAACCAAGAATGTGAAAGTTCTCATTATTTCTTACTAATGAGATTTAATCCTTACTAACTGAAGTTAATCCTTCAATACTACAATCTGCTTTATAATTAATAATTCCTTATATTAAAATTTCCCAGTTCAAGTTACTAAGTATTGTATTGGCTCTGATCAATCCAGAATTGGCATCAGGAGTGATCAGTACAGAACTGATACCAGGAGTGATCTCAGGAGACACTTACACAAAATGGAATTTTAGGATTGGTTTGGCTCTGCCTTTTGATTTGAGTGCAGTACTGCTCTCCTTGCCAATGCAATCCATGACATGTAGGGACATCACAATTAATGAATCTACCATATATGAAGCACTAACTGAAACATGTGTCTTGCTGGCCCAAGAGGCTACAGAACCTGACTATTGTAGCAGTAATGATGAGTATAAGGATTGTGGTGTGGGAGAAATTCTTCTGAGTGCCTTTGGGAATTTACAAAGAGAAAATAAACTTAGGTCTGTCATTTCTCAGCAAAAAGCATGGTGTGAGAACCAGACCATTTCCATGACAGCCCTATAAGAAGCTCTTATTCATTGCTGCTGTTTTGTCTGACACTGCTGAAATTCAAACAGACTTCTGTTTCTGGCCAAGGTGGAGTTGTCCCATTTTTCACAATTATTCTCTCTTACAACAAAAATATCCTGAACATAATACACCAAGAAATCATAGAAAGTCTCTGAAAGGTGGAAAGAAGGCAAACTGTCTGTGGGACTACCAAGGCATATAGTACCACTAGAACAATGGTGATGATTTCCGATGGTTTTCTTGTTACCTCTCATACATCTCAGACAGGGTACTGCAGAAGCCCCCAAATTAAAGCTTTTTCCCTCTAGCCAAAGGACCAAGAAAAGAGTGGCCTAACAGAACCCACTCACCCACTTAGTGACTTTGTGCTGTGTGGTAGCAGATGATGGTGGCTCTGATTACCCTATTCATCCACCATTCCTTCCTAGTGAAAGTAGGCAGTGTTTCATTTTCCCCTGCCGGGTCATACAACACAAGCAGGGATGTGAATTTCCATCTCCACTCAATAAGAAGCAGAAGGTTCTCTGCTTAAGCTACCACAGAAGTGTCAGTGGAGCTGAGCCAGGAGCTGATTTTTCATCTCTCACCTAGTGGAAGCAAGTGGTATTTGGATTCCTCTGCAAAGGTAATGACAGAGGAGTCCTGTGCTGACCTAAGCCTCACTGATCCGACTGAGCAAGGTAATACAACTCAGCACTCCACTTTCTTTCCATCTTTAGTGTCAGTGAGGCCCAGTGGGTAGCTGAACCTATTTAGTGACCTGGCAGCAATGAGATTAAATAAGGCAATATAAGAGAGGACTGGTCTGTAATTTGGTGCCTCCAACCACCTAATGTCAGGGGAGCCCAGTGAGCAGCTAAGTTTCTACCCCCACTGACACAATGAGGCAGAGCAAGTGATTCAAGGGAGAGCTAGTTGACACTCAACTTCCCATTTCTTTAGTGTTAGGTGGCACAGGAGAAGCTGAGCCTCCACAACTCAGCATCAAAAAAGCAGAACTATGGGTGGAAGGCAGGTACTGAGCTAGCTTGTTCCCCTGGTATCAGCAAGGCCCAACAGGGAGCTGAGCTTACATGCACAACTGGAGACAATGAGATGGTGTGAGTCAGGGCCCTTTTCTACAAGGAGGATGTCAATGAGACTGAGGCAGGGACTGACAATGTACCCTACCCATCTACCACAAGGCAAAGTGAGTCAGAACTCCACTTTTTCCAGGGTAGTATCAGTAAAGCCCAGTGAGAAGCAAAACATACACTTCCAACCAGGTTTTCATGCTACAACTAAACAATGGGACTGGCTATTTAAAAAGAAAATGAAATAGGTCCAACTGTCCTGAAATATAATATCCCAAATTTCCAGGCTACAATTGCAAATCTCTCATCATACCAATACCTAGGACAATAACAACTTGAATGAAAAAAAGACAGACACCAACACTGAGATGAATCAAATATTAGAATGGTCTGATTGGGATTTTAAAGCAGCTATCATAAAAATTGCACATATGCCTGAAACCCAATGAAAAAATAGAAAAATCTCAGCAAAGAGAAAAGTTAACAGGGAGAGAGGGAGGAACACAGAGAGAGAGAGAGATGAAAATGAAAATTAGAGAACTGAAAAAATTCAATAACTAAATTTTGTAAATAGCTGTGTGGGATCAATAGTAGAGTGGAAATGAAAAGGACAAAAGCAGTGAATCTGAGATCAATAGAGTTTACTCAGTTGACATTAAAAAAATGAACAGAGTCTCAGGATTTCTGAGATAACAATAAAAGAGCTAATGTCCCTGAAGGAGAGGAGTGGGAGGAACTGAAAAAGTACTTAAAGAAATAATGGCTGAAGCTTTCATAAATTGGGAGGGGTGGGAATTAAGCCATCATCATAAAATAAACTGAGCAAATCTCAAATAAGCCCAAAGAAATCCATACCAAGTTACATCACAATTAAACTTAAAAAAAAAAAAAACTATAGACAAAGAAAAAACCTTGAAAGCAGACAGACAAAAAAGACACTTGGAAATCTAATGTCATTTGAATTGATATTCCCCTCAGATAATAGAGATGGAAGGAGAACAGATGAATCCACAATTATATTAATAATTCAAGACTTCAACACCCCACTCTTGGAACTGCTGCTGCTGCTAAGTCACTTCAGTCGTGTCCAACTCTGTGTGACCCCATAGACGGCAGCCCACCAGGCTCCCCTGTCTCTGGGATTCTCCAGGCAAGAACACTGGACTGGGTTGCCATTTCCTTCTCCACTCTTAGAACTAGTAAACAGTAAATCAGTAAGAATACAGAAGAACATCATAGTCAACTAACAGGACGTTAAGTGACATATATAAAACACTCTACTCAAAATCAACAGAATATATATATTTTTCAAGTACCAAAGAAACATTCACTATGAGAGACCATACTGAGTCATAAAATAAGTTCATAAAATTTAAAATTACTGAAATTATACAGAGTATCTTCTCTGATCACTATGTAATAAAACTTGAAATCAATTTACAAAAAGACAATAGGAAAATCTCTGAACACTTAAAAATTTTAACAACATATCTAAATAACAGTTGATAAAAAGAGGTAGTCTCAAAGGAAAATTTAAAATATAGAGAACTGAGTGAAAATGAAAATACAGCCTATCGAAATATTTGAGACAGTTAAAGCAGTGTTGTGAGAAGTTTATAGCATCAAATGCTTATATCAGAACAAGGCAGGATCTCAAATCAATTACATTAGTTTCTACTCCAAGAAACTTAAGAAAAAGAAGAACAAAATATATCCAAAGAAACAGACAAAGGAAATATTGAAGATAGACCAGAAATCAATGAAATTGAAACCTGGAAAGCAACAGAGAATATCAATGAAAGAAAAAGTTGGTGCCTCAAAAAAATCAATAGAATTGGTAAACCTCCAGCAAGACTGACAAAGATAAAAATAGACATAAAACATCAATATGATTAAAGAAATAGGGACTTTCACTATAGCTCATTTACTCATTAAAATAATAAGAGAATACTGTGAACAACTTTATATGCATAAATTCAAAAACTTTGAAAAAAACAGATCAATTTCTCAAAAACAACAAACTTACAAAACTCAACCAAGATGAAAAAGACATCTGAAGAGTCCTATAACCATCTTTTTAAATTGAATTTGTACATTTAAAAATCCCCTTAAAAAAGAGAATGCCAGACCCAAATGATTTCATTAAAGAATTCTATGAAAAATTTAAAGAAGAATTCATATCAGTTATATACAATCTTGTTCAGAAACAGAACACTTCTCACCTCATTTTATGACATCTTATTCTTGATATCAATATCAAATCAAGACAGTACAAAACTAAAACTATAGACAAGTATTTTACATGAACTTAGATGCAAAAATCCTCAGCAAAATATTACCAACTGAATCCAATGATGTATAAAAAGAATTATACACCATAATCAAGTGGAGTTTATTCTAGGTTTGGAAGGCTGGTTCAGATAAAAAAAAATCAATCAGTGACATGCACCATATCAACAGACAGAAGAAGAAAAGTCATATGATCATATCTGACTCAGAAAAAGCATCTAATCAAATCCAACATTTACTTATGATATAAAAATAAAAACTCTCAGGAAACTAGGGGTAGAGGGGAACTTCATCTTGATTATCTACAAAACATCCTACATTTATAACATCAGTTAGTGTTGAGGGACTGAATATTTTCCTTCTGAAGTCAGGAACATCATCATTCACCATGCTTATTCATTCAGCATAATACTAAAAGTACTAGATGGTACAATAAAGCATACATATAGATACACAAGCAATAATAGGTAGGCATACAGTTTGGGAGGAAAAAGAAGTAAAATTAACCCTGTTTGCAATGACATTGTATATTGTATATAGTCTATGTAGAAAATCCCAAGGATCTATAGAAATCTTTGAGAATTAATAAGCAAGTACAAAAAGGATCATAGGGTGCAAAACCTATCACATTTTCATATACTAACTAGGAACATATGGGTGTAAATGTAAAGTCAGCAACTTATGAAAGAAAACCAAAAGTGTAAACAAATGGAAAGGCAGATCTTGTTAATAGATCAAAAGCCACAACATAGAAAAGGTGGTTGCTGACCAGGTACCAGGAATTAGGACTGAAACAAGCATCTTGAATTACGATTTTGTCATTTGTTCTTTCCTTCATGTGGGGCAAGAAATCTTGGTGGCTCGGACGGTAAAGAATCTGCCTGCAGTGCAGGAGATTGGAGTTTGATCCCTGGGTCAGGAAGATCCCCTAGCAAAGGAAATGGCAACACATTCCAGTATTCTTGCCTGGAGAATTTCATGGACAGAGGAGCCTGGCAGGCTACAGTCCATGGGGTCTTAAAGAGTCGGACACAACTGAGCGACTAACAACAAAAACTAAACTCACGTGGGACATGGAAGAAGACTTAAGGAGTCTCCAGAGCTGCTACTTTAGGATGGAGTGAGCTGCAAGCAGCCACTCAAATCTGAAAGTAAATGTGTCTCACTGTGAGGAGATGTTAGTATTTTCTACACATCTCACTGATTCCTCATCCTCCATCTACCCTAACTTCAGTGGCTTCAAATGGGGGCTGAGTTCCTCCTATCCTTCAGGGGATCAAAGACCCTAACAGATCAATCTGAATATTGAGGTCCCTGGGGGACCTCAGGGAAGAAAGAGTCTTAAACTTTTAGAGCTGTATGGGATACAGGCAGCCTAGTCCCCACCCTACCTGGTCCCCTGGGGTAAAAACGCACTGGACAGGGAAAGCAGAAGGTGCCATGGAGTATAGGGCAGAGCTATTACTTCATGTTAAGGGGCGTAAAGAAAAAGCTCCTGAGCCCAGTGCTCCCCAGATGCCAGAAGGCACACAGGAGGAAATAAGACTGGGGATTATATACCAAAGAGAAAAATTAAATCTTAGATGCTTCAGCCATCTCCTCAACCCAGCATCCAATACTCTCCACCCTTCAGTCCTCTCCTTCAAACCCCCAACTGAGAGGTAGCAAGATCTGGAAGCTGTTAACACCTGCAACAAGTGGATGTTAAGCTCCTGTGCTCCTGTAGGAGAAAAACAAACAGAAAACCACACACGTCCAACTGAGCCGGTTCAAAGAAGCAATGCAGTGAGAAAGAAAAAAAATGTAAAAGTGACTTTGTGGGTGGGGCCCTTTGGACAGCTTTGATGTACAATATTTTAAAACAAGATTTTTTAAATTTATTTCCTCTTTAAATTTTTTTGGCCACTTCCATGTGGCACGTGGGATCTTAGTTCCCTGAGCAGGAATCTAACTCATTCCCCCTGTGTTGGAAGACTGGAATCTTAACCACTGGACCCTGGAAGTCCCTTGATGAATATTTTTACTGTTGTTTTTGCATTAGAATTATAGTAGAATATTATAAGCTCTAATTCCTTGTCTCATAAGTTTCAGAGGATATTCATCCCATGGCTGAATAGCTGCAGGTAGAGAAAAATGTTGGGCCTGACTTCCTTGTCCTAGCCACCAGTGACCAGGTCATGATTTAACACAAGTTCCCATCACCTTATTGAATTCTTTAGAAATTGGAGATGGTACTGACGCTGATGCCTTTTGCCTGTTGGAACCTCTGGTAAAGGGACTGGTATTTCTTATGGTTTTGGACTTTGGGTTTTGTCGTGGCTACCACAGCTATTACAACACCTTATTACTGAGCTGCTGTCCAATTGAACGCCTGATCCTCAGAGACCGTGTGAGTCTCCAGCCTCCTAAGTCCATTTTGGGGGTAAGTAACCTTGAACCCATGATGGATAAGGTGGGAAAGGACCAAAGAAACCTTCACTTGTGAAATGGGTAGGTACACTGGAAAATGCAGTAGCATCTAATTAATTGCAGCTATCTCTGTGGAGGAAATTTTATCTCCCTCCGGGCTGCCTCAGAAAAGCCCAAAGTCACTAGCTCTTTGGGACTTTCATTTCACAGATGATTCTCTGACTGCTAAGTCCTGGTTTACTAATGCTCCAACTAGACTGAAACTCAGTCGTGTCCACTAGCAGTCTCAGAACCAGCCTGACCAACTGTGCAGACTGAAAGGGCTTAGGGTTGCTCCTACTGCAGGCAGAATGAAGACTTTTCTTTCCTCCTTTTTTTTAAATTTTAAACCCAGTAAAGAAACTCTCTTTGGGGCCAGGAAATTGGGAAACTAGAAACAAATTGCAGGTGATGATGGAACTGTTTCAATCATGCAGATGCCCACAAAGAGCTCTCACTCTAAGACCAACTGGAATAAGCTCCCAGCACCCAGGTTGCAACAAATGTTGCCCGGATTCATCTCCTTTCTGAACATGGCAACATGTCCATCTCCACAGACTGGGCACAAAGGGAAAAGACTGTTTCTGATGCAGAAGCTACTACTGCATGCCACACTCGTGACTCCTGTTGAAGCCAGGCTTGGACCGCCATTTCAGGGCCTGTGGACACACGCGTGCCTGTGAGCATGTGTGCAGGAAGGTAGTGCAGGCAACCTTGGAAATGGGCCGGGCAGGCTGGGTGAGGTAAGCGTGTCTGTGAGGCTAGAGTCCTTTTAAGGAGCAGCAACCCTGTCCCTGCATTTGCCTCTCGGTGGTTAGCCCACATTACATGGAGCCTGGCCTCCCTGCCCGCTCCTGGCAGTGTTTGACCTCTTCTGGAGACTATCTGGCACCTTACCACTGTTGACATTTTCTTCAGGTTCCTGATCAACCAACTCAGGCCACATGAATCCATTTCACATGTATGGCTTTCTGGACTATTTCAAGTTTGACAATCTGCACCATTTTATGGCAACAGGTACTCAACACAGACTGATAATCTGCAGATCTCAATGGCATATTTAAATGATGGCCATTGAGATATTGCCATATTAATGATGCCTTATTAATTGAATAAGAATGCCATATTAAATGATGGCACATCTGCCATCACATATGAGAGGAGGAATGGATAATTGGTTTGAAGCAAAGACACTGAGCACCAGTCAGGAAGCACATGCCCAGTAAGGACCTCAGAAGGTGCCCCACAGAGCCTGGCCCTGGAGAGGAGCTGGGCTTCATTGACTGCCTGGTGCCATCTGTCCGAGGTAACATCTCCCATAAAAACCTCAGGTTCTTAACCATTTCCTCTGAGGTATTATCTTTTAGACCATTGCTCTCCTAGTCAGGATTATTTTGTAGCTTGACTTAAATGTTTAGCATTCTTGCAAAGTTACTTGGGAATGCAAGCCATGTGGCACAGCCAACATAATTTTTTTTTAAAGTGTGTGTAAGGATATGCAAAAATAGGAACCATCATACACTTCAGGTGAGAATGAAAAATGGTGATGTCACTGTGAAAAAAAGTGGCACTTCCTCAAAATATTAACCATAGAATTACTGTGAGAATCAGCAATTCCTAGGTAAATACCCAAGAATAACAAAAACATGTTCAAATAAATCTTATACATGAATATTTATAGCAATGTTATTCACAATAGAGATAAAAGATGGAAACAACCCAAACATCCATCACCTGATGAAGGGATAAAGAAAATGTGATGTAAAAGAAACACAGATGTATAGAACAGTCTTTTGGACTCTATGGGAGAGGGCAAGGGTGGGATGATATGGGAGAACGGCATTGAAACATGTTAATTATCATATGTGACATCAATTGCCAGCCCAGGGTTGATGCTCAGGGCTGGTGCACCGGGATGACCCAGAGAGAGGGAATCGGGAGGGAGGTGGGAGGGGGGTTCTGGAAGGGGAACATATGTATACCCATGGCAGATTCATGTCAATGTATGGCAAAACCAACATGATAATGTAAAAAAAAAAAAATTCCACACAACAGAATATTATTCAGTCATGAAAAAAGAATGAAGTATTAATACATGCTAAAACATGGATGAATTTTGAAAACCATTATGCTAATGTGAAGGAAATCAGTCACAAGAGACCACATATTGTTTGATTCCATTTATATAGAAACAACAATAGATTAGTAGTTGCCTGGGATTGGGGGATGAAGGCACTGGGGATGACTGCTAAAGCGTGTGGAATTTGTTTTGAGTTGATAAAATTGTTCTATAATTGACTGTGGTGATGATCACTCTTATCTGTGAATACACTAAAAACAAATGAATCGTACAGTTGTGCACTTTAAATGAATGAATTGTATGTTACGTGAATTATACCTCAACACAACTGCTATCTTTGGCACTTCCCTGGTGATCCAGTGTGTGAGACGCTGCACTTCCAATACAGGGGGCATTGGGTTTGATCCCTGGTCAGGAACTAAGATCCCACATGCCATGCAGTGCAGCCAAAGGAAAAAAAAAACTATTTTTTTTCAATAAGACTACGTTAAGATGATCCAAAAGCTAACCTATGATAGCTCTCAATGCCCAAACATAGTACACTTTGAACAACATAATAATATAGCAGTACTGAATGAGGTGAAAAGGGTGGGAGAAAAGGAGCTGACCTAAAAAAGTGGGGAGCAACAACATAAATGAATCTTACATGAATTTTGCTAAGCCAAACCCAGGAGATATACATAATTCCATGTGACATTCTGAAAAGGGTAAAATTACAGAAAGAAAACAGATCAGAGGGTGTACCAGAGCAGGGTGAGCACAGCCCTTAGTAGGCAGCCATTGCTCTACCTCGTTACTCTGCGCTCTGTTACCAGGCAGTAGGTCTTGCCCAGCCATTGTCTGATGCGTCAGTGGGCCCCGCCCACAAGCAACCAACTGTCAGTGAGTGACGTTAGTTGTCCTGCTCAGCTATTGGTCAGTGCCGCAAAGGGCCCTGCCTACAAGTAACTGTTAATGAGGGATTGTTAGGGAAGGGACTCAGCCAAGGCTCAGGGGCCTGGTGGTCACTGGGTGGCGAGTGAGGTAAGAGGCAGATTCAGGTCTTCTCCTGGAAGCCCTCCAGCTCATCCAGCCTTGGGCCAGCGAGTGAGCTGGAAGGCCCAGGGAACAGACTGGGGACTATGTCCTGTAGGGCCCCAGAGCCCTTGCTAAGGCCCTCCACTAGGTATTGGCCCAGGTATTGAGGTAGCAGTCAACCTCTCCCCCATCCCTGTCTGAGACCTAATAGCACTGGCCGTCTGTTTTGGTCACAGTCCCCGAGACATGATTTTCCCATTCGGGCATCCTGAATAGACTGAGGGCCAGTTGAGCTGGGAGCCTCACTCCCCGGGATGACAACTGGGTAGGGTGTGGGCTCCTGGCCTGAAGGAACTGCCAACTGAGATCTGCCTCCTCTTAGCCAGGACTGGGATCTTGGAGGGTGAAAGCTATGCCTTGGGACTTTATCCTTTCTTTTAGGACAGAGAATGACATTCGTTTGATGGAGATTTACAGGAACATCTGCCATGACCTGACCTCAAGAAGATCCTACAGCAAGAAATTTGCAACAACCACACCCATCCCTCACCTTTTGCTTTTAAAGGGACTTGCTGAAAGCTTTCAGTAACTTTGGGAATCTTAGGGTATCAGCCACCCATCTCCTTGTATGAATCTGTAATAAGCATTTCTCTGTTCTAAACTCTGTTTTAGTATTGGTGGGCCTCACTGTGTGTCAGGCATAGGGACTTGTGATTCAGTCACAGGTTGAATAACCACGGTTGTGTTAGGCAGTTAGAATAGGAAAAAGGAGTCCAAAATGGTGGTGGCTAAAAGACAAAAAAAGGAAAAAGCCCGTGAAAATGGAATAAAAGAAAATCTGCAGATGGAGTGAGAACCTCAGGTGAAACAAGCCGCCCTCCTGGCTAGCCCAGTTTACAAAAACTTATAAAAAGAGGAGCCAAGATTTAGCCTCTCTCCTTTTTGGGTCAGCCCATCCTCATGCCTCAAGGATGTACTATCTTTTGCTTGCCAAATAAAACTGAGCTGTAACCAAGCTGTAACACAGGTCCACCATTTCAAATCTTTGCTGTGGCGAGGCAGATCCAAGGTAATTACACACTCCCCCAACATATCTGGTGCCTTAAATCCGACATGTCTCAGATTTAACCTGGCTGAAACAGCCCCAGCTCAGCCCCAGCGAGGCAGAGACCAAGCACAGCAGAAGTCCAACTGGGCGAAAGCTCACGTGGTGGAAGCTGAATGCAAAGGAAACCCAGTGCAGTCGAAGTGACAAGAAGCCTAGCGTGCTGGCAACTGGGATAAGAACCAATGGCAGAAAGCCCACACGGCTCAGTCTCAGATTCCAGAAGACCTCCAGTTAAGAGTGGAGGTTCTCACTCCCATGTCTGGTAGGACATATGGCTAACAAAATCTTAATTCCTTTATAATCTCTCGTTTGTTGTTTCCTCAAAGCCCCTGCGAACAGACAAGCAGCAGTGGGTGCAATTGAGGGACACTGGCATGGGCTACTCCCCAGTGTGTCCCAAAGGCTCCACTGTCTGCTGCGCCTTAGTAGCTGTTGCCCAAGCGAGTGAAGGTTCTTCTGTCCTTAACCTCCTTTGCACCAAGGATCAGGCCAATGAAAATTGTGTGCACAGGTCAGGTATTTAGCAGATTTGAAAGGCAAGTTTTGAAAGGTGCTCTTTGGCACGTTTTCCCCATTGCTTTTTCCTCCCATCCTTCAGCTCCTCTCTCTATCTATGCCACTGTGTACAAAGTATTGAGCAGGTCATCATCTTTCCATTTCTGAAAGTTATGTTTGAAACTGTTTACCTAATATTGGGACTCAAACCCACGTGGCAGGTACTCTGTGCTATGCTTAGTCACTCAACCCATGTGGCAGGTACTCTGCTATGCTTAGTCACTCAGTTGGGTTCCACTGGGACTTGAGCAAGGCCAAAGCCTATGGTGCCTGGTTTCAGGACCTAATGAAGCTCAGGTTCTTGACATTTCATTGCAAAAGGGATTCAGTGAGAGACACAGCTATAGGTAAGAAGTAGATTTGTTTGGATTCAGAGAGAAGCACAGTCCACAGTGTGTGCCATCACAGCCAGTGAATGTGGCGGCCATAAAATGTGTGGTTAGTTTCTGTGAGTTGGGTGATTTCATATGCTAATGAGTGGGAGGATCATTCCAACAATTGGGGAACCACTCAGTCCTTGGTCTTTTGATAGTGCCTTAGAACTGTCCTGGTGCCTCTGGTATGTTATTTAGCTTGCAGGTTGAGGATCAAGGTTTAGTTAAATTTGACTTGTCTGCTATCTTGGACCCATTTGATTTTAATCATGTTATGCTATGCCCTTGGGCTATGTTATTCTTTCAAAAGTTGCGCTCTGCCCTCTTCAGTCCTGTTTCATGCTCTTTTCATGATGCCCATCTGGGCCCACAATATTGTGTCTATAATCTTCTGGCAGGACAACCAGAAAACAGTGGCCCTCGGGAGGGAAATATTGTAAAATATACAGTCCCTCCAGAGATTCAGGCCTTCATCCTCCATGTTTCCTACAACATGTGTGACAACAGCACCTCTCAATGGACCCGCTAGGGTGGGTGACAGGCACACTATCCCTGACAGAAGTCCATCCCTTCAAGGGCAGTTTGGCTTCCAGGGACAATGTTTATCAGTTTGGGAGTTAGCCCTGCAGGCTGTTTGGGCCCAAACCCTTACCACCCTTCTCCTAAAGTTACAAATATACCCCCAGATCAAATATCCACTCCACTTTTATGGAATATCTGGTCTGTTGCCTATTATCAGTTTGTCCTTAAGCCACTTACTAACTTCTACATCCAGGACCCTGCCCCCTTGTAGGCAACATTGCTTCACCAAGCTTATTATTAAAATATTCTTAATGCTCCTAACAGGACCAGATAACTCACTCCTTTGTCATTACTTCTGTTATTATCTAAAGTGGGTCTATGACAATGAAATGTTTACCATTGGAAACACCCTAAACCGCTCTTATGGAGGACTAGAGGAAGAAATCAGGAAGTTATACTATCTCAGAGCAATAAGAGGATAAGTCTTATGGCTATTTTGCCAGGTTCCCAGTCTCAGGCCACAGGCTTGGAATGCTTTACATCATGGTACCTATTCCCATCTGTGGCGGAGAAACTGGCAATGAGTTAAGATTACAACCCCTTAATCCTAGCCAGCACTAGTCATGCTGGAGATCTTGGGGATGCCCAACTCCAGCCTGGGATCCCAGGAGGTCGACCTGCCTTGATCTGCCTAATCTGGTTCCTGGGAAGTTGTCACGCCTCAGCCTGCTCAGAGATCCACCAGTCCAGGGGTCCCAGGAGGTCAACCTGCCTAGGGACCATGTCCTTGGGAGGTTGTCATGCCTCAACCTACTCAGGGATCTGCCAGTCCAAGGGTCCCAGGAAGTTGACATGCCTCGATCTCCAGGAAGCTGTCATGCCTCAACCTGCCTAGGGATCTGCACCTGACCCAGGGATGCCTGGTTCTCAGGTTGCAACAGTACTGGGTAGGATAAGATTCAGAAAAACTCACTCCTAAGGAAGTCCACCCATGCAAATAGAAGGAAGCCTATTAGTTGTGGGAATGTGCCTGGTCTCAGCAATAACTCAGGAGTCCAACAAGAACATCATTGCCTTTCTGGAAAATCTAAAAGAGGCCTCCCAAAAGTTTACCAATCTGGACTTAGACTCTTATGAGGTACAGGCAATTTTAAAGGACATGTTCCTTTCCCAAGGTGCATCAGACATCAGGATAAAGTTACAGCAGCTACAGCAGCAGGGCTCTGCTGCCTCTTTAGATGAGATGGTCCAGACAGCCACCAATTATTTTATAACAGAACAGGAGAGGGAGGCCAAGGCCCAGGAAAGGGAGAAAAGGAAAGAGACAAGGCATGCCCATACAGGCTGCCCTCCAGGGAAGCCCTATGGCAAACCCCGAGTCCTTGAAGGACAAGACACGAGGTAAATAAATGCCTAATCTGTATACAGGCGGGACCTTGGGCCAAAGAGTGTCCAAACTGTGGCAAGTCTCCTAAAATGGCTTGCTACAAATGCCATCAATTGGGACACTGGGCAGCGCACTGCCCTGGGGACCCAAGAGCCTCAAGGTGAAGCCCAAGCTTTCCCTCATGATGGTGGTTTGACAGGACTGAAGTGCCCACTCCAGCCAGCCCACCTGTCACAGATAACCATCATGAGGCTGGAGCCAAGGGTGCAGCAAGATGTGGCAGGTAGGTCTGAGAATTTCTTGGTTGACCCAGGGACTACCTACTCTGTCCTGACCTCCTACTCTGGAGCCTTCTCCTCCCAAACCTGTACCATTTTGGGAGCTACAGGAAAAACTATTACAAAAACGTTCACCTGAGCACCCTTTTGTTGCTGGGATGGACAAATATTCTCCCATCAATTTCTGGTAGTCCCTGAGTGTCCTACTCCCTTACTGGGAGAGATCTTTCTCTACTTTCGAAATCTTGCAGCTCCTGCAGTACTGATAGAAAATGCTTTAAAACTCTCTCTTGGGGGCAAACTATATTTTACCAGCTATCAAATGAAACAACTCATGAATGGGAGAAGCCATTTATAGTTGTCTGATCAAAGGATCCTCAGATATCCAACAGTGCTGATGGAAAATTCAGTCCTGACTATATCCCCTTGTGAGGTTCTTAACTCAGCTATCCTCTTGTCTACCCCCAAGGGCTCTCTCCCCTTTCACTCTTGCCTAGAAACTTAGGACCATTGTTCAAAACCCCGAGAGAGATTGTCAGAAGATCCTCTGACCAATCCTGAGCAAATCTGGCACACTGATGGGAGTAGCTTTGTGTTGGATGGAAAAAGAAGAGCCAGATATGTAGTTGTCTCCAATTTTGAGACCATAGCGGCTAAACCTTTGCCACCGGTACTTCAGCCCAATTGGCTGAGCTCATAGCCCTGATTCCAGCTTTAGAGCTGCAAAAAGGAAAAAGAGTAGCCATTTACACTGACTCCAAGTATGCCTTTCTGGTGCTACATGCACATGATGCTATTTGGAAAGAAAGAGGCCACTTGACCACCCCAGGGTCCCGAATCAAGTATGGTGATCAAATCCTTAGGCTCTTGGAAGCAGTCCATCTGCCCGCTGAGGTTTCAGTTTCCCATTGCAGAGGACACTAAAAAGGAAGCATGGACGTGGCACAAGCAGCTGATCAGGCAGCTAAGAGAGCAGCATTACAGAACAATGACCTAATAGGGGTTGCCACCTTAGTCCCACAGACTAATTTGCCAGAAATTCCTTCATATATTGAAGGCGAGACTCTTAATGCTAAGAGTGAAGGCTTTCAAGAAGACCATATGGGGTGGTTCCAAAAGGAGGGACTCCTTGACTCTTCTTTCTGCCTGGGAACCTCCAGTGGAAGTTGGTTACCTCCTTACATGCCACCACTCATTTAGGAGAGAAGGCCCTCCAAAGATTACTAGAAAGGTCCTTTAGAGGAACAGGCTTTCAAATGGCTGTAAGTCAAGCCATTTCTCTCCTTTTGTCCCACCTGCCAATTAAACAACCCCCAAGGGGCTCGAAGACCCCAGCTGGACCAACCTGTCCAACGACGTGGGACCTACCCAGGAGAGGACTGGCAGATGGACTTCACTCAGATGCCAGTTTCTCAGGAGTATAAATACCTACTAGTCATGATAGACACATTCACAGGGTGGATTGAAGGTTTTCCCACCTGGACTGAGAAGGCTGATGAGGTAGTAAAAAAAAAACTGTTCCATGAAATCATCCTGAGATTTGGTCTGCCCAGGTCATTACAAAGTGACAAGGGGACATCATTTACTTCTAAGGTCACCCAAGGGGTCTCTAAAGCATTGGGCATTACTTATTACCTCCATTGTGCTTAGAGGCCTCAGTCTTCAGGAAAAGTACAAAGAGCCAACCAACTCTTTAAAATCACTAATAACAAAGATAACCCAGGAGACTTCCCTTGGATGGAAGGAGGCTTACCCATAGCTCTCCTTCACACCCATATTGCCCCTAAGGAACAGGTTGGTCTTAGTCCTTATGGGATGCTATATGGGAGACATTTTGTTTATTTCAATGACCTCTTCTTAGATCCAGAGGCTCAGACCCTCTGGTCTTACACCATGGCCACTGGGCAATTCCAACAAGAAATACCCTTGTGGGGTGTCAACCAGGACCCAAAAGATTCTAAAGAGCCACCACAATGTGCTCCAGGGACTCAAGTCCTAATTAAAGTCTGGAAAGATGGGTCCCCAAAGGCTGAACTCCAGCTCACATGGAAGGGCCCCTACCCTGTAATACTTTCTACCCTCACAGCAGACAAGGTATCAGGGCATGACTCTTGGATCCACTACTCACGAGTCAAATCGTGGAAGAAAACAGAAGAGGGCACTCAGTACACCTGTGAGCCCCTGGGAAATCTCAGATACCTATCCAGTACTACAAATGAGGATCATTCTAATGAACATCCTCAATTTAAGCTTCCAGGAATAAGATTTCTCAGGATAGCTCTAAAGAGCCAATACAGCTTGGCAGAGGTTTACTCTAAAATAGACAGGAGATAGATTTCCTGATCCCTGAACAAGGAGGGACTTGAGCTATCTTTAATGAGACATGTTGTTGCTGGGTAAATACCTCCAGCCAAGTTAAAGAAAGTCTCACAGTCCTCAAAAAAAAAAAAAAAAAAAAAAATCAGATCTTATGGGATCCCAAAGAATGAGCTGAAGAGTCCTCAGGGTGGTTACAGTCTCTCTTTGAGGGATCCTTCTCCCGGCAAGGGGGAATCTGGAGTTGGCTAATGCCCCTACTAACCCATGTTATCACCATATTAATGCTGCTTATGATTGCTCCATGTATTAGCAATTGTCTATCCCGTTTTGTCTGCCCAGGTCAACAAGCTACGACATGCAGTGCCAGTTCAACAAGGATATAGAAAACTACCCAACCACAGAAAATATCACTCACTGTTAGATGGACACTGCTATAAGGACTCTGAGGCTTGAGACTAGCAAGAGAGGGAGGTCCAATGCCCCTCGTCATCTCAGCTCAGCAGGAAGTAGCCAGAGAGACCTCGACGCCCCTATTCCCAAAGAACTGGGCCTCCCATCTCTTGAGGGGGGAATGTTAGGTAGTTAGAATAGGAAAAAAGAGTCCAAAATGGCAGTGGCTAAAAGACAAAGAAAGGAAAGCTCATGAAAGTGGAACAAAAGAAAATTTGAGGACCAGAGTGAGTACCACAGGTGAAACAAACAGCCCTCCTGGCTAGCCCAATTTACATAGGACAGGCTCAGAGGGAGGAGATAAAACATATAAAGAGAAGAGCCAAGATTGAGCCACTCTCCTTTTTGGGTCAGCCCATCCTCAAGCCTCGAGGGTGTACTATCTTTTGCTTGCCAAATAAAACTGAGCTGTAACCAAGCTGTAACACTGATCTGCCATTTCAAATCTTTGCTGCACTGAGACAGAACCGAGGAAATTACACACTCCCCAAACGGTTGAGAATAAGACAAATACCCATACTGATATAAATAAATGATGTTACAAATAAATTTGGGGAATGAAAATCTTCCCTTACAGAAGATTTCCAATTAATAAATAACAGGTGAAATATTAAATCACCAATTGTAATACCACAGTAATAACTGTTGCATGCAAGATTCACCAATGAAAGGTAAAATTAGTGGCCAAAACTCTAAGTAGGAAGAGTAAATCTGCATAACCTCAAAAGTGCTCAACCCAAATTTACTACTAAATGTGGCAGTTTAAAAATATCACCCTAAATTTGAGATGCAGCTTATTTCTGCCCCCACTGAGTGCACTGGACTTCTAAGCATAGATTGGGAAGGATAAAATCCTAAAGATAGTGGAGAAACTTGTCAGACACCACCTTAACAAAGTGACCAAGGCTAATGATAATCGTGTGTCCCCTCATGTATAGGAAGGACACGTCCTCTCTGATATTCCTAACAATTTAAACCTTAGTCCAATCAGGAGAAAATGTCAAACTTAAATTCAGGGACACTCTTCAAAATATGTGACCACTATTCTTCAAACATCTGAAGGTAATAAAAGTCAAAGAAAGACCAAAAAACTGTTATAAATTGGATGAGACCAAACAAATGTGATGACTAAACATACTGTGGTATCCTAGATTGAATCCTAGATCAGTTAAAAAGGGTATCAATGGAAAAACAAATAAACTCTGTAGTTTCATTAGAATTGTACCCATATCACTTTCTTAGTTTTGCTAAATGTACCACGGTTTTTCCAAATATTAACAATTAAGGGAAACTGGATGAAGAGTACATGGGACCAATCCAAGCAACTTAAAGTTATTAAAAATTTTTAAATGACATTGACCAGAGTTAACTACATATTCTTTTAAGAAAAGTTCATCATAAACTAACAGGCTCATATGATTATACTGTGTTAAAAATGTCATGAGAATGCCCACATATATTTGATTCCAGGGAAAACATAGTTGGTTTGGAGAGATGAGAAAGTGCTTTCTTCCTTAAGCTTGATGTATGAACAGTTTCACATATATGAACAATTTTTATTAATACTGAACTGCTAGGTTGCTTTCTTCCTCATTCCAGAGAACAACTATGCTGCTCACAGTTATCGTTTTAGTTTATATAAATTTCCTGTCTAAACTGCTAGAAGGTAAGTTTATCAAAACTAAAATAACATCTGTTCATGTTCATAAATAAATTCATGTACCACTTTTCTTGATGTGTCTAGTCAAAAATGCACATTGCTTTTGTTGCAGGAAGGGGAACCCCTTCCAGGGCCTGAAACTGGGCTCTTGCCTAACACTCAGAAATGAATTGTCTGAGGAGACACATGTGCTGACAAAGCAAGAGATTTTATTGGGAAAGAGTAGTAGGGTAAGGGAACCCAGGGGAACAGTTCTGCCACATGGCTTGCAGTCTCAGGTTTTATAGTGATGGGATCAGTTTCCGGGACTTCCCCGGTGGCTCAGATGGTTAAGCATCTGCCTACAATGTGGGAGACTCGGGTTCAATTCCTGGGTCGGGAAGATCCCCTGGAGAAGGAACGGCAACCCACTCCAGTATTCTTATCTGGAAAATCCCATGGACAGCGGAACCTGGTAGCCCACAGTCCATGGGGTCACAAAGAGTCGGACACGACTGAGCAACTTCACTTTCAATATCTTTAGCCAATCATTCAGAGTCCTTTCTGGTGGTGCACGCCTTGTTCAGCCAAGATGGATGCCAGAGAGGATTCTGGGAGGTGGTTGGACATGTGGTGTCTCCTTTTGACCTTTCCTGAACTCTTCCGGTTGGTGGAGGCTTATTAGTTTCCTGTTCCTTACCAGGACCTCCTGTCATAAATCAACTCATGCAAGTAGTTATTATGGTGCCTGGCCAGGGTGGGCGGTTTCAATCAGTGTGCTTTCCCTAACAACTGCCCCCTGAGAGACTTCATGCTCAAGATATTTTTTTTGGAATTGGAGAGGAGGTCTCTTTTTCTTGTAATTTTTTTCTGCTCTGCAGGGGCATAGGCCTGTCTAGCAGAGCAGAAGTCTCTCTCTCTACCTGATAAGGTATTTTTTGCCTGAAACCAGCATTACCCTTGTAATAACAGCAGTTTAGTTTGAAACTGTTGGCTCCTCTCAGAGGTGAAAATAGACAGGGGCCAAACCGGAGACCTAACAGAATGGTCAATCACTGGTCCCCAGAAACAGGAGGCAACATTTGGGGTGAGGGCTGCAGGGTTTGTGACTTTATTTATTTATTTATTTATTTATTTTTTATTGGTTGGTGGTGAGGCAACAGAGCTGTGCTCCAGGAATCTTGTGTTTAGTCTGAAGTTACCATCCTCCACCTGGGTCGGGGCTCCAGTTTTGTAGATGAACTCAAAGACATTGTTATGCAATAATGAAAGGCATTATTTCTTTGAGTAGGAACCAGGACCCTGTCTGAAGGCTGTACCAACTTTTGATTGTTTCTCCTCTGTTTCTACATCCCCTCCCTTCCCTGATTAGCAATTGTTTGAATCCACCCTTCGGAATTCAGGGAAGGTCAAGGAGGCTGAATGAAGCCTATATCCTACAGACAAGAAATGGAGAACACAGAACAGGTTTGTACTACAGAGCTCCAGAGTTCTGTTCCGTTTTAATTTACGGAACTAGGCAACTATGATTGTGATAACTTTTTGTCAAAATGGGGCATAGGATTGCCTCAGCTTGGAGAAGAGACACTGAATTGGAAGTATTTTTAAGTTCCAAATCTGAGTCTTGTATGATTAAAATCTCAATCTCTTGGTCTGTCATTTTGGTGTAATATACCAAATTAGAAGTAGTTGGAGGAGTGATAATTGGAATTTTAATAGACAAAATAAATCTCATTTTTTTTTAGAAGAATAGGCCTGAAACCCAGTCTGGACCTGGTACTTTGGGGAGACTTGTAGCCAGGTAGCCAGTTGTCTAGATTTATAAAAAGTAAGGATGCAGTTACTAGTTTCCAGCAGACATTGTTTTGACAATGGTGGCATCCAAGCCTGGCATGACTCAGAAAACTCAAGTGTTTAGTCTAATCTGAAAATACACCCATAGCATTACCTAGTTATTTTTCAGGATGTCTGAACCATAGCTACTCTATTTTGACTTTTAATTGTAAAAAATTTTTTAACAGCCAAAGCAGATGTCATCATCAATAATGTCAGTGTTTCTCTAGGTATGAGTAGATGCAAGAATTGGGACTCATAAAATCTTTTCTTGAAAAGATTTAAATATCTGAAGGCCTGTTCTGCCAATTTTTCCCAGAACACAGAGTGTCTCATTTTTCATTTTCACCCTGAACTCCTTTTCGGGGAGTTGAAGGTCAGCAGTTGCAGTAGCCATAATTTAATCTTTGTGGACACAGATGGTGTCAGTTTTCAGTTGGCAGAGCCCCTTTTCGCTCATAAACTTGACCATGATTCTGAGGGGGGCGTTTCACGACCATTTTATCCCATGGTGCTGAGAATGTCCGTTCTCTGGTTTGGCAACGATTTTGTTGACAGGCCACTCAATGTGCTGTTACTGGACTAGGCCATAAAACAATATCTCAAATTTTCTGGACCACCTGTCTTACTAGTCTCTTGGTCCAGGAAAACATTTTCTCTTGTTGCCTCTTCAAATATCTAGAGTTACACTGTTACCATCATTGATCTCATATGGAACTATATATTATTTTATCAGAGGCCTCAGTCACACATTTGGCAGTGTAAAAAACGGCAATTTTGTAAAACAGGTGAAATACAAATAACATAGCCAGCAGTATTAGTAAAGTTACAAGACAAGAGCTTTCATTAGATGTAGCCCAGTATATCCCAGGTCATCTGACTTAGTCTACTTTGTAGAATCTTTATCTTTTAGGGAAATTATATATTGGCACTGTCTATAAGGCACATAGCCCAGTTTTCTAGTGTTACTAGACTGATTATCCTTAGTATGATATGATTGCTTCCAAAATAGAGGAGACTTAAAACCTAAATTACTATAGCCTGTTGTTATCTATATAAATCCACCCCATAATTGTGGGAGATTTTTTTTTCTCTTTTACTGAAACTTTGCTTGTTGTTCTGATTGAGCTTGAGTAATAGAAGAAAGCTCAAATTTATGGCCAGAGTCAGAGCAGGCATTATTAATTGGGCCGGTGAGGGGATCTCATCTAGTAATATCACAGTGACCTGAATATGACTGTAATTTTCTTTTAAGTAAATTTTTTCAAGGCCAACCAGTTAAAGCCTTGTAGTAGAAAAATTTACCAAGGTTACCCAGAACTAGATACAGGTAATTGGCCACAAACCCAACAATTGGATTGATTTCTAAAACCAGCATAGGATCAGGCTTATGATAGAAAAGCATTTGATTTATATGCAAATATCTAAAAAGTCAAGAAAACATTATAAATGATCATATGAATCAGGTCCAGCATCTTGGGCAAGCTGTCTACCTCTGATGTTGTTGTCTTCTCATCCTGGTGTAGTATAATGATCCTCTGTTTGAGCATCATTTTAAGGTGAGATCAGGTCAGCTGTCTTCTCTATAGACCAATCTAGTGTAGGAACCTTTGAAAGTGGGAATTAATCTAAGAGTTAATTTCCCTTTAGTTGTATTGTGCATGAGCTAGTTAAAGTACCTGATAAAAAAGTCCTTCCATCCAGGTTGGAGACAGTCCCTTAAATTATGTCTTTTTCTAGTCCTGGTTGTAAGTCATGAGGGATCTCATCTTCATCCAAGGACAGATTACTGAGATAAGCTTCAGAAACAAACTTAGGGTATTTTTTTAAGAATTAAATTAAATTTTATATTACTATCACATAACAGCAAAGAACTATCTAAGAAATGAGTTTTATTACATGCAGACCTCCATTAACAAACTGGGATTTAACATTTATTGAAGCATCTTTTTTCCCTAAAATTACCCTCATTTTTATCAAATATAACCAAATTAAGGCTAATTTGTTTGCAAAATAGGTCTGTTCCCACTAATTTTGGTCTGATGATTTAGATAACCATAATTGATCACAGACTTTTTATTTTGTTGAAACATGTAGAGTCTCAGACTGAACTTTTAAAATAAAACAGGTCTGGGAAACTCACACCAAATGCTTATCACAGATTTTGCCTAACGCATCTAGGTGAATTCTTCCTTTTTTAAGGTCTCAAAAATTTCTTGAGCCTTTGTACCTGTTAGTGAGATAACCTTCCTAACTCATTTGATAAACGTACTGGAAACATAAGAGTTTCAAATTTTTGGAGGAGTCAGATAGAGAGAAAATATAATTGTTTTGTTTATAATGTATAATTTTACCAAGTTATTGTCATAATTAGTTTGAGAGGAAGGCTTTCCCTACTCCCAGAAGACATAAGATTCAAACCCGTAATTGTTCAGATAGAAACCATAAAAATTATAGGCATATTTGACGGTTCATTCAGTCCTTTTGTTAACTTTTGTGAAGTCATCAGGTTTCCATTAGAATACCAGGACATATCAGAATGTTAAGAACTCCATATGATTTCTAAGATATCTGTATTAGTAATTTTACCATACATTATAACATGAGTGGATTTATTACTCATTTGATAATCTTTCTGATGTAATTTAACCAAATAAAGACAGTTTAATATCTCTCTTTGGGATGTTTCAGGGGCCCTCTGAAGCACCCCAAAGTTAGCAAGAGGTCAAAAGAACTTCAAAAGAATTCGATTTAGGAAATTTTATTGAAAAGATTAAAGGATCAGATCAGATCAGATTTAGTGAATGTTGATGGGTGTATCATTTAGCTTGTTGATATATCACAATAGGCACAAATACCAAGGCTCAAAGCCTAGTGAAAATCAGCTCTGCCACCTTGGAACTAGTTGGCTCTAACCAGTTTTTTTTTTAAGGCTGTGTCATTCCTAACAAAATTCATTTATCTAACTAATTGTAATTCAATTTTAGAAAATCTTGATCATGCATAACTCTTTAGTATTTTTTCATACCTTTTTTTTTTTCTGAAAATATACTTCCTACCTTCCTTTAGCAACCAAGAACTAACTTTTACATTAGCATTTTATATATTGGTGAGCAAAAATTCCAGTGATAATTTCTAAAACCCTTGCTTTCTTAGAACATTCCAGGATGGCACCAAACATTATTCATTTCTAGTCTCAAATCTCTTCATTTCTCTGTAAAAGGAAATTACTGTTTAGTAGTAAACGTCTCACAATCTTATTTGGAAATGACTTAACTATTCAATAGAATATCAATACTTTGTTTAGCACAACCCTTAGAAATTCAAGTTATGTTTATCTGGAGAGACTATTTTAGACAGATATTTCTAAAGAATAATTATCCTTAATAGAGTTTATCTAAAAGCTCATATCTCATTTTACATTTTTTTATAAGTTTCTTCACTCGAGGTAATATCCTTGTTGACAAACTTGTAACAGATACAATATTTAACTTATATTAAACCTAGGTATAAGGAAAATATTTTACTTAGTATTAATTATTCTAAGACATGTCTATATTAGATAGGTCAACAAACATTAATATCAGATATTTAATATTGAATATTTACCAATTCACATGAACCTGGAATTTATTGTTTAATTTAGAATCATTTGATTTGTAAGCGCTTACCTTTCTTTAAGCCAATTAAAGAGCTCATTTATAAATTTACCTCAAAAATATTACCCAGAGAAAGACATACCAAGACATATTTAGACAGACATAGTGCAAGATCTAGCTTCAATTTCTAAGTTTAGTCATGAATTAGATACTACATTATAAAATTCACTAGTTTATAAAAAACATTTGGAATAAATAAAAATTTTAACGGCTTTTCCCCATTTCCCCTCAGTCTCAGGAGTTAGAGATGGTCTAGGTAAGTGTTCCTGAGAGCCCTGGTCTCAAGGCACAGATAAAGAAAATCAAGTTCTAACAAAATGGCAGCAAGGCTAAACCAAATGGTGGCCAGACAAAGCAAAATGGCCATCAAAAATCACAACACAGAACACAGAGTTAAAACACACATATAGACTTGGCAGTCCTCATCAGATACTCCCTTAAATACAAGAATACAGTCTCTCAGAAAACCTCCTATTAAGACACAGAACTTCGGATCCAAGTACTAACAGAGTAACTTAAAATATCTCAGGTCTTCAAACATTTCAAAGGGTGGAAAGGAAGCCCAGTTGAAAAAAGAAGGGGAAGGAGGAGGGAGAGGGGGGGTGAAAGGGGTGGCCTTACAGACATCTCCTGCCACCTGCAGATACCCAGGCGTTATGGGACTTTACCCTGGGCCTCCAGAGAAGGGAGGACTGCAACTTGGCCCTACCAGAAATCAGACCAGAACAGAATCAGAATTCAAGTTCTCTGCCAAGAGGAGGTGATCAGTCTCCAATCCTCAGCTCAGGCTGAGGCCCTTTGACCGGATTCCTGCGTCCAGGACCAGGGGACTAGAAAAAAAGCGGGCGGATAGGAAGGGTTAAGGAGAGGAAAGAGAGAGGGCAGGACAGAGAAAGTTTTTTGTTCCTTACCCAGTCAGGGCACTCTGGCCAGTTGTCTGCATCAGGAGGAGACCAGAGACAAAAGGGTCCCAGTTGTGGCCGCTGAGTCTGGTCCATTAGCAGGCAAGCTGGCCCCTGAGTACCCCGAGTGGTCAGAATGTCAGTCTCAGTGAAGAAGAGTCCCGGCCAGAGTCGCCATTTGTTGCAGGAAGAGGGACCCCTTCCAGGGCCTGAAACTGGGCTCTCATCTAACACCCGGAAATGAATTATCCAAGGAGACACATGTGCTTACAAAGCAAGAGATTTTATTGGGAAAGGGCACCTGGGTGGAGAGGAGTAGGATAAGGGAACTCAGGGGAACAGCTCTGCCACATGGCTCGCAGTCTTAGTTTTTATGGTGATTGGATTAGTTTCTGGGACCCAATCATTCTCACTCAAGACTCCTTCCTGGTGTCCCATGCCTTACTCCGCCAAAACGGATGCCAGAGAGAAGGATTCTGGGAGGTGGTCGGACATGTGGTGTCTCCTTTCAACCTTTCCCAAACTCTTCGGTTTGGTGAAGGCATATTAGTTTCATGTTCCTTACCAGGACCTCCTGTCCTAAAACAACTCATGCAAATAGTTACTATGGTGCCTGGCCCTGGTGGGCGATTTCAGTCAGTCTGCATCCCCTAACACTTTGAGGTTCATCTATGGGACACTGACAGAATCCTGGGTTCAGGTATCAGGAGTATAACAGATAGTAATCTCTCAGTTCAGTCAGCGAGGCAGAAACTCTCCAGCTGATACCTAGAGTGGGCATGGTGTATACTTGCAAACATAATCTTAAGAAACATACTGAACAATTATGTGCCAGAACTCATCCTAAGTGCTTTTGCAAGACAAACATCCTGAATCTTCATAAAAACGGTTAGGTACTGTGCTAGTATTAGCTTCCTTAATTTAGGAGTGAGGCATGCCTCAAACGGTAGAGCCACGTTCCAACGCGAACTACCAGGAGCTAAGTTCCAGTTCGCCGCTCCCGCATCGCGCCGCGCCGCTCCCTCCCTCTGCGCATGTGCATCCCCGCCTCCTCCTCCTGGCTCGTCCTTCCGCCGCCTCCAGCCCCTCGTGGGAAACAGTCCCTGGCCTCCAGGTCCACAGGCGAGGGAGCTGCGGGTGAGCCCCGGAGGGTGGGGGCGAGGGCCGAGCGAGCGCAGCGCGGCTGGGAGAGCCGGCCGAGGTGGTGGGGTGGAGCCCCGCGAGCACTGCGAGACCCCGGGAGTCTGCAGCGTCTGCGGAGCTGGAGGGACGGCAGGCGGAGGCGCTTCTGCCTTAAGGGGCCAGAGTCCCGTGTGGGAACGCAGCCTCTCAGGCTCACGAGGTCTGCAGGTGTTCCGCCCCTCAGCGGAGCGGGCTGCGCTGTCGTGTGGCCGCGGGTCGGGAGTGCGCGTGCGTGAAGCGTGAGCCGGGCCCTCGGGGAGGGACCGGGGTTGCCATGGGGAGAGCGCGTGCGTGATGCGGGGGGCGGGTAGGAGGCGCGGGAAGAGCGACTGCGCCTGTGCGACGCGTCTGTGCGCGCTCCACGTAGTGACGTTTCTTCTGCGCCGCGCTTCCGGGGAGCCGGGAGGCTGTGAGAGACGACCATTGTCTCCCGCAGGGCCCAGAAGTAAATGAATGTCCTCGGCCGAATTGCCGCCTAGAGACTTGGGTTTTCTTATCTGTAAAATGCAGACCTCTATCGTGCTTGCGTCTTTGGGTTGTTTTGCGCGCCCACGTTTTGTCAGCTGCTGTTGTATTTGTTCTGTATAGGCGGCTGGAGCTTGGACCCCTCAGTTAAGTCGTTTGTGAAATGGATAGGAAGGGGCTGGACCACCTAGCCACCAAAGCCTTTACCTGGCTCTGTTAACAGTACTCAGGTCCTAAGTTATTTGTTATATCTTCATTTGTTATTTGTTGTATCTTCATTTGTTATTTGTTGTATATAACCATGACACGGTGTCCTGAAGCCATCGAAGGCTGTGTGATGGTGGAAGGTCTGGGACAAAGTTAAGGAGAGAGGTGAGCTGGAGATGAGCGGGGTGGGCACACAGGCTACACAGGAAATGTCACCTCTTTAGAGATTTGCGAAGCCATGGTTGGGGTTGAAAGACTCACAAGCCATAGTTAAAGTTCTGTCATTATCTAACACCTAACACCTCTTCCTCTCCTAATTCTCCATCACTTTCCTGAGGTTAGCTGCCCTCAAGCAGTGTTGCATTGTTGCTGGCATCTAGAGAAATGCTGAGGTTCCTGCTCCCCCTGGCCTCAGATGGTAGTGCAGACAGGTCCTTTTTGGGTTATCAGTTTATTATTGAAAGATGCAAAAAGAAATGAGCCCAAGAAGATAACTGGCTCAGATCATGCAGTTTGTTAGTGGCAGAATCACAATTGAAAGTCAGGTCTGCAGATTCCTGGGCCACAGCCCATTTTGTCATTTTGTTAGGTTAGAGTTTTTTTTATTAAAGGATCCTTTTGAAAATTGTAAGCAACTTAGAACAAACTTAAAAAAAAAAATCTTGCCTTAAACACTCTCATCCCGTTTTTCAGGTTTCTTTGATTATCCAATCTCATAGGATTAATGGTATCAATAGATGAGAATCAGACAGGACTTAGTGACTAAACAACAACAATAAGGTGTTTTTACCCCCCTAGGACCTCGGTTTTGACAAATCCCTAGTGTATCCTCTAGTTTACTGTTCTGTGTTAAACATCCTCTCATGTTTTTAATTTTTCTGTGTCACAAAACCTAAATTGGTAATAAATCTTCCCAACCCAGGGATCGAACCCAGGTCTCCGGCTTTCTTTACAGACTGAGCCACCAGGGAAACCCGGTAATAAATCAGTAAGAAGCAAATGTTTACATTCACTCAGTGAAGAGTATCAGGTCTAAGGTCAACATAAATGGGAGCCACACATGAGCAGGTAAGTGTCCCCTGTGTAGGTTGGTGAATACAGAAACTACAGGACAAGACAAATTCTTACTTCCTTCTTTCTCCCTCAGCTGACCCTCCTCCACTAAGACTGAAAAATGAACAAATCCCAGGTGAGTTTGTTTTTTTATTCCCACTTTATCTAAAATGACTTTTCTAAAGTTTTTAAAGGTTTATTAAACCATGTGTCAGCTGATTTGTGTGTCTAGCTTCAGTAGCAGATAGTCCTGGCTTTTGTTTCTGCATTTCCATTTAAATTTCAACCTAATAAATGCAGTCTTGCTCCTTCAATACCTCTCCACCTGAATCATTTCTGGAAAAAGCCACCAAATAGTAGTCAGATCCAGTTTTTGTCTTAGTCTTATTGGACCCTTTTGCAGCATTTGATACTATCAGGTATAGTCTGTTTTGAAAGTCTCCTCTGTTGTTGTCTATGACGCTATGCTCCTAGTTCTCCTTTTCCTAACTTTGGTGCCTCATGAAGTTGTCTTTGTCTTTTGCCCCAACATTGCTTTTCCCTGGGTTTATTGCTTATCCATTGTTTCTCTGTTCTTAGACAACTGCCCTTCTCAGTATACCTACTTTTCCTGACAACTTTTGTCTATAAAATTTTAAATACTTAAAAATTGTTAGTATATTAACATGGTTTTTAAAAAATATAAGTGATACAGAGAAAGTAAAAATTCATATCCCTTCCTCTCTGTACCTTAGGCTTCCTCCAGGTAGGGTGACATTTATTTCTCGTCTAAACTGTGTCACTTTCACTGAGAGTGAGAGAGATTTTATTAGCAATTGTGCTGGGACAACTGGCATATATTGGGACAGTCCCAGATGAACTGCAGTATATTGTCACTCAGCCATAGGTATACATTATTTCTGGTTTCTTGTTTGTCCTTCCAGTGTTTTCTTTATTCAGTTGAAAGAGAGTATGTGCCCTCATCTTTTATTTAAAAGGGAATCTCTTATACTTAGGGCTTCTTAAGTTTAGATGCACCTGTATATACCTAGCAGCCTCTTAAAATGCAGATTTTGATTCAGTAGGTCTGGGTGGGGCCTTGGAATGGGCATTTCTAATCAGATGGAGCTGATTCTGCTGCTCAGAGAACCACACTAAGTAGTCTAAACACTCTTTCCCATTCTTTCTTTTTTTGGTTGCTTTTTTCACTTCTTTTTTCAGCTTGTCCCAGGGAATCTTTCTGTAACAGAACATGGATCACTTCTTTCTTTGTTATAATCACATGAAAATTGAATTCTGAATGTTCCATAGTTTATTAAACTAGTAATTAACTATTTCCAACCTTTTGCTACTACAAACTATGTTTTAATGAATAACTTTGTACATTAGGTTTATTCTATCATATACATTCCCAGAAATGAGATTTATTCTGTCAGGTAAATGCCCAGAAGTGATATTTGGGAATATATAAATTCCCAAAGGGTTGACTAAAATTGATAAACTTGATCTGTTTGGTGGGATTATAGATACTTTGTATTTACATAGGCATTGCATGAGAGTGCTTTTTATCCACAGTTTCTCCCATAGAAATAATGTGGTTCACTTTTGGATTTTGACATCTGATAGGTAAAAATTAATATTTTATGTAGTTTACATCTGTAATTATCCTAACGCTGAGTGAGGTTGAAGATTTTTTTCACATATCTAAAAGATGTCTTGTTTTTATGTTTCTGTAATCTGTTCATATCTTTTACCCATTTTGCTCTTAGGTTTCTGGCTTTTTTTTTTTTTCCTCAATATCTGGTTAGCTCTTTGCATTATTAGTGATACTAATGCTTATCTTTCATATGAGTTACAGACTGTTATTTTCTTGTATATCACTTGTCTTTTGATAATTGTTCCTGGTTTCCCTCCCCTCCCCATGCAGGTGTTCTGCTTCAGGATACTACATTTCACTTAATCATCATGTTTCCTTAGGCTCCCCTTGGCTGTGACATTACCTAAGACTTTACTTGTTTTTGATGACCTTGTCAGTTTTGAGGAGTATAAATCAGGTGTTTTGTAGAGTGTCCTTCACATGGGAATTGTCTGCTGTTTTTCCTGTGTTTATATTGGGGTAATTGTTTTCTTGGAGAAAGACCACAGAGGTAAAATGTCATTTGGTCACGTCTTATCAGGAGTAAATTCTCTCACATGACTTTTCACTTTTCAACAAATGATGTACCACTGTTGATCACCAGCCTGAGGCTGTGCAATATTAACTTTCTCCACTGTAAAGTTACTCTTTTTTCCCTCTGTTTTCATAATATACTGAAAGGAAGTGGGGGTTATACCACACCTCTTTCTCAGTGGAGTATCCACAGAAATTATTAGGCATTCTGCACAGGAGATTTTTCTATTTATTAACTCAGTCAGTGTTTAATATCAATATGAACTCATGGCTAGTTATTATTTTACTTATTATAGTCCAGTACTGCCTTGTTCACTTTGTTGCTCAAATTGTTTGTTCCAGCTTGGTTAGTAAATAGAGAGCACTTTCAACGAACTCCATTGTTGTGTTTTTGTTTGAGTACTGCTTCTATACTTTCTGGTGCTAGACAAAATTCCAGGCTCATATTTCCTGCCCTAGAATAAGCCATTTTCACCTGAAGAGCTCTGCTTCCTTTTGTTGGAGCATGGTATTAGAAACTAAGATTGGTGGGCTGAGTATGCTGTTGGTTTGTAATTCCTTATAGATCCTGTCAGCTGACTGAACAAGGAAATACATATGTATACTAACACATATCTATGAATATTTCAGTATGTAGCCATCTGTATCTAGATTAAGTATTAGTTCACACTGATGTCTCCTGCTGTAATCATTATCACCTGAAACATTCTAACCTTGTCCCCTTGCTTGTCTATAACTCCCATTTGAGCCGTCTGGCCACCAACATCCTCATTTCATTTATTTAATTGTTCAATTCCAGCATACGTATGTAAGTTATTTCAAAGTTACTAACCTATGGACTCTTAGTTCCTTCCAGTTTTTGGTCATTATGAATTAAGCTGCTAGAAACATATGTGGATTTTTACATAGATATATGTTTTCAAATAGCTAGAGTTTGAAATTAAAAATACTTGATCATATGTTAAGACTTAAGCTTTGTACAAAGTTGAAACTGCCCAATTATTTTACAAAAGTGCTGTATCATTTTATATTTCTAACTATGAATGAGAATTCCTCTTGTTCTGCATCTGGACCTGAAATTGATTTGTCATTGTTTTAGATTTAACGGTTCTAATAAATGTGTTATGGTATCTCACTTTTGTTTTAATTTACATTTCCCTAATACACATAATGGGCTTCCCTGGTGACTCAGTGATAATGAATCCCCCTGCCAATGCAGCAGATGTGGGTTTGATCCCTGGGTAAGGAATATCTCCTGGAGAAGGAAATGGCAATCCACTGCAGTATTCTTGCCTGGGAAATCCCATGGACAAAGGGGGCTAATGGGCTACAGTCTGTGAGGTCACAAAGAGTTAGACACAACTTAGTGACTAAACAATGACAAATGATATTGAGCATTTATTCATAAATTTATGAACTCTCTGTATGTCTTTACTTGACATGTTTGTTAACATTTTTTGTCCATTTTTCAATTAAGCAATTTATTTTCTTACTATTAAATTTCCAGAATTCTTGTATATTTTAAATGCATTAGGTATATATGTTGCAGATATTTTCTCCCACTCTATGGCTTGTCCTTTCATTTTCTTAGAAATGACTTTTGCAGGGTAAAATATTTTTAATGAAAGCCAATCCATGTATTTTTTAAAAAATGGAATGTGATTTTTCTGTTGTATTCAAAAACTTTTCATGAAACCCAAGATCACATAGATCTCCTATCTTCTGTATTCTAGAAATTTAATAGTTTTACATTTTATATCTATGTCTGTGATTGATTTTTGTTAACATTTGTATAAAGTGTACTTCCCTGGTGGACTTCCCTGGTGGCTCAGATGGTAAAGCGTCTGCCTGCAATGCAGGAGACCCAGGTTCGATCCCTGGGATGGGAAGATCCTCTGGAGAAGGAAATGGCAACCCACTCCAGTACTCTTGACAGAAAAATCCCATGGACAGAGGAGCATAGTAGGCTACAGTCCATAGGGTCGCAAAGAGTTGGACATGACTGAGCGACTTCACTTTCTTTCACTTTTCTGTGATTCATTTTTGTTAACATTTGTATAAAGTGTAAGGTCTGTGTCTAGGTTCATTTTTTTTTTGCATAGGTGTAGAGTTGTTGAAGCATCATTTGTCAAAAGATTGTCTTTTCTTAATTTAAATGCCTCTGAGGCTTTGTCTAAAATCAATTGACTAAAACAAACTGATGAATAACACAACAAAGAAACAGACTCACAGATGTGGAGAACAAGCTAGTGGTTATCAGTGGAGAGAGGGAAGTGGGGAGGATCATGGTAGTTCGGGGGTTAAAAGGTACAAACTGCTATGTATAAAATAAGCTATAAAGATATACTGTATAACACAGGACTATGGTCAATATTATATAACCATTATAAGTGGAATATAATCTTTACAACTTGTGTATCACTATGTTGTGCACCTAAAACTTACATAGTGTTATACATCATCTATACCTTTTTTTATTTCATCAGGTGACTGTATTTCAGTGAGTCTGTACCTGGACTCTGAACCCAATAACCTGCTGTGTTATTTGTTGTTGTTCTTTGGTCACTCAAAGTGCCCAACTCTTTGCAGCCTCATGGGCTGCAGCACACCAGGCTTCCCTGTCCTGCACCATCTCCCCGAGCTTGCTCAAACTCATGTCCATTGAGTCTGTGATGCCATCCAACCATCTCATCCTCTGTCATCCCCTTCTCTTGCCTTCAGTCTTTTCCCAGCATCGGGATCTTTTCCAATGAGTTGGTTCTTAGCATCAGGCAGCAAAAATATTGGAGCTTCAACTTTAGCATCAATCCTTCCAATGAATATTCAGGATTGAATATATAAGATTGACTAGTTTGATCTCCTTGCAGTCCAAGGGACTCTCAAGAGTCTTCCCCAGCAACCACAGTTTGGAGTTATCAATTCTTCAGAGCTCAGCCTTATATCGTCCAACTCTCACATCCGTACATGACTACTGGAAAAACCATAGCTTCAACTAGGTGGACGTTTGTAGGCTAAATAATGTCTCTGTTTTTTAATATGCTGTCTAGGTTTGTCATCGCTTTTCTTCCAAGGAGCAAGTGTCTTTTTAATTTCATGACTGCAGTCACCATCCACGGTTATTTTGGAGCTCGAGAAAGTAAAGTCTGTCACTGTTTCCATTGTTTCTCCATCTGTTTGCCATAAAGTGATGGGACCAGATGCCATGATCTTAGTTTTTTGTGTTGAATTGTAAGCCAACTTATTCATTCTCCTCTTTCACCTTCATCAAGAGGCTTAATTTTTCTTCACTTTCTGCCATAAGGGTGGTGTCATCTGCATATCTGGGTTACTGATATTTCTCCCAGCAATCTTGATTCAGCTTGTGCTTCATCCAGCCCAGCCTTTTGCATGATATACTCTGAATATAAGTTAAATAAGCAGGATGACAATATACAGTCTTGATGTACTCCTTTCCTAATTTTGAACCAATCTGTTGTTCCATGTCTGTTCTAGCTGTTGCTTCCTAACCTATATACAGGTTTCTCAGCAGGCAGGTGAGGTGGTCTGGTATTCCCCTCTCTTTAAGAATTTTCCACAGTTTGTTGTGATCTACACAGTCAAAGGCTCTAGTGTAGTCAATGAAGCAGAAGTAGATGTTTTTCTGTAATTCTCTTGTTTTTTTGATGATCCAACAGATGTTCGCAATTTGATCTCTGATTCCTCTGGCTTTTCTAAATCCAGCTTGAACATATGATTATTTGTATATGTTATTTGGTAGCTTTGTATAAGTCTTGAAATCAGGTAATGTGTAAATTCTCTTTTTCCTTCTTCCATATTCCATTGGCTATTCTAGTTGCTTTACCTTTCTATATAAACTTTAGAATCATTTTGTCAGCGTCTCCAAAATAGCTGGGGTTTTTATTTGAATTGCATTGAATTTGTAGATTAAGTTGGAAGGAACTGACATTTTAACAATACTGAATTCTGTTGAGTGATGAATATGGATTGTCTCTCCCTTTATTTAGATCTTTGATTTCTTCTATCAGTTTTTCTTTTTCTGCATATCCCTGTAATATATTAGTTTTTATATTTGAGTCCTTTTTTTTGGTGGTGGTAGTGTTGTAAATGTTTATTTTTTTTCATTCAAAATATGAAATTCCAGTGTTTATTCTGATATGGGAAAACAGTTGGCTTTTTTATATTGACCTTGTATCCTATGATGTTGCTATATTTGCTTATTACTTCCAGGATTTTTATTCTTTTCCTTTTTGCAGAGTCTTTGGGATTTTCTACATAGACAATCATGTTGACTTCAGATAAAGACAGTTTTATTTTTTCTTCCTAATCATCTACCTTTTATTTCAGGTTTTTCTGTTTGTTTTGTTTTAGGTCTTTCTGTGCTAGCTAGGACTTGAATAATAGCCATGAAACAGGGCATCCTTGCTCTTTTCCTGCATTTCAGGGAAAAGTGTCATCTCCTTACATAAAGTATTGAGAGGGTAATAGGCAGGAAGGCCAGGCAGGGGTCTCCAGATGGAGGAAATAGGCTGCAAGTGTCAGACATTTTTTTCTCTCTCTCTCTTAAGCAGCAAGAGGAAACAAACTAGTGATATATTTTTTCCCCTCTCTACACAAATTTAAAAAGAGATTTCTCTTAAAATACTGTGTTGCCGTAATGACACTTGGTTCCGCCTGAACTTAACTTTTCTCAAATTTTAAGCTAACAAATACTTTTTTCTTATGGTAATGTTTGTCTTAAGCTATGTTAATGTACTATACATTTATCCCAGACTGTCTTCAAGTCGGTTCCTCCTGAAGTCTCAGAACTGTCTTGACAAACCAGTATGCTATCCTCATACATTGTTCTAATGTTTGTAAATGAAACTGTTTGTATGGTAGTCTGCCTTTATACAAGATTTAAGTCAATCGTTTTATGGCCCCAGATGACACCTTTGGTGCCAGGATTATCTCAAAATGCATCTTGTGGGTGAGGGGCCTGGTGCCATTCTCTTGAGTTTTAAGACATTGCTTTCTTTCATTAACAGACTGCTAGTAACTGTATAACATCCATCTATAGACTAAAAGGCGGGTATTCTTTATGCCCCCTTCTAATGTCTATGTCAAAAGCTTTCTCTCTTTTATACTTTAGTGAAACTTTATTACGCAAAAGCTCTGAGCGATCAAGCCTTGTCTCTGGCCCCAGATTGAATTCTTCTCCTCTGGAGGCCAAGAATCCTGGTGTCTTTCATAGTTCAGCAACAGCCTCTCAGTATGATGTTCTCTTCATCAAGTTGGGGAAGTTCCCCTCTATTCCTAGTTTACTGAGAGGTTTTTTTTTTCTTACTCATGAATGACTGTTTTTTCTTCATTAGTTACAATTATTGTGTCATTTTGTTTCTTTGACTTCCTGATATGTTGGATTATGTTTTTTTTTTTTTAATGTTGACCCAGCCTTTTATACCTGCAATAAATTCCACTTGGCTGTGTTTATATTTATTTTTATACATTGTCAGATTTGATTTGCCTATGTTTGAGGATTTTTGCGTCTATGTTATTGAGAATCTGATCTTTATTTTTCTCATAATATCCTTATCTAGTTTGGTTTTAGGGTAATGTTGGCCTCATATAATGAGTTTGGAAGTGTTATTTCCTGGAAGAGATTATGGAGAATTGTATTAGTTTTCCCTTAAATGTTTATTAGAATTCACTGGTGACACTGGGTTGGTGCTTTCTATTTTGGAAGTGTTTTAATTATTGATTTAATTTTTTTAGCAGAAATGAATCTGTTCACATTATCTGTATCTCCTTTGTGTGAATTTCATAGCTGTGTCTTTTAAGGAATTTGTCAATTTCATCTATGTTACCAGTTTTTCAGGGACAGAATTGTTTGTAGTATTCTCTTATTTTTTAATGTCATTAGGATTAGTACTGTGAATCTATCTTTCATTTCTGAGATTCACAATTTGCTTCTTTTTTTCTTGATTAGATTGGAGGCTTTTTAAAATTTTATTGATCTTTTCTAAGAAGCAACTTTCAGTGTCATTGACTTTTTCTGGGTTTTTTTTTTTCGTATTTTCGATTTAACTGATTATTTTAATAAAAATTCCTTTACTTTGCTTGCTTTGGGCTCAGTTTGCCTTTTTTTCCTCTAGTTTACTAAGATAGAAGGTTAGATTATTGATGTAAAATTTTTCTGATATATATATTTGATGGTATAAATTTTCTTCTGTGTACTGTTTTCACTGCAACCCACACATTTTGATACGTGATATTTTCATTTTTATTCCATTTCATTTAAAGTAGTTTAAAGTGGTATTTAATTTTCAAGTATATGGGGGATTTTTCAGCTGTCTTTTGCTTATTGATTTCTCTTTAATTCCGTTGTGGTCTGAGAATATATTTTTTATGATAGCTACTGTTTTAAATTTGTTATGGTGTGTTTTGTGGCCTAGACTTTAGCCTATCTAGGTGAATGTTCCATAAGAGATAGAATAGAATGATAGAATGTATGGTTTATTTTTTTGGATGGAATATTCTAGAAATTTCAAATCATGTTGATTGATGGTACTGTTCAGGTCATCTATATGCTTACTGCTTTTCTGCCTGCTTGATACCTCAGGACAGTGGAAGGGGTATTGACGTCTCTAGCTGTGGTTATAGATTTGTCTGTTTCTCCTTTTAGTTCTGTCACTTTTTGCTATATGTATTTTGATACTTTTGTTGGATTACATACATCTAATGAGTTCTTAATTTCAGATATTATAATTTTCAACTTTGGAATGTCTGTTTTCTGCATGTATGCATGTACATGTACCTGTTTGTATACATATTTATCAGAGGTCCCCAAGACTATCACTCAGTTCAGTTCAGTCGCTCAGTTGTGTCCAACTCTGTGACTCCATGAGCTGCAGCATGCCAGGCCTCCCTGTCCAACACCAACTCCTGGAGTCCACCCAAACTCATGTCCATTGAGTCAGTGATGCCATCCAACCATCTCATCTTCTGTCCCCTTCTCCTCCTGCGCTCAATCTTTCCCAGCATCGGGGTCTTTTCAAATAAGTCAGCTCTTCACATCAGGCACCCAAAGTATTGGAGTTTCAGCTTCAACATCAGACCTTCCAATGAACACCCAGGACTGATCTCCTTTAGGATGGACCGGTTGGATCTCCTTACAGTCCAAGGGACTCTCAAGAGTCTTCTCCAACACTGCAGTTCAAAGCATCAATTCTTCGGTGCTCAGCTTTCTTTATAGTCCAACTCTTACATCCATACATGACTACTGGAAAAACCATAGCCTTGACTAGATGGACCTTTGTCAGCAAAGTAATGTCTCTGCTTTTTAATATGCTGTTCAGGTTATTCATAACTTTCCTTCCAAGGAGCAAGTGTCTTTTAATTTCATGGCTGTAGTCATCATACACACTGATTTTGAAGCCCAAGAAAATAAAGTCTGTAACTGTTTCCATTGTTTCCCCATGTATTTGTTATAAAGTGATGGGACCGAATGCCATGATCTTCATTTTTTGAATGTTGAGTTTTAAGCCAGCTTTTTCACTCTCCTCTTTCACTTTCATCAAGAGGCTCTTTAGTTCCTGTTTGTTTTCTGCCATAAGGGTGGTGTTATCTGCATATCTGAGGTTATTGATATTTCTCCCAGCAATTTTGATTCCAGCTTGTGCTTCATTTAGCCCAGCATTTCTCATGATGTACTATGCATATATGTTAAATAAGCAGGATGACAATATACAGCCTTGACATACTCCTTTCCCAATTTTGAGCCAGTCCATTATTCCATATCTAGTTCTAATTGTTGCTTATTGACCTGCATACAGGTTTCTCAAGAGGCAGGTCAGGTGGTCTGGTATTCCCATCTCTCCCATTCCCTTCTCCAGGGGATCTTCCCAACCCAGGGATCGAACCCAGGTCTCCCACATTGCAGACAGATTCTTTATCAACTGAGCCACCAGGGAAGCCCAGCATTAAAGAAAGCAGTCCTAAATTTTTAGTAAACTAAAAAGATTCAGTTCAATTCAGTTGCTCAGTCATGTCCTACTCTTTGCGACCCTCTGGACTACAGCATGCCAGGCTTCCCTGTCCATCTCAAACTCCCAGTGCTTGCTCAAACTCATGTTCATTGGGTCCATGATGCCATCCAACCATCTCATCCTCTGTTGTTCCCTTCTCCTGCCTTCAGTCTTTCCCAGCATCAGGGTCTTTTTAAATGTCAGTTCGTCACATCTGGTGGCCAACTTGTTGGAGCTTCAGCCTCAGCATCAGTCATTGCAGTGAGTATTCAGGATTAATTTCCTTTCAGATTTTATCTTGTTGCAGTCCAAGGGACTCTCAAGAGTCTTCTCCAACACCACAGTTCAAAAGCATCAATTGTTCAGAGCTCAGCTTTCTTTATAGTCCAACTCTCACATCCATACCTGACTACTAGAAAAAGCATAGTTTTGACTAGATGAACCTTTGCCAGCAAAGTCATTCTTTTAAATATTCTTCACTTGTATAGCTCTGACAATTTCATATAGAAAAGGAATATACTGTTACAGGAGCAAGTGTCATTCAAAGATGTGTGTGTGGACTTCACCCAGGAAGAGTGGTACCTGCTGGATCCTGCTCAGAAGATACTATACAGAGACGTGATCCTAGAAAATTATAGCCACCTTGTCTCAGTAGGTAAGAATTTTTTTCCACATAATTACCAGTAACATGCATTTCTTGGGTTGATGAAATGTAAAAACTCCCTGTGAAATTTTCTGATGGAGATTCAAGGCCCTAAGATGACTGGTCCCTTTTGGCCACTATAAAGAATGCTGTAGTCTTACCTCCTTGGGGACTGGTTTATTTAGGCACCTCTTTTTTATAGCTCCCAAAACTGTACCTTCTTTCCCCATCATTTTTTTTTTTTAGAGTTCCTGAAGCCAGACTGTTCAGCCATGGTCCTGTGTTACTCTCTTTACAGGGAGTTGCGTTACTAAGCCAGAACTGATCTTGAAGATTGAGCAAGGAGAAGAGCCTTGGATACTAGAGGAAAGAGTCCCAAAACAATGCCACTCAGGTGAGTTAGTGAGTTCACAGGCAGATGGAAGCCAGAGGAAATGAGATCTTAGGCCATTGGTCCAACCCCTGACCTTTGGAAGTGATTGACACTTGGACCACATCCTTATGTTACCTTAATCACATTCTTCTGTATGTCACTTTTGCTCATAAATGCTTCCCTTTGTTCTTTGACATTTTAGAGTCATCTACCTAAATCCATAATCCAACTCAGTTGGCTCCATCTGAGATCATTTTTCTTGATTATTTTAAAATTGTCCTTCCATCTATTGTCTTTGGACATCTTTTGTTAGATGGTATGATTCATGCAATACTTCCATATATTCATTTAACAAATATATGGTGAGCATTCAATATGACCCAATTATGTTTATACATAATTAAAAGAATGTCCCTATTATCAGAGTGTGTATTACAGTGAGAGACAAAAAGCATACGTGTGTGTGTGTGTGAAGATATATATGCATGTATACACACACACACATGATGTTGGGTGGTGGTAAGTACTGTGAAGCGTTGAAGCAGTGTAAAGGGGGTTAGAGAATGATAACGTTCTATTTGGTACAGAATTCAAGAGAAAATGGGCTTCCCTTGTGGCTCAGCTGGTAAAGAATCTGCCTGCAATGCGGGAGACCTGGGTTCATTCCTTGAGTTGCGATGATCCCCTGCAGAAGGGAATAGCTACCCACGCCAGTATTCTGGCCTGGAGAATTCCATGCACTGTATAGTCCATGGGGTTGCAAAGAGTTGGACATGACTGAGCGACTTTCACTTCACTTCAAGAGAAAATATATTTTATGAGGTGCACAATAGATATGCGCCTCTAATAAAGTGTGAGCTCTTTGGATTCTGAATACTCCAGGCGGAGGGAACATCAGGTGCTGATGCTAAACTTGTCAGACTAGTGTCTCTTTAGAGTGTCTGAGGAATGATAAGGATGTCATGGTAGCTGGAGGTGAGTGGGCATGGGGAAGATCAGTAGGAGATGATGTCGTAAGTAGCATGGACTATGGTAGATAAGTTAATTTTATTTTGAGTAATGTGGGGAATCCTCAGGCTTTTTTCAGTATATATAAATCAAATTAAGCTAGCAGATTGAATTTACAGTTTAAAAGAATCTCTCATGACTTCTCTGTTCTGATCATGTGATGGGTGGAAGGAATACTAGTTAGGGCACTATTGTATACTCAGAGGAGAGAAGCTAGTTGCTCAGGGTATGTTGGAAATGCTGAAAAACAGTGGATTTGTACATATATCTTGAACATGAGGCCAAGAGGATTTGCTGCTAGGTTGGATATAGAGTGTGAGAGAAGGAGGAGTTGAGCATGAATTCCAATGATTTGTTTCTGGTACCTGATAACTTAGAGTACCATTTACGGAGATAGAGAAAATTTGGAGGATCAGTTAGAGGAGAGTTAATACAATTGGACACAAGAAGCTTGGGATAACTGCTAGACTCTGGGAGACATACACACAACTTCTTTGTAAGAGACCATACAGTAAATATTTTAGGCTTTGTGGGCTGCACATGGTCTCAATTGCTGCTGCTGCTGTTCCTCCTCTTACATCTTTCCCTTCTTTCTCTTCCTCCTCACTCCTCTCTGCTGCCTTTTCTGTATATTTCCCTCTAAAAACTTAAAAACATCCTTAGTTCTAGGCCCATGACCTTGCAGTCAGAGTTTGCTGACCCTTTTTCTAGAGAGTGGTTGTTTGTAAATGAGAGAGGAAGTCGTGGGGCTTTTTAAAGTAAAAGTCGTACTGCTTTTACAAGGTGTGTAAATCCACTAAATCTTGTCATTCGAGGAGATTGAGGGGAACAGTCTGAGTCACTTGAAAATTAGAGAGCCTGGTTTCCCAGGGGTTGAATAGGGACCATTCAGCTATCCATTACTACCTTAAATGACAACCATGAGTTCAGTGTCCTGAACCTATTACCCCCTGTCACTAGTTTTCTCAAATTCCTAATGTTATTTTCTTTTCCATCTTCTTCATCTTCATCTCTTCATTTTCTCACTTGTCAATGATACCTGACTTGATCTTCCTAGTTGTTTTTTTCTGCCTAAAGAATCCAATTTATCTTTCACTAGCCTAGCAAAGTTGATCCTTATTAATAAATGAAATCAAAGTCTCCTTTCAGTGACTAGCCCTGTTTTACATATCAGTGTCTTTTTTATTGCTCTTCAGAGTTCATTTTAAACTTCATGCTTTCTTATGTCTTCAATTTCACTTTTAAATATTTTCTTTTTTCTATAATTTTTACTTTGGTTTATTTTGCCTTTTAAGTAACTTAATTAAAATTGAGTAGGCAGTGTTTAAATATTGCATGGTCTCTAATAATGGCTTGTTATTATTATTTTACTTATTTTAAGTTAGTGATCAATTTTTTGGTGTAACTTAAATAGTCTGTATTTTATAACCCTAACCCACTAGCATCTGTAGCCCCAAAACTCAGACCTGATGATATGACTGTTGCTTAGGGTTTCTGTCATTGCTGAGATTTTGTTTTCCCAAAGAGAAGCTTGAGATAATTATTAGAATCTGGGATGGAATAGGAGGTTTCCTGTATACATCACTCCAGTATTCTTGGGCTTCCCTCATGGCTGAGCTGGTAAAGAATCTATCTGTCTGCAATGTGGGAGACCTGGGTTGGGAAGATCCCCTGGAGAAGGGAACAGCTACCCACTCCAGTATTCTGGCCTGGAGAATTCCATGGACTGTATAGCCCACGGGGTCGCATAGAGTTGGACACTACTGAGCGACTTTCACTTTCAGTATACACACACACACACACACACACACACACTCACATATATATATATACACACACACATACATATATATACATACACACCATATATGGTATAAAGTACACAGTTGAGGTCAGAACTAGAAGTATCCATACTTTCCTTTCATACTTTTCCTGATTCTGATATTTTAATAATTACTTTGTTGAACCAAGTTTAGAAGAGATCAGTCTTTTTCATCCATTCAGAAAGCATTCTATAGTATTTTTACTAAATACACATTCCCTTATTTTATCCTCAATACAGGTTAAAAATAATTCATGTACACCTCAATTTTTAAGAATCATAAATGTCCTGTCTCCTCAGTGAAGTCAGAGGAAATAGGATTTTGGTAACACCTGCCTAGTCTATGGTCATGACATAGGGTGTGTCACTGAGCAATGCACTTGTTTTATCTTACAGTGAATTAGACAGGTAACTTCTGAAGGCAGCAGATAGAGGCTGAAAATGATAGGGATGTTGTAGAGCTTGTTGGCTTTATTATTTTATTATTACTTTTTATTTTATTATTACTTTTATGGCTTGTTGTTTTAAATTAAAGTAACATTTCCTAGAGGATGTTCAGGTCCCAAGGAGAACCAAGGCTGGAGTGTAACTAATTACATAAAAGATGTGTTGTTGGGAATGAGCAATTTGTTAAATATCCAGCTGCTGCTAAGTCACTTCAGTCGTGTCCAACTCTGTGCAACCCCATAGATAGCAGCCCACCAGGCTCCGCCATCCCTGGGATTCTCCAGGCAAGAACACTGGAGTGGGTTGCCATTTCCTTCTCCAGTGCATGAAAGTGAAAAGTGAAAGTGAAGTCACTCAATCGTGTCCGATTCTTTGCGACCCCATGGACTGCAGCCTACTAGGCTCCTCTATCCATGGGATTTTCCAGGCAAGAGTACTGGAGTGGGTTACCAGTGCCTTCTCCGAATATCCAGCAAGCTGCACAAATATACTTTAATGGACTTAAGAATTGTGACTTGAACTCATAATATGAATTTAGTTTTTGTTTTAATTTGTGTCTGTCAAGATAATAACTATTATCAGTTAGTCTTTGGAGCCATGGGCTCAGGACTGTTTTAGATTTTTTTTTAACATATGATTAACATTATTTCACCTAGTTATTCACTCAGTCATGTCCAACTCTTTGCGACCCCATGGACTGTAGCCCACCAGGCTCCTCTGTCCATGGAATTCTCCAGGCAAGAGTACTGGAGTGAGTTGCCATTTCCTCCTCCAGGGGATCTTCCCGACCCAGGGATGAAACCTGGGTCTCCTCCTTTTCAGACAGATTCTTTACCGTCTAAGCCACCTGGGAAGCCAGTTTCATTGAGTAGCGACAATAAAGAGTAGCCAAGAATTTTTACAATCAAGTTTGTTGAAGGCCTCAGAACCATATATTAATAGAAAAATATGATTGTTATAGGTCTCATCTGTAAGTAAAAGCCACAGATGAGTCTAGATATGAAAGCAGAAAACCTTGATGTAAACGATAAACCTAGATATGAAAGCAGACTTAAAGATCAGTATTGGTTCAGGAAGAAAATCGTTTTGGGGGAAAGTAAGATAGCAGATTGAAGTAAAGATTGAAGTTGATGGTTGGGACAACTTCATTAACAGCTGTGAGCAAACAGAATGAGCCTGGTCCTTTTGCAGAGGTGGTCTGTCCATCATCTGTTTTGTATTTCCTGTTGGGCATTTGTGTTGTTGCGGATCACAGCTTGATAGAAAGAGTCTGGATTAAAGCATTGTCCCTTAGAGCATGAGGAAGTAGATACCTTCAGAAATTTGTTTTGATGCTCATATATCAAATGGGAAAAAGGAATAGCAACACGCACATTATTAGGGATCTTATCACAGTAATCAAGCTGTGGAAGGTAAGGACAAGAAAGCATGATCTGCCTCTGTCAAACTGAGTTGTTTTTCTCATGTTTCTTAAACAGTCTATTTTTCTTTAAAAACAAATGAACAAAACAAAAAACCTCTTGTGTTAAACTCATCCAGTTCTTGGAGTTTCCTGGTCCCTAAATGAATGACTCTTATAAAATCTCCATCCCTTGCTTACCATGTCTTGTTATAATTTTTCCATGTGAATTAAAGGAATCCTGGGCTATCAGACTATTCTTCTGAACCTGAGGCAGTTGGTGTTTTCAGAACTTTAGTCTGGTGTTGATGTGTAGAGTAGAAGCGAGTACTCTAGTAGGAATCACACCAGGTAATCAATGTCTGAGGGGATTAGGACTCGACTGCTTTGTTTCCACCAAACATAGTTCATCTTCTGAAAGCCCTTGTCTACTAATCTTCAGTGTAATGATATTCAGTGTTCAATGTCTCTGTTGGGCTCACTCTATTCTCTTGAGTTTCCTGATTTCTGAATCAGCCACTCTCTGGTTCCCTGTGTTTTGAATGTATTTCACCTTTTTCTGTCTAGTTTTAAAGTTTGTATTAATGAAGTATTAAGTGTTATTGCCAGTTTCCTTTCCCTATTTTGACTGAAGCATGTTTTTGTTTTCCACTCAAACCAGAAGAGTAAAGAAAATGTATGCTGGATTTTAGTTCACACCAGAAAACTGAGCCTAAAGCAAAAGAACTGACTGTGTAATAGGGCATTTGTGTAAAAGTTGAATTCCATTAGAAATGTACTAGGATTCATATGATGTGGTTATTTTTTTCATTTCTAGAAGACTGGAAAGTTGATGACCTAATAGAGAGCACCCAGGAAAATCAAGATGAACCTTTTTGGCAACTTGCTTTCACAAGCAACAAGACATTAAGTACAGATAGTGGTGACAGAGTAAGGAAAACTTTAAATCTAGGTACAGACACCATTCCTTCAAGCAATCTTCTATATAAAATATGTGACTCATGTGAAGTGAGTTTGAAAAATATTTCAGGCTTAATTACTAACAGAAAGAACTGTTCTAGAAAGAAGCCTGATGAGTTTAATGTATATGAGAAATTGCTCCTTGATATTAGGCATGACAAAACTCCTCCTGGAGGGAAACCTTATAAATATAATCAAAAAAAGAATGTCCTCAATCATGGACAGGATCTCACTCAGTCAATTTTTGACCAGCCTTTTGAGTATAATGAAAATGGAAGAGGCAACCATGGAGAGGCAGCCTTTTTCACAAATAAGAAAGTTCAGATGGGAGAGACACACTGTAAATATAATGAATGTGGAAAAACCTTCATCCAAAGTTTGAAGCTCAGTTTATCTCAGAGAACTCATTTTGAAATGGAGCCATGTGAATGCAGCATTTGTGGTAAGTCCTTCTATGTGGATTTAAGATTGGGACATCAGCAAGCTCTTACAGGGGACAATCCTTATGAATATAATGAATATGGGCAAATTTTCTGCAACAATTCAACTTTCTTTATCCATCAGGGAACTTACACAAGAAAGATTCCCCATGAATATAAAGTCAGTCACAAAACATGGGATAAGTCAGCTTTCTTTAAACATCAGATAGTACACATGGGGGAAAAACCTTATGAGCACAATGAAAACGGAAATACTTTCAACAAGAAGTCACATCTCACCCAACTTCGAAGAGCTCACTCAGGAGAAAAAACCTTTGAGTGTGGTGAATGTGGGAAAACATTCTGGGAGAAGTCAAACCTCACTCAGCATCAGAGAACACACACAGGAGAGAAACCCTATGAATGTACTGAATGTGGGAAATCCTTTTGTCAGAAACCACATCTTACCAACCATCAGCGAACACATACAGGAGAAAAACCCTATGAATGTAAGCAGTGTGGGAAAACATTCTGTGTGAAGTCAAACCTCACCGAACATCAGAGAACACACACAGGGGAGAAACCCTATGAATGTAATGCATGTGGAAAATCCTTCTGCCACAGGTCAGCCCTAACTGTACATCAGAGAACACACACAGGAGAGAAACCTTTTATATGTAATGAATGTGGAAAATCCTTCTGTGTGAAATCAAACCTCATTGTACATCAAAGAACTCACACAGGAGAGAAACCCTACAAATGTAATGAGTGTGGGAAAACCTTTTGTGAGAAATCAGCTCTCACTAAACATCAGAGGACTCACACAGGGGAGAAACCCTATGAGTGTAATGGATGTGGGAAAACCTTTAGTCAGAGGTCAGTACTCACTAAACATCAGAGAATTCACACAAGGGCAAAAGCTCTTTCAGGATCCTGAACATTCAGAAGCCTTCATCCACTCTTTCAGATTTGTTAACACAGGTTTTTAAAATGAGATCAATGAAACCCAAAGAATATCACAAATTCCTTTAGAGAATGAGGTTTTGTTGTAGTTGAAATAATTAGTACTAGAATAAAACCTTATTCATGTTTTGAATATGTAAAAGCTTTCCAAAAAAAAGTAAAACTTTTCATCAGAAAATTTATATTGAAGGGAAATTAATTTACATAATGTGAAAAAAACACCTTTGTCTAGAATTTATGTTGTGTAGTGCCATATTCTGGATGTGATACAAAAATTTTATTGTTGTTACTGTAATGGATGATACTCATTTGCAGTCATATTCACAGTGGAATCTGAAGTTTAAAGAAGTTAAATGACAACAGCATTAAACATTTATGTGAAGAGTCCTTGATGTTTGCAGGCCTTTTGTGGGTATGCTAATATCATAGAAATTTGAGGTATTCTTGCTTTGTATATTAGAGCCTAACATGCTTGTGAAGAGAAAATCTAAACCCTTATTTAACTGTTAAGCCTATATTAACATTTCCTACACTAGATACCATCAATGTCTTTTTAGGTTGTAATAATTATGTATATATGTATATGTAAATGTGTTTATACACACTTACCAATACACAGTGATGTGCTGCAGTAAGCTTATACTAACTTGCAAGCACTGCTGATAAATTTTCAGGAATTTTATGAGCCAGTTGTTAAAACACAGTCATTATTTTAAAATTAAAGTATTAATTTACAGTTAAATAATATTGAAAAAACAAAGGTAATACATACTCAACACTCATCATTTCCTAATTATTTCACAGTGTTCTGCTACTATCTTTGTTCTTTAGGTTATCTGTATTGTTAAATCAGCATGGTGAATACTATATAATGATGTAGTACTATATATCTGTGACCAGCCTTACGTTCAGTGCCATCGTGTTGGTAGTGTGGCATTAGTGGGAGTATTTACACCATGATAATTGACAAACTCTACAGATGAGGATTTTTGTTTTCTCAGAGGACCTATTGTCAAATATGTATAGTGGTACATCACTGTGTATATATGAAAATACATTGGCAAATTTAAAATACTAGTCACATACTCCTTCTCCCATTTCCATAGGTAAATGGCTGTGTCCATTACTGCTGAATGGCCTCTTCAAAAAAGAAGCCAAAATATGTTTCTTGTGAGGTTTTTAACTACCTATGCATCAATCCTATTTTCAGTACTACCAGAGACTCTGTAGTGTGGCCAGTATATGCTGTTTCACTACCTATTTGCTTACCTTTCTTCTGACTGCTGGCATCTGTGAATGAGTATGGCCATTATTACTGAGCTTCCACTTCCATAAAAAGGCCAAACAATATTTTCCTGAGGTTATTCAGCTGCCTTGGGTCAGTGAATAATGTGAATGCTGTTAATAACAATGAGAATTACATAAATTTTGCAAAGGTTAACATCAATTATGAACAGTAATGCTCACAGTATTCGGCAAATGAAAAATAGCATTGTATAATGAAATGCTTCTGTCCTACTCTTGGTGCTTTATTGCTGTTATCTATTTGGGCATGATGTGTGTAACCCAAGTTGTATGTAACTCAGGAACTATGTATTTGTATTTAATTTAATAGAATGTAATATACTATCTCTCTTTTGTCCTCCTGTTCTATTTGCTTCTTTGGAAAAACACTGATAAGCAGGTCCAAGAAACACTGCCCACCAAATAGCCATTCCCTGCTTCCTCCTTGTTGGGCCATGTTTTATCTTTTTGTCCATCCTTCCCCAGATGATTTAGGGGTAAATCCGCATTAGTCTAAGTTAATCATGAATATTCTGTTCTAGTGATTTTGTTGGGATGAACAGGTAAATAGTGAGATATTTGGAAAATATTCTCAGTGCTTTGGGGAAAGAACTCAGTGATAAAATATTGTCATGACATGAGAAGAGATTGTCTCTCTGGACTTTTTCATGGCTAGACTTTTTCACGGCTGTGTGTTGTACTAGATTATAGTTGTGGCCTGGAAGGGCAATAACCTGAAGAGAACAGTTCACAAGATGGGAAAAGCCTGACTAAGAGGTGCTGTCACTGAACTGCACAACTCTTTCTGGACCTACTGTCTATTAGGAGTTTGTATTACTGGGTCAAAAGAGGCTTCTTGTTTATTCTTGGAGATGTCTGTTATTTAGCACTGAAGGCATTCACCTGATTCAAATTAATTCTTTTCTAATAGAAGTGTTAATGGTCTATACAGCAGTTTTAGAGATGAATTGTTTCCTTTGACAAATTAATATAGGGAGGGCTGTTTGTATCAGCTATGGTTCTAGTGAAAAACAGAATTCTGATCCAATTAAGAAGACTTTCGTGGCAGACTTATTACAGTGGTTTGGCCAGAAAAGAGGAATATTGAAGCACCTAGAGATTAGTGTCCCCAGGGGGCCATTACCCTTCTAAGTCTGCAAGGGCAAAGGATGAAGCAGGTGTTAGCCAGAGCCCAGTGAGAGCTGCTGCTCTTGTGGAGGAGGGGCCTCCTCATAGGAGATGGTATCATCTCCAAAATTACGGACTACATTCCTGGAACCCCATCAGATGCCATCTGCAGGTGAGCCCACATGGGCACAGAGAAAGTAGAGGGGAAGGTCTAGGTGGAGCTACTGGAGAATAAGCAGCACAGTGTTTTTTATTCTGTAAACTCCTATATAATGGCTCAGTATTAGAAATAAAGTTATTCTTCTAGCTGAAAGTTAAGTATTCCTGCTTCATGGTGCTTTTATGTTGTCATAAGTAAATTCCTTTTGAAACTGAGCACTGTGGCAGGTATGTCTCTCGTTTGATATATGTGAAGCAGACATGTTAACTTGATTATTCATATAACCCCACATGTTTCTTATCATATGTGGTGTGAGGTTAGCAGCTATGTGTTCTTCCAGATAAATAGCAAGTCCTCTCTTCGCTGTTAATTCATTCTTTTTCTTGTTGGCGGGATATCACCACTGGGGTAACTGGTTACCTCTCTAGGTAGCACAGTAAGAGTAGATGTTTAACTCACATAATAAGTATATTGTATGAGATTTTTAATTGAAATATAACATTTTGAAAGTATTTCTGATTGGTAAAAATTCAGTCTGAATTTTTAATTCTGAAAACCCTCTTTATTCTCTAAGGACTTGAGACTCTTTTGAGGGGTTAGACAACTGAGAACTTTTGGCCTGTGTGTTACTGGAAGTATTGGCCTGTGTGTTACTGGAAGTAAGTTCAGGATAAGATCACCTCTTTTACATAGGGATAACCTCCCCTATTTTGTAGATGAGGATTCTTAACCCAGAGAGGATTAACCATCCCATACTCTAGATTCCAAACATGTTCAGGTGGCACGAAAAATATTAAGCCTCACTTCTCCCACCTCCCCAAGTATCTGAGGGGAACTTGCTCTCAAACAGTGTGTGTCTAAGAGTAGACACCAGTTCCTCATCATCTGGAAGACAAGCCTGAGTGTGAAAGGAGGGGCAGGCTGGGAAAGGGGACACTTAGTCCCTCAGACAAAAGGAAGGAATTTGAGATTATGTACTTAAAGATTATGTAGTGACTACTGGAACTCTTACACATTCTTCTAGTAATATAACCTATTCTTGTGTACGTGGAGTTGGCATTTACCTCAGATGATATCATCTCTTCCTGGCCCCATGTCTGTATTCATCCAGGAATAATCCTGTGTTAAAAATAAGCCAGTGAGAACCCATTCTAGAATATTTTTATCAAAAAGTCATCATGACCAGATAGCTTGTGTCCTTGCTGTCAGCAGTCGTATCAAGAAAATATATCTCCATGGGAGAACATGATGATGATAAGTATAAAATTTTCCCATTTTTATAAACATATAGAAAAGTTGTCAGAAAAAGTGATTTTATGTAGTGTGGAAAGGGAAAGACCTTAATGGGGAGGCCAGCATGGAGGAAAGGAGCCATTTGAATATCTGGAGGAAGCTGTGTGTATGTATGTGTAATGCATATATGTATATGTATAACCTGTTTTGTTTTGTCATTGGGCCCATTTTCTATCTTAAACTTGACCTCATCTTGCCTGATACGACCTATCACTTCATATCTAGTCTATACTTGGCAGGGAAAGTATACTCGGCAGAGCCATAGACTCTGGCAGGGTTCAATTCAAGAGTAAACTAAATGTATTCAGCCACTACCCCTGTTTATTCCTTCCAGTTGGAGACTGCAGCTTCCAATTGGTAGGTTGCCCCAAACCTACCCCTTTATCTGTGTTTTCTGGGGAAGGCTTATCCTGTTGAATCCCTGTTATTTTCACACAGTCTTACTCTGCCATCCCAACACTACTTATTAAACAGGCCCATTTCTCTCCACTTCTTTGAAACACTATTCTTACCACAATCTTAGGACTTAACATGTATATTTCCCCACTCAAAGCTAAAATATTTAGATTATTATAGTTGTTAAAGATATATCTTCAGATAAGCATTAGTTTCCATTTTCACAAAATGTTTGGCTCTTCCCAGTGTTACACATAAAATTTACAGTTGTTCTAGCAACGAAACCAAAAGAAGTAACTTGAGATTTTGGGGGGAATGTTGTGCCATAATATACTTCATTTTTTTATTCAGAAAAATGATGTGTATCTCTACTTACTCAAATCTTTTAAACTGTTTGATAAAGTTGATTTCCTTCATATAGATTCTGCATATTTGTTATTTATGTCTACATATTTTTCTTTGAACTTGTAAACCTCTTGACTGTATTATTGTGGACATAAGAGGGACATTTATATTATTAAAATTTATTTACCAATAAAGATTTTCACTGTATACTCAATGAAAAGATAGTCACAAAGCATTTGTTAAAAAAAAAAAAAAGCTGGTACTTAAAGTCAACTTTGAGAGAAGGGACTTCTTTTGGGTAATATTTATTTTTTTGTATTTCTTCATTTGTGTTTCATAATTGTGTAATTTTTCCAATTTAACATAATTTGCAACCCAGGAGAAACCCTGATTATCATGGATATGATACATTTTAATTGTTGGCCTCTGTTTTCAGTTTTATTTAAATGTTGTACCTGTATTCATAAATAAAGTGGATATATTGGTGACATACATCTGTGGTAGTTTTATGTTGTATAGAGTTAGGGTGTGATTACAGCCTGTTTCTAAACCATCTTCTTGGGATTATAAAAGAGGAGCATCTCCAGGAAAAGAGGTTATTTATTTAGGAAGCACTGAAGGAGGGAGGCTAATGTCCACTGAATCCAGAAAAGTGACGAACTGGGCCTCTGACACCGGGAAGGCAAGGTGCAGCCCTCTGCTCTGCACATGTGCAGTTCCCTGCCTCCAGCCTTCTAAGGCTCCAGCATCTCACCTTCAGAGAACTCGTTGGGGCAGAGCTGAAAAGGAAGTTTGTGCACTTTTGGGTTCTGTGGAGTTTGACAGTCAGAAAAGGAGTTGAGACTATTTTACAGTAGATAGAATCCAAAATTTCTCCAGATGCCTCTCAATTGGGTCCATTTACATCTTAATTCATGCCCATAATATTTTTGTGTCTGCCCTGGACCTCCCTTCAGATAAAGGCCTCTGAAGACAGGCTATGCTCCAGGGTCTGTGTTTCAGTAATGAGGACAGTGCAGAGGAGAGAGGATGAGGACTAGAATTAAGCAAGGGATGGGCTGTGGTTGCATTGGTTACTTTCCTTGAGGAAAGTTTATGTCAGCAGCCACATGTGTGCAGTAAAATGTATACATCTTAGTTCCAGAAGATCTTTCTAGAGCTGTCCATGCCAGGGCATGAGGTCCATGAGTTATTGAGGAGGGTTGTTAAAAGCTGTCTGGTAAGAGCTGAGGCTATGGGGTGTCAGTGGTCTGTAGGAAAGCATACTGTTCAGAAGCATGGACTTGGGAGTTATGTCTGCACGCATGTCCAGATCCTACTACTTAATACATCTGTGAGTCTACGTAGGCAGTTGAACCACTGAAAACCTGTTTACCCCCTCTAAAATGTGAACCACAGCGGTACCTACTTTATAGAGTTATAGGACTTAAATAAGCAAGTAAATTTTAAATTTATTCAATCAATAGATAGGAGACATACAATTTTGCAATTGATTAGGAGTTATTTGAAAGTGAAACAGAAAAGTCTTTGGAGACCTATGTCACCAAGCTGGTGAAGTAGGAGACCCCGACACCCCCCAACGAAGATCAAAAAATAATTATCCAGAAACAAAAACAGCTCTGGGAGAGCCCAGGGGTCCACTTAAGCCTGACTAACAGAGCAAAACAAGAAACCTGAGAAGAACTTGAAAAGGAAGTACCACTTCATTTTGTCTACATCATCCCACTCACTCTGGCCAGCAAGGCTCAGTGCCAGACAGGACGGCCCAGCTAGAAAGTTTTCTTGGAAAAGCCGGAGCAGGCAAGCAGGCAGCCTCCTCAGCCTTTCAGGACATCACACGAAGGACTCACTTAGGTTTCACTCCATCCAGAAACTGGCGCAGCTGAGGTGAACAGAGGTAGCTAGGAATAAGGAAGGAGAGCAGGGGCCACCAGTATCAGCCACACAGTGGGGGTAACCATGGTTCTGAGTCACCTGTTCTGCAGAGAATCCCAGCAGCTTTCCCACTGAAGAAACCAACAGCCAGCACAGCCACGGAGTCCCTGCAGACTTCACCAGTTTTTGCCCAACAGATATTTGGATCTACAGACAGCAGCTGCCTGAGTCTCCTACTCCCTTCAGCTCCACCCCCTCCTTCAGAGTCTGGGATCCACCAGAGCTTATAGTCAAGACCTCTGCAGCTGGGAGAGTGTAAGACACCAGCTGAGACCCCACAGCTAACCTCCACCACCATAGGCACCCTTGAGGTTAGCTCCTTTAGCTGTGTATTTGCCATACTGCCAGCCTCTTTTTTTTTTTTTTTTTTTGTCTTTACTGAATGTGTTATAGTATTGTTTCTGTTTTATATGTTTTGGTTTTTTAGCCACAAACCACATGGGATCTTAATTCCCCAACTAGGGATCAAACCCACACTTCCTTCATGGAAGGCAAAGTCTTAACTACTGAACTGCCAGGGAAGTCCTTGCCAGCCTGACTCTAGTCACCAATTTCTATTGCCATGTTATGCTGTTATGCATGACTGTTATGCTGTCCTGTGGCCATGGAAGTGCATGCTGTCAGCCAAGTTCCCCATAAATGCTTGTGGGCCTGGATTCAGCCATATCTCAAGTCACTGGACTGTACTTCTCGGCTCACTGGCAGCTAACACACTGCCAGCTGTGCACTGCACTCCTCTGGCCTGAACTATGTCACTAACACCCACTGCTGTGTGCCTGTGGCTATACCTTACAGCCATAGGAGTGCCTGGCAATCAGTTCAGTTGCTCAGTCGTATCTGACTCTTTGTGACCCCATGGACTGCAACCCAACAGGCTTCCCTGTCCATCACCAACTCCAAGAGCCTACTCAAACTCATGTCCGTCATGTCGGTGATGCCATCCAACCATCTCATCCTCTCTCTTCCCCTTCTCCTCCCACCCTCAATCTTTCCCAGCATCAGAGTCCTTTTGAATGAGTCAGTTCTTCACATCAGGTGGCCAAAGTATTGGAGTTTCAGCTTCAACATCAGTCCTTCCAGTGAACATTGAGGACTGATTTCCTTCAGGATGGACTGGTTGGATCTCCTTGCAGTCCAAGGGACTCTCAAGAGTCTTCCCCAACACCACAGTTCAAAAGCATCGATTCTTTGGTGCTCAGCTTTCTTTATAGTCCAATTTTCACATCCATACATGACCACTGGAAAAACCATAGCTTTGACTAGATGGACCTTTGTTGGCATTAGGGCCCCATTAACTGCATCTGGACCCAGATTCAGCCCTGTCTCTTGCCACTGGTCTGCACCACTGCACTCACCTGCAACTACCCTTGCAGCTGTGCACCTGCATGTTCCTAACCTGACTCCCTTCCCTGGCTTCACTGTCATGCAAGTAAGTGCCTGTGGAAACACCGTGCAGCCAGGAGTACACACCAACAGCCAGGGCCCCCACAGCAGCCAATGTGCCCACAGCTGGTGCCATGTTGCTGGCCCTGGTCCTCACCACTGTGTGTCTGCAACCAATCCCTGTATGAACACCTATGCAAGGATACAAGGACTATGAAAAATTAGGGAAATACGACAATAGCAAAGAGACAGTAAATTTATAGTGAAAATGAAAGTCACTCAGTTGTGTCTGACTCTTTGTGACCCCATGGACTGTATAGTCCATGGAATTCTCCAAGCCAGAAACTGGATTGGGTAGCCTTTCCCTTACCTGACACAAAGAAATAGAGATTCATGAATTGCTTGATGATTCAAAATGCTTGTTCTAAATATGCTCAGAGAGCTACAAGAGAAGACACATTAATAATTTCATGAAATCAGGAAAACACAAAAACAAGATAAGTTCAATGAGGAGAAAGCATAAAAAACAAAAAAACAAGATTTTAGCTGAACAACACAATGAAGAATTGAATAACTTCACCAGTAGACTATACCTTAAAGAAGAAAGAATGAGTGAACCCCACAAAAAGACCACTTGTAATTTATCCAGACAGGAGGAGAAAAAAGGAATGAAGAAAGACTATGGGACTAATGTGACACCATTAAGTGAAAAAACATATGTATCATTGTAGACCCAGGGTAAGAGAGAGAGAGACAGAAAATTTATTTAAAGAAATAATGGCTGGAAACTTCCCAAACCAAGAGAGATCTGAACAGCCAGGTACATGAAATCAATAAATCACCCAATCATTTTAATCCAAAGTAATCTTTTCCAAGACACATTTTAATAAAACCATCTGAAGTCAAAGACAAAGAGATAAAAAGCAGCAAGAGAAAAAAAATTTCTCTCATATGAGGAAACCCTTATGGAGCTATCAGTGGATCTTTCAACAGAAATCTTTCAGGCCAGGTTATGTTTGAAGTGCTGAAAGATAAGAACTGCTAATCAAGAATACTGTACCCAGCAAAGTCGTCCTTCACTTTCCCAAACAAAAGCTGAGGGAATTCATCACCGCTAGATCGGCCTTCATCTAAATTATTTCATCTGATTGATGATTGTCATTTATAACTTAATTGCTACTTCTGTCTTGGGTACTCCTTTGAGGAAGATGTATAGATTCATTACATATTCTAATGTATTGTCTATAGATTATAAGATAAAGTCAAGTATATATCCACTGATACTTTTTAAGTTTCCTGTCTTTATACTTAGAAAAGTCTCTTTAGTAGTAGTCTTCCCTGGTGACTCAGATGGTCAAGAATATACCTGCAATGCAGGAGACCGGGGTTCGATCCCTGGGTCAGGAAAATCCCCTGGAGAAGGAAATGGCAACCCACTCCAGTATTCCTGCCTGAAGAATTCCATGGACAGAGGAGCCAGGCAGGCTTTAGTCCATGGGGTCACAAAGAGTCAGACACAACTGAGTGACTATCACTCACTCACAGATCAGCTTTACGAGAAATGTTGGAAGGAGTTATTTAAGTAGAAACAAAAAGATGCTAATTAATAACATGAAAATATATGACAGACTGGTAAATATAGGTATTCTAGGTCAGACTTGGAATACTCTAATACTATAATATGTAGTGTGTTAACCATTTAATTCTAGTATCAGTATAAACCTTAAGGACAAAAGCATTAAAATAGCTATAGCTATAATATTAAATGAACATACAATACAAAAATATGTAAATCAACAACATAAAATAGGCGAAATAAAGCACAGATTTTGTATGTGCAAAACAGCACAGATTTTTTATATTTTAAGCTGTTTTGAGCTTAAACTGTTTGTCAGTAAAATGTGCCAAGTAAGCCTTATGGTAACCGGAAAACAAAAACTTATAGTAGATTCACTCAAGATTAACAAAAGGGAATCAAAGTATACTTTATGCAAAAGAATGAAATTGGACTATTTATATGCAAAAGAATGAAACTAGACCCCTATATTACATCACTCACAAAAATTAAAATGGATTAAAATCTTAAACATAAGATCTGAAATGATAAAACTCCCAGGTGAATGCATAAAGAGCTCCTTGACATTAGCAATGATTTTTTGGATGACACCTGAATCACCAGCAACAAAGGCAAACATCACAAATAGGACTGCATCAAGCTAAAAAGCTGCACAACAAAAGAAGCAAACTATGGAGCGGGAGAAAATATTTGCAAATAATATAAGTGGTAAGGGGTTGATATCCAAAATATATTAGGAATTCACACAACACAATGGCAAAAAAATAAACCTGAAATAATTCTGTTGTAAAATGGGCAGAGGAACTGAATAGACATATCTTCAAAAAAGACATAAATGATGTTGAAACAACATCACTAATCATCAGGGAAAATTAAGTCAAAATGACAATGGCATATCACCTCACACTAACAACTCTTATCAAAAAAGACAGTTTAGGGCCTTCCCTGGTAGTTAAGAATTCACGCTTCCGCTGCAAGTGGTATGGGTTCCATCCCTGGTCAGGGAAATAAAATCCATGCAGTGTGGTGGAAAAAAAAAAAAAGAGGTTAACAAATACTGGTGAGGAAAAGAGTACTCTGGTGCACTGCTGGTGGGAATATAAATTGGTAAGGCTACCAAAGAAAATAGTACAGAGATTCCTCAAAATGTTAAAAATAGCACTACCATATGGTCCAGGAATCCTACTCAGTGTATATGCAGAAGAAATGAAATCACAGTCTCAAAGAGATGCCTGCACCCATGTTCACTGCAGCATTATTCACAATAGCCAAAATATAAAGACAACCTAGGTGTCCACTGACAAAGGGAAAAATAGAAATAATATATACATATATGTAAAATATATGCAATGAAGTATTATCCAGGCATCAAAAAAGGAGAAAAATCCTGCCATATGAGATAACACTGATAGACCTTGAGGGCATTAGGTTAAGGGGAATAAGTCAGAGAGTGAAGGACAAACACAGTATGTTCTCATCTATGTGTGGAATCTAAAAACTCATAGAAACAGTGTAGAATGGTGACGGGCTGAAAGGTTGGGGAAATGAGAAGATGTGGGGCAAAGGGTACAAACTTGTTCATTAGATGAATAAATTCGTGGATCTAAGGAAGAGCTTGGGGACTGTACAGTCAATACTATTGTATTATATAATTGAAAGTTGGTATGAGAGCCCAGCTCCATTGTTCTCACCATAACAACAAAATGGTAATTAACGTGAAATGAAGAATATGATAACTAACCTTACAGTGGTAACCATTTTGCAATCTCCAAGTGTATCAAATCATCACATTGCACACTTTAATCTTACACAATATTATTTGTCAATTATATCTCAATAAAGCTGGGGAAAATCTCTGTCTTCTTATAGAGCTTATTTTCCAACAGGGACAACAAACATAAAAATGGTTACTTATGACTCCCAGAATGGCAGCAAATGTAAAAACAGTTCCTTTTGACTCCACAGACCCACTCCCATGTGAAGCAAGCAGATGCTTCACATGATGTGTGATGAAAGTTTTTTAAAGTCAAGTCTCTGGAAATTGTCCTAAAGGCAAATGGCAAAGAAGAAACATTCAAGAAAATCTACTCACACTCATTAAGAACAGCAGGAGTTTGTGGTAGTTGAACCTCAACTACCCTCACCCCTGCCTCCCTAGCTCAAGTCACATGCTATGGCATCTGCCTGGGAAAGGCAGGATTCCAGTTCTTTCTTTATTTTCTCCCGCAGCCTCTTTGACAGCCTGCATTGTAGACAAGAATGCAGCTGAAGAAAAGTCAAGAGCTTCTATTCCCCAACACACTGAGAATACTGAGGCCCCAGTCACCCCCAATTTGACTGTGCTGGGTGGAGTTTCCAAGCCAAAAGGGAAAATGAGAAGACCAGAGGCTACTATGTCCATACAGCATTATCCTTCTAAAATATGGGTGCTATAGAAGAATGCAACTATCTCCACTCCTACATCTGGGGCATGGCTCAGAGATTTTTGCAAAGGGAAAAAGGCAGATCATAGAATCAAGAGGGCCTATGCTCTCTCCAAGGAGACCGAAAGCATCATGAGAGATCTAGGCTAAATCATGGAACATGTAGTTTACCAGAAAGAAGCAAGGAAAAGATAATTAAGTGTCTACCTGAGTTCAAAATGCATCTCAAATACTGACCTCAGAAACTTTTCACAGAAAGGCTGTCCAAAGCCGGTCACGAAAAGAGAACCTTGAAAGCAGCAAAAGGAACAACTTGTTACATATGAGGAATCACCAATAAGATTATCCCTAGATTTTTCACCAGAAATCTTAGATGCCAAAAGGCAGTGGGTGGTATATTCAAAGTTCTAAAGGAAAAACAAAAACACAACAATCGTCAAGTCAAGAATCCTATATCCTACGAAACTGTCCTTCAAAAATGAGAAACTAAGACATTGAAAGATAAACAAAGGCTGAGGAAGTTTGTTATCACTAGACTCATCCTTAAGAAAATGTTAAAAGGAGCCCTTAAGATAGGAATGAAAAGACACTAGACAAACTTAAAACTGTTAAATAAATATCTATGGTAAAGTTAAATACATGAATAATTATAAAAACTAGTGTTATTATAACTTTATTGTAGCTCCAGTTTTTTTCCTATGTTAAGATATTGATGCATTAAATTATTAGTGTATGTTTTGGGATACATAATGTGCAAAGATGTAATTTTATGACATCAGTAACTGAAAGGGGTTGGGATGGAGCTGTAAAGGAACAGAATTTTCATGTTATTAAAGTTAAAGCAGGTATAAATTGAAATTAGAATGTTATTAACTGTATAATGTTAAATGTAATCCCCATAATAAATGAAAACAAAAGTAGCTATAGAAAATACATAAAAGGAAATTAGGAGAAAATTAAAAACTCCAGTACTTTGGCCACCTGATGCGATGAGCTGACTCATTGGAAAAAATCCTGATGCTGGGAAGATGGTGATGGACAGGGAGGCCTGGAGTACTGCAGTTCATGGGGTTGCAAAGAGTCAGACACGACTGAGTGACTGAACTGAACTGAACACTTTAAACGGAAGACAGTGATGTAGAAAATAAGGGGAAAAAAGTTATTAGGCATATAGGAAATAAATAGCAAAATGACAGAAGTAAGTCCTTTCTTATAAATGATTAAATGTAAATGGATAAAACTCTCAAATCAAAAGACAAAGATTGGCAGAAAGGATTTTTTATAATGAGCCAATGGTATGCTGTCCTACAACATATTCACTTTTCATCTGAAGACAAAAATGGATTGAAGTGGAAGGATTGAAAAAGATGTTGGCAAATAATAGCCAAGAGAGAGCAGAGGTCTCTATACTATCAGTTTTTTAAAAAGGCTTTAAAATTTTAAGAGATAAAACATTATATTTTATGTTGATAAAATTTGATAAAATTTGAAAAATACAGATGTACCCCAATGTTCATTGCAGCACTATTTACAAAGGCTAGGATATGGAAACAATCTAGATGTCCATCAGTGGATGAATGGATAAAGAAGCTGTGGTACATTTATAAAATGGAATATTACTTAGCCATAAAAAGGAACATATTTGAGTCAGTTCTAATGAGGTGGATGAAACTAGAGCCTATTATATGGAGTGAAGTAAGTCAGAAAGAGAAAAATAAATATCATATATTAATGCATATATATGGAATCTAGAAAAACAGTATAGATGAACCTATTTGCAGGGCAGCAGTGGAGATACAGACATAGAGAACAGACTTATGGACATAGGGGTGGGGAAAGGATGAGAGGATGGGATGAATGGAGAGAGTAACATGGATACATATACACTACCATATGTAAAATAGATAGCCAATGGGAATTTGCTGTATGTCTCAGGGAGCTCAAACTGGGGCTTTGTAACAACCTAGAGGGGTGGAATGAGGTGGGAGGTGGAAGGGAAGTTCAAGAGGGAGGGGACATACGTATCCTATGGCTAATTCATGTTGATGTATAGCAGAAACCAAGGCAGTATTGTAAAGCAGTTATGCTTCAATTAAAAATAAGTTTTGTAAAGAAGTATAGTGAAGTGAAAGTGTTAGTCGCTCAGTCATGTTTGACTCTGCGACCACGTGAACTTGTAGCCTACCAGGCTCCTCTGTCCATGAAATTCTCCAGGCCAGAATACTGGAGTGGGTAGCCATTCCCTTCTCCAGGGTATCTTCCCAACCCAGGAATCAAACCCAATAAAAGGTTCAACCCAATAAAAGTTTCAAATATAATCATTTATGCACCTAATATAGACCATCAAAATATGAGCCAAAAATGAACAGAAAAGAAAAAAGAAATATATAGTTCTGCAATACTGCTTGGAGACTTTAATACTGTATTCTCAATAGTGGATAGAAGAACTAGATAGAAGTAGAGAAATAAAGGATTAAAAAAGACACAGTAAACCAACTAGATATAACAAATGTATACAGAAAACTACCAAACAACCGGAGAATACATTCTTCTCAAGTGCACATGGGACATTCTGCAGAACAGACTATGTTAGTCCACAAGTTAACTCTCAATAGATTTTAAAAGATAGATGTTATAAGAAGTATCTTCCCTGACAACAACAGGATGAAGTTAGAAATCATACATAGGAGAAAAGCTAGAAAATACACAAATTTGTGGAAACTACAAAACACTTAAAAAAACCAATGGGTCGAAGAAGACATTACAAGGGAAATTATAAAATACTTAGAGACAAATGAAAGCAAAAACAATGTATCAGACCTTACGGATTCCCTGAAAGCAATACTTATCAGTAGTTACATGTAAAAATAAAAAGGAGCTCAAGACAACCAAATTAGGAACTAGGAAAAGAAGAATTAGCTAAATTCAAAGATAACAGAAAGAAGAAAATAATGACAGAGCAGAAGAAAATAGAGAATAGAAAAGCAACAGAAAAAAATCAGCAAGCTGAAGAATTGACTTTGAAAAGATGAATGAACTTGACACAACTTTAGTTTGACTAAGAAAAAAAGAGAAGGCTCAAATTACTAAAATCAGAAACGAAGGGGGGACATTGCTGCTCATCCTACCGAAATTAAAAGAATTAGAAGAAAGTACTCTGAGTAACTTATTCCAACAAATTGCATAACATAGATGAAACAGATTCCTAGAAATACTACGAAGACTCACTCATGAAGACATAGGATCTACAAAGACTGACTCATGTAGAAACAGAGAATATGAGTAAGATGAAGATGGCAAATAGGAGGATGCTGAGTCCACCTTCCTTCACAAACACATCAAAACTACAGCAACATACAGAATAACTTTCCCTCAAATCGACTTGGAGACTAGCAGCACAGCTCTTCTACAACCAAGACTGTAAAGAAAGATGCTCACAGGGTCTGGCAGGAAGGGGGGAGGGACCCCTTCCTGGTTGGGCCCCACACCCCTAGGGGTGGACACAGAGGCGGAGCTACAACCCTGAGGAGTGAGGGGTTTGAGCTACACATTAGCACTTCAGCTATGGGGGTCTGATACCAGAAAATGTGAGCCTTCTTAGCTTGTTAGGAGCTCCTTAGCTCCTTCTTAGTTTGAGGAGTGTGCACACAGTTTTGCTTTTCTCCTGGTCACAGCACAGAGGCAGTAGGTTGAAAACTGCCTGGGACTCTGGCAGGCATGCCATGACCATCCCAGGGTACCTCCCAGCCTACATCAGGCTCCTGCTCCAGCCCCTCTGGCAGCGATGCTATTTCCCAGACTAAGGGAGAGACTACTATTGCTAATGGTAGTGTGCACACAGGGAGGGAACAATTGGGTAACACCATGAATATTTCTTTATCAATAGTAGAAACAGTAGACAGAAAAATCATCAAGGACATAGAAAACTTGCATAACACCATCAACCAACTATGATTTACAGGACACTAAACTCAACAATTAAATAAGCATTTTTCCAAGTCTGCATAGAATAGTCTCCAATATAAAACAAATATTACATTTAAAAGAACTGAAATCACACAAAGTATGTTCTCAGGCCATTATAGAATTAAACTAGAAATCAATAATAAAAAGATAACAGGCAAATCTCCAGGCACTTTGGAATTAAACAAATACTTCTTAATAATCCACAGGTCAAAGAGAACTATTAAAGGAAATCAGAAAACATTTTGAATAGAACAGAAATGAAAATATAACACATCAACGTTTGTGGTATATAGGTAACAGCAATTAGGAGGAATTTTACAGCAGTAAATATTCATATTAGAAAACGAAGTTTCCATCTTAAACTGGAAAAAGAATAACAAAATAAAATCTAAGAATGTAGAAAAAAGAATGATAAGAGCAGAAATTAATGAAATCAAAAGCAGGAAACCCATAACTTAGGAACAAAAGTTAAATAAGCAGGATGACAATATATAGCGTTGATGTACTCCTTTTCCTATTTGGAACCAGTCTGTTGTTCCATGTCCAGTTCTAACTGTTGCTTCCTGATCTGCATACAGGTTTCTCAAGAGACGGGTCAGGTAGTCTGGTATTCCCGTCTCTTTCAGAATTCTCCACAGTTTATTGTGATCCACACAGTCAAAGGCTTTGGCATAGTCAATAAAGGTAAAATAGATGTTTTTCTGGAACTCTCTTGCTTTTTTGATGATCCAGCGGATGTTGACAATTTGATCTCTGGTTCCTCCGACTTTTCTAAAACCAGCTTGAACATCTGGAATGATTGTAGATTTATGTTAATAATACATCCAGTCAAATGTGTAATTCTTGTGGAAAAAGCTAGTTCTAAAATACGCGGTTATGGGCTTCCCTGGTGGCTCAGGGCAGCTGGTTATAGGTACTACCCAGTTTTTTTGTTGGTCTGTTTTTTGTTAAAGTAGTAAGAATAATAAGATGAATATCTATATTCATTACCTAGATTAAGCACTGAGAATTTTTGCTAAATTTGCCCTTTATAACTTTTTACACACAGTATTTTAATTAAATACTTCAGTATTGCATTTCTTAAAATTAGCATTTCCTACAACGCTTACCACTATCACACTAAAAATAACAATAATTCCTAATATCACTAGCAAACAGTTCAATTTTAATAAGTAAAAATTAACCCTTACTTGTTCCCCAAATGTCTTTTGCCAGCTGATTTAAGCCAGATCCAATCAAGAGTCACGCATTACACCTAGGTGTTAATGTCAGTAATGGGCGTGTGTGCTCAGTCAGCTTGTTTTGTCTGACGCTTTGCGACCCGCCAAGCTTCTCTATCCATGGGACAGTCTCTGTCCATGGAGACAGTCCATGGGATTCTCCAGGCAAGAATACTAGAGTGGGTTGCCATGCCTTCCTCCAGGGGATCTTTCTGAGCCAGGGATGCAGCCTGCGTCTCCTGCTTCTTCTTGCATTGCAGGCGGATTCTTTATCCCCAAGTCACCGGGGAAGCCCTATGTCAGTAAAGTCACGTTCTATTCTATAACCTGGCGAAATTTAAAAATCTTGGGCGCCAGGTAACAGGAGCATTTAACAGAGAAACTCCGAGATTATCCATAGCAAGGACTTGGGGGAAATGCAGTTTTTACCAGGGTTTTGGACGACGCGGCTCCGTTGGCACAGGCGTACTTCCTGGGGAAAGTTGTCTTTCCCCAGGCTACCGCCTTTTTCGGGAAGCGGTTCCTGGGCTGCAGAGTCTCTGCGCTCGGAGGGTGAGCCCGGGATGGGTAGCGGAGGGAAGAGGGGCACCGACGCGGCTCGAGGGCGGGCGGAGGCGGCACTGGGGAGGAGCCCAGCTGACCTCTCTGCAGGACCCCGCTGCACTTGAGCTCGAGGGGGCGAGTGTAGGCCGCCTGGTCTGGCTGAAGGGACCGCTGGGTGGAGGCGCCTCTGTCAGTGGGAGGGGCCGGCCTCCACAACGGGGACCCGGGGGCGCGGGCTCCGGGGGGCTGCACAGTTCGTGCAGGGAGGGGAGCGTCTAGCCAAGGGAGGGGAGCGCTGGCTGGAGCGGTCGGAGCGGGGTTCAAGTTCCAGCGCTGTCACTGAGCAACCCTGGGAATGACAGTTAACTGCGGGAGGTAGTTTCCGTCTTCTGCCAAATGACAGTATTAGTCACACCCGACTCATGCAGTTCTGCGCTGTGTATATAATGTGTGTATTAGTAGGAGTAGTGTATGGGTGCTCAGTTGTGTCCGACTCTTTGCGACCCCTTGGCTCCTCTGACTCTGTGCACTCCCGCCAGGCTGTCCATGGGATTATCCCGACAGGAATACTGGAGTGAAGTGGGTTGCTGTTTCCTTTTCTAGGGGATCTTCCCCACTCAGGGCTCCAGCCAAATCTCCTGCAGCTTCTGCATTGGCAGGTGGATTCTTTAACCACTGAACCATCTGGGAAGCCCAATATATATATTTTGTATATACAGATACACCCACACACTGTTTTTTTCCATCAGAGATCTTCTTTCTCAGAACTATCTTTGAGGTAGGTTTAACTGTCTTCATGTTAAGAGAGGGGACCACTTGAGGCTCAGAGAGGTGAAGAGATCCAAGATCACAGAGTCAGCAGCAGTGGGAATCTAATTTTCAATTTTTTTTTCCTTTTTTGCAAATCGCTTGTTCTTTCTACTAAACCACCCTGCTTAAAACCCAGCATCATTATTCATAGCATGGGGCCCTGTTAAGTCTTTGTTGATCCCAAGGAAATAATTGTGAAATATATGTGAACTGAATCATTGCTTGGCCTTTGTGTCTTGAGGATTCTTGATGACTCTTCTGAGCCCTTAGGACAGGCAGCCCAATTGAGATTTCTAAGCCAGATCTGCCTTGTCCTGTCTTTGTTCTTGGAAGCCTTTATTTGAGTATGTAGATGACCCAGCCCATGAATCTTGGAGAAAGTATGTTCCGTGAGGGTCAGATTGGGGGCCCTGTTTGAAAATTCCAACTAAGTTGAATTCATCCCTTTGGCCCTGGTCCCAGTTTTCTTGTAACAAAATAGGTCTTGAAGTGAGAAGGGGCAATCCATAGAAACCCTACCTGGAAGATTACCATATCTCAGAATGGAGGCAGAAGAGGCCCAGGAAAGACTATATTCTAGAACTTCCTGGGTATAATTCTTGGTTCTCCTACACAGAGTGAGCAAGGCTTGGGTGGTGTCATTACATCCAGGAGCCATTGGATACTGTCCAGTGAGCAGCTTTCAGAACTGAGATGATGCTGGCAGCATAAGCAAGGGGCTGGCAGCACAGCTGAAGGCAGTTAGGAGACAGCTTTGTGAAGACACAGTTCAGCAAAAGGAATTACTGCCTGTAGAAGGGGAAATTGCCCCTCTCGCTGGCCCAAATCAGCCCATTCCCTTCATCCTGCATTTACTCTTTACACAGTCTCCAGAGAGGCACCACTGCTCCTTGAATTCTGATTGTTAAAGAAATTAATGTGTAAAGAGACTTTGAAGATTTTTTTTTACCTTTATTTGAGAGGTGAAAAAAAAAAAAAAAAGAAATGGTCCTAGAAAAAGAGTGAGTTGTATAGAGTCACATAATTTATTAGTGGCATGCCCAGAGAACTCACTGCTGTCCACTCTTAATATTTAAGTCACATCAAGTTGTTTTATTAAAAGATCCTTTTGAGAAACTAAGAGTAAACAAAGTACTCTATCCCTTTCCAGGAGATGTTGATGAGGATTTTCTAACTTAAGGTTCAAACTCTGTCACTAAGAATGCAGAGACACAGTACAGCCAGGGCTTGCTTGCTTGCTTCCCTGATTTTATTTAGTTATTTTTGCAGTGTTGGTTCTAATGAAGGCACAGTCTTCTCTGTACTGTACTTTGTTTAATTAGTCCTCTGATGTTCATTTTTATTTCAGCCAGTGGAAGGGAAAGATGAATTCTTTATAAAGTAGTAAGAAATGTGTGCGTGCATGCATGCCAAGTCACTTCAGTCATGTCTGACTCTATGCAATCCTATGGACTGTAGCCTGCCAGGCTCCTCTGTCCATAGGATTCTCCAGACAAGAATACTGGAATGGATTGCCATGCCCTCCTCAAGAAATATGTACCTTCATTCAATGAAAAATCACATTCCAAGCTCTTTCTGACCTATCAGAGTCAGCCTAGACATATGGGTGCTCTTCCATAGGATCTGTGCTGCCCTTCTTAGGGCCACAGGGATGTTATCTCACAGGGGCCTGTAGGCAGCTGCTGTGTGAAGCTTAATAGGCAGCTGACTCTGAGAGCTGCACAGCAGGCTCAGTTGCACAGGACCTCATTCTCTCTCCTTCGCCAGCTGTACTCTTTCAGGTTCTTTTCAGGTTTCCAAGAGAATCAAGAAATGAACAAATCACAGGTGAGTTGTTTATTCCCACTTTGTTTTACAGTGAACTCTGTGCAATTTGTAAGGGAACAAGTATTAAAATAAAAAGGTAGAAATACATGAAAATCAATGTCAAGAAACTGTACAGAGTATCAGGTCACTAGCTGAGCTGAGTCAGAGTATAGATATCTGTAGATATCTATAATGTGCCAGAGTTATCAAACTCAAGCTGCAGATTGGCTTCTGATCCTCCTGACAGCAAAAGAGAACCCACAGAGGAGTCTTTTAGAGTACTAAAACATTGGCACTGCTATAGCAAATTATCTAGACTGGTGGCTTAAACAACAAAGACTTATTTCTCAGAGTTCTGGGGTCTAGAAAGTCCAAGGTCAAGGTGCCATCAGATTTGGTTATTGATGAGGGCCCTCTTCCAGTTTTCAGATGGCCACCTTCTCTTTGTATCCTCACATGGTTGAGAAAGAGAGCTGGGAGGCAGGCTCTCTTGTGTCTTTTCATCTAAAGGAACTAACTTCATCATGAGGCCTCCACGCTGACAAACCAGTTACCTCCCAAAGGCCCCATCTCCAAACACCATCATATTGGGAATTATGGCTTTAACATACAAACTGGGATGGTAAGGAGGGGACACAAATGTTCAGTCCATTACAGAGTTGGAGTAGACAATTTTCCAATGGTCTTGCTTCATCCAGCAGTAAGATCTTGAATAGCTGGAAGAAGGTTGAATGGTCTGCATGCCCTTAAACTAGCTCTGCATGAGTAGTTCCCTTAGCTAGATGGTAGAGCTGTGCATAAGACTGCCACTTACCCTGCTTTCTTGCCAGCAATCAGCAACTGGTATTGTCAGACTCTAGATATATTACCAATCTCATTTCTTTTTTTTTTTAAAGAAATTTGATTGTGCCTGTTTTATTTATTTATGGCTGAACTGGGTCTTCGTTGCAGTTTGCAGGCCTCTCTTACAGTGGAGCTCGGGCTCTAGGCTTGCAGACTTCAGTAGTTGTGGCACTTGGGCTTATTGCTCCTTGGCATGTGGAATCTTCCCAGAGCAGGGATCAAACCCGTGTCCTCTGCATTGGCAGGCAGATTCTTAACCACTGGACCACAGGGGAAGTCTGCCAATCACATTTCTGAAAAAAGCTCATCATTTTAATTTGTATTTCCGAGATTACTTCCAGAAATGATTTCCTATGTAGCCCAACTGGTTAAGAATCTGCCTGCAATGCAGGAGACCCCCGTTTGATTCCTGAGTCAGGAAGATCCACTGGAGAAGGGATAGGCTACCCATTCCAGTATTCTTGTGTTTCCCTGGTAGCTCAGCTGGTACAGAATCCACCTGCAATATGGGAGACCTGGGTTCAATCTGTGAGTTGGGAGGATCCCCTGGAGAAGGGAATGGCTACCTACTCTAGTAATCTGGCCTGGAGGATTCTATTGACTTTACAGTCCATGGGGTCGCAGAGTCAGACACGACTGAGTGACTTTCACTCTGAGATTACTAATGAGCTTGTACATCACATATATTGGCTTTTCATTGCTTTTGTAAATGACTTCATTTTTAAATTTTATTTTTCTATATTAATTTAAATATTATTGTATATATTTTAAACAGTAATTCTTTGTGTGTTATATTTTTTGTGTATGTTTTCTCTAACTTTCCCAGACTCCCTCAGCAGTACTTTTGGCCTTATGAGAATTTTGTATTTTTTTGTAGGCAGATCTTTTGATCTTTTCCATTTGATTTTTTTTCTTTTGAATTTTATTTTAAAATTCTTCTCTAACTCAAGATCATAGTATTTTCTGTAATTAGTATTAATACTATTTAAAAATATTTAAGTGAAATATTTAAGCTTTGAATCAATATGGAATTCATTATTGAAGACAATTTGAGGAAGGAATCTAGTTTTACCTTTTAACACATAAAACCAGGTGCACCAACTCATTATTAATGTTTGTAATTGTAATGTAATTGCAATTGTAGTTGTAATTGTAATGCCACGGTGTATTTCCATGTCTCCACACATCTATTTCTGGGCATTCTAATTTATTTGATTAGTTCTTAATTCATCTTAGAGTGTGGAATCCTGGATTAGATCTTGGAACAAAAAAAAAGAATATTAATGGAGAAATTGGTGAAATCTAAATAAAGGGTATAGTGTGGTTAATAGCATACCAATGTTAATTTCCTTTTTTTTTTTTTTCTTTTTGGCCTGTGGAATTTTAGTTCCCTGACCAGGAATTGAACACAAGCCTTTGCCAGTGACAGTGAGGAATCCTACCCACTGGACCACCAGGGAATTCATATGTTGTTAATTTCTTGATTTTGATAATTGTACTTTGTTAATCAAGATGTTAGTATTAGGAGAAATATCAACAACCTCAGATATGCATATGACACCACTCTTATAGCAGAAAGTGAAGATGAACTAAAGAGCCTGTTGATGAAAGTAAAAGAGGAGAGTGAAAAAAGCTGGCTTGAAACTCAACATTCAAAAAGCTAAAATCATGGCATCCAGTCCCATCACTTCATAGCAAATAGATGGGGAAACAATGGAAATAGTGAGAGACTTTATTTTCTTGGGCTCCAAAGTCACTGCAGATGGTGACTGCAGCCATGAAATTAAAAGATGCCTGCTGCTTGGATGAAAAGCTATGGCAAACCTAGACAGCATATTAAAAAGCAGAGACATTACTTTGCTGACAAAGGACAGTATAGTATGGTTTTTCCAGTGTCAGGTATGGATATCAGAGTTGGACCACAATGAAAGCTGAGCACTGAAGAATGATGCTTTTGAATTATGGTGCTGGAGAAGACTCTAGAGAGTCCCTTAGACTGCAAGGAGATCCAACCAGTCAATCCTAAAGGAAATCAATCCTGAATATTCATTGGAAGGACTGATGCTGAAGCTGAAGCTCCAATACTTTGGCTACCTGATGCAAAGAGCCAATTCATTGGAAAACACCCTGATGCTGGGGAAGATTGAAGGCCAAAGGAGAAGGGGGCGGCAGAAGATGAAAAGGTTAGATAGCATCACCAGCTCGATGGATTTGAATTTGTGCAAGCTCCCGGAGTTGGTGATGGACAGGGAAGCCAGGCTTACTGCAGTCCATGGGTTCACAAAGAGTCGGACACAATTCTGAGTGGTTGAACTGAATTGAATTGAATATTAGGAGAAACTGGATGAAGAGTTTACAGAAACTCATTGTACTATTTTTTCAATTTTTCTCTAAGTCTAGAATTGTTTTACAATATGTTAAAAACTTCAAAGAAGTCTTTACGTAGTAGATTAAGTATTGGTATTACAATTCTAAAACTTTTACATCAATTGAGTGGGTAAGTATATTGAAGTAGTTATGAACCAAGGTTCTATTAAAGGGAAATTACAGATATGGAATGGGGAAATTGATGTTGGATTTAAATTGGAGGACTCAGTATGAACTTGTGATTTAAAAAAATAGTATTTTCTTGCTCTAGCTGCTGAAAGGGCCTAGAAATAATAACCCATTTTTTGCATACGTGGTGACCAGATCTTGATTTTCAAACACTCCTCCTCACTCAAAGAAACCTAACTCTGGGACATGAAAAGTATAAAGTAATTCTGGGAAATCATTTTATGCTATAAATAAGAATGTACTGAAATACCTGATAAAAAGAACACAGAGGGCCACCACTGACCAAACTGAGACAGGTTAGCTTCAAAAAGAATAACTGGTAATGGATTATTACACATCAACCAAAAAGATGTCCTGAGTACTTAGTGCTACAGAAGAGAGATGTAGAAGAAAGAAATTAAGCTCTTCCTCATGGAAAAAATGCCAGCTAGCAAATACAGAAGAAATGAGAATAAGAAAATTATCATTTTATAAACCCCACAGTATTAATTGACTTTACAAGAATCATCCATTGGTACTAAAACCATTGACTGAAATGTTGAAGGTGAACAGGTTAATTGTTAAATAATTATAAGGCCTTAAAGCATCCCTTCCTCTCTCTCCCTAGGGTGCTTATCAGTTCCAGGAGAAAGCGTGCCTTCACAATGGAAATTGCTGGTGATCACCACTTTACCCAAACACTCATACTCATTTTCACCAACAGAGTGATAATCTGGTGTTTAGTTCCCCTTTCTGTTGCAATAAGATGTGTGCAAAGCACCTGTGTTGTGTTCTTTTCCAAAACATAAAAAGCTGATCTGCATTTAACCATAAGGAAACAGTCTGACAAATCCAGGATATGGAATATTTTACATGACAGCTGGTCTGGATTTTTTTAATTAATTAATTAATTATATCTTTGGCTGCTTCCGCATGGAATGTGGGATCTTCCCCGACCAGGGGTCAAACCCACTCCCCCTGTGCTGGAAGCGGGGAGTCTCAACCACTGGACCACCAGAGAAGTCCTGGAGTTTTTAAAAATCAACACAAAAAACGACAGACTTTTGTTCTTGGACTAGAAAAGATACAAGAGGCACAGCAACCAAGTGTTGGATTGAATTCTGGATTGGGGAACTGTTTTGAAACAACTGCGTAAACAAGAGATGTATTAGATTATGTTATTGAATTAATTTCCTCAGATGTGAATGTGATGTATGGGGATGTGACTTTATTCTAAGGATATACATGCTGAAATATAGAAGAGTGAAGCGTCATGATCACTGCAAATTTCAAGTAATTCAGCAAAAGTTATATATAGAAAGAAATACCAAAAATTTTACAAAAAGGATTTAGGTGATGATTATTCAAGGGTTCATTTTAGTTTTTTCAACTTTTCTTTAAGTTTGAAAATCAAAATGAAAAATTTAGGGGTAAAAAACAGCATTGCGGTTAAGACTTCCCTGGTGGTCCAGTGGCTAGGACTCCATACTCCCAATGCAGGGAGCCCAGGATCGATCCTTGGTCACGGAACCAAATCCCACATGCTGCAACTAAAAAAAAGAAGATCCCTCATGCTGCAACTAAAGGCCTGGCTCAGCCAAATAAATTAAAAAAAAAAAAGCATTTAGGCATACACCTTGTATCTGGAGCTTGATGTCTAATACCACCCCCCACTGAAAGGAGCTAGGACTCACTGGAGAATTGACTGTTTCAGGGCTGGGGCAGGATGAGTGTAAGATGAATTGGGGACATCATGTTATGCCCTAAAGGAAAGAAATATTCACAGTAACTACAGGGCATGTCAGATTGAAGGGGCTTCTACCAGTCAAATTTGAGATAGTTGAACACCAAGATAATTAGGTACAATAATGAATTGTAAACCACTGGGAAAAATAGGAATTTGTGAGGCTATATGTAAAATAAATTGGCAGAAAGGAGATTTCTTCCTTAATGTGGATTAAGAGCATACTGGCAAATATGGAAGGAGTATAGAAGCTGAAAAACATTTTACATTTATCATAGTGAAAATTGTATCAGGCAAGAATCATGAATTGGGGCTTCCCTGGTAGTCCAGGGGTTAAGACTGTGCTTTCACTGCAAGGAGCACTGGCTTGACCCCTGATCATAGAAGTTCTGCATGCCATGAGGTGTGGCCAAAGGAAAAAAGAAAATTTGCAAATTTAAAAAAGAATCATCAATTGCTAAATATAGGGGACAATCTAATGAGGATTGAGGGCTTTTCATGGTCTTAAAGTCTCCCCAGAGATCACTTACTAGTTTCAAGGGAATTAAAAAAAGCAGTAATTATATGATTGAGAAATGTGACAACCCTTTGCCGGAGTGGTCAGAATTAGTATTTTCGCTGAGGGAGAGTGGCAGCATATGCTGTGGATGGGCTGCTTGTAGAGGGAACATCATCACCTGTGCACTTTCCAGCCTAGCTCACATAACTGGAGCCTAGCCATGAGGAAGCAGCAGACACACCGAAAGTGAGCATTCTAATTTTTCGAAAGGGTCTGCTCAGTCATTTAAGTTGTGTCCGACTCTTTGTGACCCTAGGGACTGTAGCCTACCAGTCTCCTCTGTCCATGATGTTCTCCAGGCAAGAATGCTGGAGTGGGTTGCCATGCCCTCCTCCAGAGGATCTTCCCCACCCAGGGATCAGACCTGCATCTCCTTTATCTCCTGCATTACAGGTGGATTCTTTATCTCTGAGCCACCAGGGAAGCCCATTTAGAAAGGGTTGGGAACCTTATTTTTCAAAGATGCCAATGTCATAAAAGACAAAAACTATGGAAATATCCTAGAACAAGAGAGGCTAAAGAGACATGGCAACTAAATGCAATACTTTACCCCAGACTGAATCCGTTTGGAAGAGGGACGTTCTGTAAAAGAGGTCAAGGTGGCCATTAACAAAACTGACATAAGAAAGATAACCAATAAAAGTACCATGTCAATGGAAGCAACCTAGATGTCCATCGGGAGATGAATGGATAAGAAAGCTGTGGTACATATACATAATGGAATATTACTTAGCTATTAGAAAGCATTTGAATCAGTTCTAATGAGGTGGATGAAACTAGAGCCTTACAGAGTGAAGTAAGTCAGAAAGAAAAACACCAATATAGTATATTAATGCATATATGTGGAATTTAGAAAGATGGTAATGATGACCCTATATTCGAGACAGCAAAAGAGAAACAGATGTAAAGAACAGACTTTTGGACTCCATGGGAGAAGTCAAATCAAATCAAGGGATGATTTGAGAGAATAGCATTGAAACTTGTATATTAACATATGTGAAATGGATCACCAGTCCAGGTTCGATGCATGAGACTGGGTGCTCAGGGCCAGTGCACTGGGATGACCCTGAAGGATGGGATAGGGAGGGAGGTAGGAGGAGGGACCAGGATGGGGGATACATGTACACCCATGGCTGATTCATGTCAGTGTATGGCAAAAACCCAGAGACGACTCTTTTGCCTGGAGAATCCCATGGACGGAGAAGCCTGGTGGGCTGCAGTTCATGGGGTTGCGAAGAGTTGGACACGACTTCACTTTCACTTTCACTTTTCACTTTCACCCATTGGAGAAGGAAATGGCAACCCACTCCAGTATTCTTGCCTGGAGAATCCCAGGGACTGAGGAGCCTGGTAGGCTGCCGTCTATGGGGTCACACAGTTGGACATGACTGAAGCGACTTAGCAGCAGCAGCAGCAGAAGCAGCATGGCAAAAACCACTACAATATTGTTAAGTAATTAGCCTCCAATTAAAATAAGGTAATTAATTAGAAAAAAGAAAAACCACAACTTACATCTGAGCATATCAACTCAAGCAAGACATATTTATACAATTACTTGACTTTTAAAAAGGAAAAAAAAAAGGAGCAATAACTAGATGAAAAGTGCAAGTGACTTACAAAGGAAAGAAAATTAGAATCGTTATCAGATTTTTGCCAGCAATGCTTTATGCCAGAACCCCCCCCCAACAAAAAACCCATCATTTACATTGAATGAATAACAAGTTAAACTCCAGCTTCTCAAACAATATATGTAATGTGAGATAGTTGCAGGCTTCTCAATAAATTTTAAAAACTCTTTTAAAAAATCTTAAAATCTTTTTTTAAATCTTTAAAAAAAAGTACCATGTCAATGTGATGTGTACTGAATTTGATAACTATACCATGGTTATATAGGAGAATATCTCTGTTGTTAGCAATACACACTGAAATATTTATGGCCATGGTATATGTAACTTGGCTTCAAATAGTACAGGGAAAAGTATGAGTGTATGTTAGCAGATATGTGTTTATAGGTAAAGAAGAAGGAAGAGGGAATACCTGCAAATGACAAAGTGGGTTAATGTTAACAAAAAGTGAATCTAGGTATGTGAGTATTCTTTGTACACATTTTATTTTTGCAGTATGTCTGTGGGTTTGACCATTTTCAAACATTTTTTTAAAAAAATAGCACTATAGCATCTGGTTTATATACTTTCTAAGGTGATTCAGATATGCAGGCAGAATTGAGAACAACCATTCCAGAATGTTAAATCTGAAATTATGTAAGTCCAGGGCTTATTCATATCTTTTTACTGATTCCACATTTTCTGGAATGGAGGCTTTCAGAATGGAAGATGGGCATTCCAGGAGATGTGCAAGACTGTCCATCAGAAGCTCTGAATAAGATATTACAATTTGTATTAAATTTTTATCTAAAACTGAGAGTGATTTTCATTAAATAATGCTTGGGTTGTAATTACATGTACTTATGTGCAATATATACAAATAATGTGGTTCAAATGATGGAGTGATGATCAAAGGATGTTTGGAGACCACTGATTTATAGAAACTGGTTCTGAATTATTCCATGTCTGGCTTTGTTTAGTTCTTTATCTTACCATATTCCTTTACTCTGTTGATCTAACACACACCCTAGTTGCTCTCCTCTGAACTTAACTTTTAAAATACATTTTAAATGCGTACAAAATGCATTTGACCATATGGAGGCTAATGCCTATTTTTACATAATACAACTACTCAAAGATTTTAAGCCTCATAACAGCCACATAATACTAGAATGGAATTAATTTTTTCTTCCTTTATGTCTACCCTATATACCTTGTACAGGCTTCGCTGATGGCTCAGCTTTAAAGAATCTGCCTGCCAGTCCAGGACATGTAGGTTTGATCCCTGGATTAGGAAGATCCCCTGGAGAAGGAAATGGCAACCCACTCCAGTATACTTGTCTGGGAAACCCCATAAACAGAGGAGCCTGCCAAGCTACAGTCCATGGGGTTGCAAAGAGTTGGTCATGACTAAGCGACTAAACGACAACCTTATAAGTGTTTCTAACATAGTTCCTACAATATCTTATTGTAAATAGATGCTTGTATATCTATTTTGCTACTAGAATTTAAGCTTATTGATCATGATTTTCCTAATCAATTATAATGTTTCCATGTACAGAGTAGTGAGCTCAATAGAAGCTTTTCTAAAGCTTCTTTTTAAAAATTATTTATTTATTTTTGGCTGCACTGGGTCTTCATTGCTGGGCGCAGTCTTTCTCAAGTTGCAGCAAGTGGGAGCTACTCCCTAGTTGCACTGCATGGGCTTCTCATTGCAGAGGCTTCTCTTGTTGCACAGCACAGTTCAGTAGTTGCAGCTCTTGGGCTCTAGAACACAAGGTTTAATAGTTGTGGTGCACGGGCTTAGTTGCCCTGTGGCACGTGGAACCTTCCTGGACCAGAGATCGAACCCATGTCACCTGCATTGGCAAGTGAATTCTTAACCACTACACCACCGTAGAAAGTCCAACAAAAGGATTTTTTAATTCAGTAATTAATCACTAAGCTTGTTGACAAGCTATTTCTAATACCTATTTCTCCCATAAAAATGAAAACATCATATACTGTATGCATCAAATGAAATTTTTATAACTTATATCAGTGCATGCAATAAGATCCATTTCTTATACATATTTTTCACATTCTCCAATCGTTAATAATTCAGATTAAATAAAATGTACTGTTACAGGGACTAGTATCATTCAAGGATGTGTCGCCAACTTCATCCAGGCAGAGTGGCAGGGGCTAGACTCAACTCAGAAGATCTTATATAGGGATGTGATGCTGGAGAACTATAGCAACCTGATCTCAGTGAGTAAGCTGAGATTCCCATGTTACTTCTGAAACCTGATTTCCGCTTTCAGTTGAAACATCAAACCTCTGAAGAGTTGAATTGTTTTCAGTGTTAAAGTTTTGAGTTCAAAATTTCTTTTCATAAAACGTTTATTTTATGGCTTCCTCTAGTTGCCGTTTATTTTATGGCTTTCTCTAGTTGCAGTGAGTGGGGCTACTCTTCATTGCTTCTCATTGTGATGGCCTTTCTTGTTTCAGAGCACAGGCTCTAGGCAAAGCTGCAGCGCATGGGCTCAGCAGTTGTGACTTGCGGGTTCTAGAGTGGGGGCTTAGTAACTGTGGTGCACAGGCTTAGTTGTTACACAGCATGTGGGATCTTCCCAGATCAGTAATCAAACCCATGTCCCCTGCATTGGCAGAAGGATTCTTAATCACTGGACCACCAGTGTTGTGTGCTTAGTAACTTAGATGTATCTGACTCTTTGCCACTCCTTGGACTGTAGCCCAGCAGGCTCTTCTGTCTATGGGATTTTTTCAAGCAAGAATCCTGGAATGGGTTGCCATTTTCCTCCTCCAGGGGATCTTTCCACCTAGGGATCAAACCAGTGTTTTCTATGTCTCCTGCATTGCAGGTGGATTTTTTACCCGCTGAGCCACCAGGGAAGTCCTCAGAATTACTTAATTACTCTGAGGCTCTAGGAAGGATGTCAGTATCTTTGCCCCTGGCGAGAAGTCCTACTCTGCTGAGGTTGATAAAAGCACTGTCATCAGGCATGACAGTCTTTAGGTGCCATGAGGCACAAGTGTCTGGATATGAGCTCTGTGTCACTTCCCATTGACAGGGTGTCTCATAACCAAACCTGATGTACTCTCCCAGTTAAGCTGGGAAAAGATCCATGGATAATAGAGGTAGAGTTCTCAAGCCAAAGCCTTCCAGGTGAGTTAGTGTGTACCAAAGGAGTTGAAACTAGTGGAAATTAGGTCTCAAGTAGACAATGAGTTGCTTGACACGTACAGTTTCTTTGGCTGCTGTGACAAAGCAACACAACCTGGGAGGCTTAAAACAACAGAAAATTTATTCTCTCACAGTCCTAGAAGCTACAGGTGAAAAATCAAAGTGTCAGCAAGACCACCCTCCTTCCAAAGACTCCAAGCGGGAGTCCTTTCTGCTTCTTCCTAAATGTTGGTGGTTGTGACAGCCTTGTCCCTCCTTGACACACAGCTGTATTACTCCAGTCCCTGCTTCCATTGTCACATGACCTTCTCTGTGTGTCATCTTCTTGCGGCGACAGCAGTCCTATTGAGTTTAGAGCCCACCCTAATCCATTATGACCTCATCCTAATTCATTACATTTGTGAAGATCCTCATTTCAAAGAAGGTCACATTCTGAGATCCTGGGTGGACATGAATTTGGAGTGGACATTAGTCAACCCAGTATAAGATCTTTGAAACCTCTTTGGAAATCTCTTTTTAGAGACTTCATACCTTTTCAGAGTTTGAGGATTATCCAACCACCATTCCTCAAATACTTAAATTAACACCTTGAAATGTCACCCTCCTCACAGGAAGTGCTCCTTCTATGCTTAGTGTTTATAGAGAAACTTTGTGCTCTGACATTACCCCAATCTAATTCTTGGTTACTGCTTCTTGAATATTTATTTCTTCATAAGTCCTCTCTTTCTGTAGCAATTTCAGTTGCCAAATTTCCTCCTATTTTCACAAAGTCCTTTGACCATCATCATTTTTAGATATCTTCTTTAGAAATTATTATAAACATCTGTGATTCTTGTGTGCCTTCAAGTTTCTCTGCTCATTCCTTCTTTCCTTTTGTGATAAAATGCCTCATATTTTTTCTATATCCTGACTCACTATTCACTTTCTCTTTTATCCCTGCTGTTAAAAGATTTCATTACCATTTTTTTGCCCAAATTGATAATTACTTTCTGTACCTTTGTGATTTATTTTTGTTTTTATTTATTTATTATTTTTAAATTTATTTTTATCTTTGGCTGCACTGGATCTTTGTTGCTATCCTGGGGCTTTCTGTAGTTGTGGAGCACGAGCTTCAGATCACACAGGCTTTGTTAGTCATAGGCAAAGGTTTAGTTGCCTCGAGGCATGTGGGATCTTCCTGGATCAGAGATAGAACCCATGTCCCCTGCATTGGCAGGAGGATTCTTCACCACTGGACCACCAAGGAAGTCCTTGTACTTTATTTGATAGCACTCAAAATCGTTTCTAAGATACACTTAAATTTGCCTTTGGCGAGTAGAACTAATTTGATCACACTCAGCTTTCCTAGATATTTATCCTTCTGTTGTCTGTCTACTTTACCAACGAGCACCAGTTAATTAAATCAATAAATTTTAATTTATGTAGTCATTTGTTCAATTTGAGATGTCTGTAAAGGCTCTATTTTTTTACCTTCTGCTCTTCTCAGATGTTTTTAAGTGATTATTAACCCATATTCAGGGCTCAAGCTTTCCTATATTTATGACTTCGAAGTTGGTGGCAATCTCATAATCACCATGATCAACACTTGCATTATAGCCTACGGTGTACTGGGCACCATTCTAAGCAGTTTATGTATATTAATTCATCTACTTCCCACAATTACTCCCTGATATAATGGTATAAATAGGGTTACTATTTCACTGGGTTAACAAACTGAAGTCCAAAGAGACTAAGTAACATATCCAAGGTCCTCCTTTTTCTCCTGTTAGCATATATGGAATCATCTTAAACTGCCATCTCTATCATTCTTTCTTATAAATTTTATCTCAGTATCGGTTATCTGTTATTATTATGCCTAAATTCCCTTAGTGTGCTCAGTTGTCATGAATTTTAACTAGAACCACAACCATATTATCACATATCTGGATTTTTATTGCATTTGACAGATTTGATTACCAAAACTGTATAATATATGTTGATACTAGCCCAAGAAGATAAATCTATATGTACTATAATTTCCAAATTTATAATTCTCTTTTTTTATAAGGACTAAAACTATGGTTAAAGTTTTGCTTTAACCATCCAAACTTTTTGCCAGTCTTCCTGAATATGGGTCTATCCTTATCTTAACTCAGTTTTCCTGCCACAAAGATGATGAACAAGTGTACAATTTAAAGTTCTACCTGGATTTTCTTGCTGGTACAGTGGATAAGAGTCCACCAGTTAATGCAGGAGAACCAAGTTCAGTCCCCAGTCCGGGAAGACTCCACATGCCTTGCAGCAACTAAGGCACTGTGCCATCATTGTTGAGTTCAAGCCCTAAAGCCCACATGCTGCACTACTGAGTCCAAGTTCTGCAACTACTGAAGCCCACCCGTCCTAAAGCCTGTGCTCTACAACAAAAAAAACCACTGCAAGGAGAAGCCCACACACCACAATGAAGAGTAGGCCCCACTCACAGCAACAAAGACCCAGTGCGGTAAGATAAATAAGTAAATAAAATAATAAAGCCTTACTCACTGGGAGGATTTCTCCCTCACTGATATCTTTCAGGGATACTCCTGAGTGGAGTTGTAGTGTCCATGAAAGACACTGGGTGAGAGATTGTGATTATTTTTCCACTACACCAGCTGATACTAGCTCATTCATCCTTGATCTGTTTTTGATTATGTAAGCTGAGTACTTGAGGAAGTCATCTGTGGGTTCTCTTTTTACAGTCTTGATAATATCATTTGATGTACAAAAGTCTTTAAGTTTGATAAAATTCAAGTTAAATATTTTTTACTTGGCTGATAGAGCTTTTGGTGTCATATATAAGAATGCACTGCCCTATCCAAATTCATGATCATTCACTCCTACATTTTCTTCTGAACATTTTATGATTTTAGCTCATGCTTAGGTCATGGATCCATCTTGAGTTAATTTTGTAAGCATTGTGATGGTGTGGACCAGCGTGGGTTTATTTCTGGACTCTCAATTCCATTCCAATGGTCTGTCCTTATGCTAGTACCACACTGTTTTTGATTACTGCAACTTTGTAGTAAGTTTTGAAATCAAAGAAGTGTGAGTCTCCAAATTTGTTCTTCTGTTTCCAGATTGCAATTCTATATGAATTTGAGGGTTGGCTTGTCCTTTTCTGGAAAAAAAAAAGACATTGGAATTTTGACAGAAATTGCATTAAACCTATAAACTGCTTGAAGGGAGTATTGATATCTTAATAATATTAAATCTCCTGTTCATGAACATAGGCTGTCTTTACATTTATTTAAGTCTTCTTAAATTTCTTTTGGCAAAACCTTCTAGTTTTCATTGTAGAAGACTTTTGCTTCTTGGGTTAAATTTATTCTTAGATAGTTTATTCTTGAAAGATGAAAAGATGGGAAGGTGGAAATTGCTGCACTCAACTGAGATTAAGGAGATGGATGAGAAATTGACTTGTACCAGTATCCTACAAGACAGACATGCAAAACTGTTTCGTGGCAGCTCCTTACCAGGCTCACCTCCTTTTGTTTTATTTTTTAAAATACTTTTTGTCTTTATTACAATATTGTTTCTGTTTTGGATTTTTAGCCAGAGACTGAACCCTCACCCTGTGCACTGGAAGTGTGGAGTCTTAACTACTAGATCACCAGGGAAGTCCCTCTCCTTTTGTTTTAAAAGGAATTGCATCCTACCAAGTCTCAGTAGATGTACCAGCCCACCAGTGTGTCGTGGAAGAGATATTTTCTTACACTCCTACTCTCAACCTTTCATGTAAACAGTTAAGAATTTTTTGAAGCATAGGCTATCCCATCATATTCCCTAATTAATTATACCCATCCTTTCTATTGTCTTAGACAGGACTAGATGAAGATGGTCACAGCTATGAGCACCAGCAGAATAATCAATCCCACTTAGAGGGATGACTTCAACTAGGATGATTGCAACCAGAGCCAAGATAGGCACATATATTGTAGGTATCACTGAAATTAAGCAACCATTCTCTCTCAAGGCTTTGTTTGTGGCTCATCTGGTAAAGAATATGCCTGCAATGTGGGAGACTTGGGTTCAATCCCTGGGTTGGGAAGGTCTCCTGGAGAAGGGAAATGCTACCCACTCTGGTATTCTGGCTTGGAGAATTCCATGGACTGTATAGTCCATGAAGTCTCAAAAAGTGGGACACAACTGAGTGACTTTCACTTTCTCTCCAAGGTGAGAGATTGATTTGTTCACTTCCCATGGTTCAGTAATCCAGATGAAGCAAGAGGTTACAGCAATTACACATACTCTTCCTTGTCTAGCTGGCTGGAAATTCTTGGGATCAGGATCCAATTCTTACAAGTCTAAAAGCTGGGATTATGTGAAGGACCTTAAATGCTAGAAAGGACCTGTAGGAGGGACACTACCTTCTGAAGTGTACAAAAGAACTATTAAATTTTTATCAGCACAGACAGGACGACCATCCATCAATCAATTTCAGAGTTGTATCTATGGTCTAGGGAAACTGTACAGGTTTTTTTCCCCCCACCCCTTCAGGCAGTACAGGATGGCAGGGTTGTTCAATGCCTGGCAGCAGGATCAAGTCCTAGCCCCTGTTGGGTTGAACATTATAAAGCCGGTTGTGCAGCATTCCTTATTCCTGTTGTCACCCTGTGGACTCCCATAGAAAAGGACCTCTCAACAATGAACATCAGTGGACAAAGAGATCAGATTTGAGACATCTAGATAAAGAATATAGACATCTGGCTATTATTCCATCACACAGAATATCCATCCATATTCCAAGGATTGAGACCAAAATCTAGGTTTAGTGATTCAGCCCATAAGGCCAGGGAAGCCTGACAATTTGCCAAAATTTCCAACTATACCATTGAATGGTGTTATTAGTTTCTTAGGGCTGTCATAATAAAATACCACAAACTGGGTGGCTTAAAACAACAAGAATCAGAAGTGTATTATCTCACAGTTCTGGACACTAGACGTCTGAAATCAGGGTGTCAGCAGGATTGGTTCCTACTGCAGGTTCTAAGGTTCCATGCTTTTCTCCTTGCTCCTGGTGGCTTCTGGCAATCTTTGACATCCCTTGGTTGTAGACAACATCACTCTAATCTCCGTATTGACATGGCGTTTTCCTGCGTTTGACTCTTCCGTTTTCTTTTACAAGGACCAGTCTTGGGATTAGGGCCCACCCTAATCCAGTATGTAATTGAACCCAATTACATCTAGGAAGACTCTTCAAAAATGGTCACCTTCTGATGTTGCAGATGGATACGAAATCTGGAACTGAGGGTGCACTGTATCACTCAACACAAAGGACAAAACTAGCCATCTTACTAACTGTGTAGTGTCACATCACCCAAAAAGTTCCTAAAATTCCTTTACGGGTTATTCTCCCCACCTCACCCCACCCCATTTCGCATGATGTACTCTGCTTATAAGTTAAATAAGCAGAGTGACAGTATACAGCTTTGTCACACCCCTTTCACAATTCTGAATCAGTCCGTTATTCCATGTCTGATTCTAACTGTTGCTTCTTTACCTGCATACAGTTTTCTTAGGAGACAGGTAAGGTGGTCTGGTATTCCCATCTCTTTCAGAATTTTGCACTGTTGTGATCCACACAGTCAAAGGTTTTCTCGTAGTCAATGAAGCAGATGTTTTTCTGGAATTCCCTTGTAAATTAATTACTATTGGCAAGATGATCGATCTACCTGAGGCTAGATTTCTTCACCTGTGAAACAAATATATTAATATGTACCACATGGGATTGTTCTGATCATTAAGTTTTTACATATGTTTTAAAAATACATACATCAAGTTTTTGCATATAGCACAGAACTTAATAGTTGATATTAGCTGATATTGTGATTAGAAGATACTTTGTTCTTTTCATTAGATAAATTTTGTTTAACCTAATCTTTACAACAGCCTTTATGTAACTCTTTCTTTTTTAAAATTTTTTATTGAAGTATACTTGATTTACAATGTTGTGTTAGTTTCAAATATATATAGGAAAGTGAATTGTTTATACATATATCCACTCTTTTTTAGATTGTGTTCCCATATACATCATTAGAGTATTGAGTAGAGCCCCTTGTGCTATACATTAGGTCCTTATTTTGTTACATATTTTATATAATGTGTATTTTATACACACTAGTGTGTATACATCAATTTCAATTTTCAATTTATCCCCTTTCCCCTTACCCCTTGGTAACCATAAGTTTGTTTTCTACATCTGTAACTCTTATTTCTGTTTTCATCAATAAGCATGTAACTGCTTTCTGTTTTGACAAAATAGGAAACTGAGGCTTAGCGGATTCAAGTGAAATACACAAGGTCACACTGCAGTAGTAGGCGGTGGTGGTGGTTTAGTCGCTAAGTCGTGTCCGACTCTTGCAACCACATGGACTAGCCTGGTAGGCCCCCTGTCCATGGGATTCTCCAGGCAACTCCAGTATTCTTGCCTGGAGAATCCTAGTAGTAGACATCCTGCCTAAAACCAGCATTGTGTTTCTCAAAGCACCTCCCTCAGGGCACAGGGAAACAATCCTAAAAGGTGCTATCGAATCTCACAGAGTCACATATTCTGGTATTTCTTTGCATCTCAGAACCCTGGGGGCAGACTGCATAATGAGTGGCTTGGACTGCCGCTCTGTCCAAACTTCAATATCCTCAGCGGCCTTGAAGTTTAGACAAGTTAAGTTTGTGACATATGGAGCCCTGGAGGAGACTTCCAAATGAAATGATTTTGTCCTTTAAGCCTAGGTTCCAGCTCCTTTGCAAGTAGCAGTTTTTGTCTTGCTCAGAATGAGCAACACTTCACTACTTCACTGACATCACCACATCCAGAAGGCCTCACCATGACAGTGAAAGGTCTAAACCAAGCTTCAGAAAAGATAGGTGAGTGGGGCCCTGAGAGCGGTGGACAGGACTAATTCTTTGGAGGGTTTGCATGGGCGTTGTCTTCAGAGAGAGACAACAGTTCTTAGGCACAGCTTTCGAGAAGTATACCATGCCTTCAGCCTCCTTGCACTTTCTCCAAATTCTGAGCTGCTCTCCTATGATGTCCCTCTAGAGATAAGCTGTTGCTTCATCTGCCCTGACTTTATGAATGTGAAAGGCGATCAGTCGTGTCCAACTCTTTGGGACCCCATGGACTATATAGTCCATGGAATTCTCTAGGCCAGAATACTGGAGTGGGTTGCCTTTCCCTTCTCTGGGGGATCTTCCCAACCCAGGGATTGACCCCAGGTCACCCACATTGCAGGTGGATTCTTTACTAGCTAAGCCACAAGGGGAGTCATAGAATAGAGTCATCTGTGTCTGCTTTATTTGAAAGCTAATAAACCTTGACTGTGAGTGTGTAAGTAACCTGGACAGAGACACCCAGTTTGTTATTGGTAGAACCAGAAGTAGAAACAGTGTGTCCATGTTGTAACAGGTAAGTTACCCACCAGGTTCTGTTACAACTTAGTTAGAAACAAGTTTGATTGTTTTCTTTTAATATGTGTTTATGTATTTGACTGTGCTAGGTCTTAGTTGTGGCATGTGGAATCTAGTTCCCTGACCAGGGATTGAACCCATGTCCCCTGCAGAGTCTTAGCCAATGGACAACAAAGGAAGGCCCACAAGTTTTTTTTCAATTAATTAATTTATTTTAATTGGAGGCTAATTACTTTACAATACACAAGTTTTTAAGTAGACCTTTTCCTCAAGGAACCTCCAGTCCCTTTCTGCAGGGTGATTTCTCTGACTCTAAGGTAGGCAACTCAGGAATATAAGTAGACAAATATCTTGAGTATTTTTCCTACAACATTGATTATGAAAAATAATGGTTTGTCTTCTGTATAATATTATTTACTCAATGAGTTCTAAATTGGTTCTAAAAGAAAAATGAAATTAATAAATCATTAGGGAGTAAACCCAGGGTTACATTGCTCAGCCAAGCTCTATAAATTATCTGTCAGAGTTACACATGTTAATTCTTCCTTCACATGGTTCTTGCTGACTCCTCAGGGCTCAGAGAAACTTTTACCCAGAGGGGCTTTCAACCAGCTGGTAGGCAGAAATTTTTAGGAAGCTAAGTCTCAAAGATTCATAAAAGCCATATCTCACATGACTCACTCCTGTTTTCTTCTCTCATAGCTGTGCACTCAGCCTTTTATGTATTTTCCCGAAAGGGACAGAAAAAGAATTAGTTTGTTCTAGGTGAGTTGTTTGTTTACTCATTTCTCACATTGTCTTCCATTGCAAAAATAATTAAAGATTAAAATAATAAAAATTTTTAAGGAATATATAGAGAGTTAACATCTAAAACAAGGAAAAGTCAACCTTTAGTTATATAGGGATAATCATAATTGCTTTGTTAGTATGTATATTATACATATAAGTATCATTTTTATAATAATAATTATATGTGGCTTTATCTCTGATACTTTATACAAAAGGAAAATCCTTTGCTTTGACTGTAAGAATAAACAAAAATCATTCTTCATGGAACATAAAGACTTCCTGGCTGGAAGTCTGAAAAAAATTTCTCTGCTTAATGAACGTGAGGTGATTGACAACCTCACTTAACGAGGCTGAAATGATTGCTGCCTCTCTTTTTCTTTTCTGATTGTTCTTTAGTAGGCACAGAGGCCAGAGAGCCAAAGCATGACTCAGTGGATTTAAGCTGACGATCTCTTCTGTCTGCTTCTTAGTATTCTTCCTGTTGCCTTTTAGCAAAGCTTATCCCCAAGCATTCATCCTTGGTCCATTATAATTCTTACCTTAACTATTCTTGACTAACTTCATATCATATGGATTGTTAACTATGTCAGAGATTGAGACAGCCACTCCACATTTGAAATTCAGAAGTTGAATTTTGTAAGTGAGACCTATCACTGGCCAGATATATTCTCAACGCAAACTGTTGATTTTCTATAGAGTTTTTTTGCAAAAAGTTAGTATATTAATTTCCTGTGGCTGCTGCAACAAGTTACTACAAATTAGCCTAGAAAAACAGAAGTTTATTGTCTTGCAGTTCTGGATGCTAGTAAAGTCAAGTTGTTTTCAGAGCTGCATTCCTGCTAAGGTTCTAAAAGAGATATTCACCAACCCTTTTGGCTGTTGGTGGCTGTCAGGAGAGAGAGAGGAGATGGAATGGAAAGAAAAACCAAGATTAAAAAAAAATCGTTAAACCTGTATCAGTCAGGATTTTCCAAAGAAACAGAAATTATAGCGTCTGTGTGTGTGCGCCTGTGCGCTCAGCCATGTCCGACTCTTGTGCAACCCCACGGACTGTAGACCGCCAGGCTCCTCTGTCCACGGAATTTTCCAGGCAAGAATACTGCAATGGGTTGCCTCTTCCTTCTCCAGGGGAACTTCCCTAACCAAGGATCAAACCCATGTGTCTTGTGTCCCCTGCATTGGCAGGCAGATTCTTTACCACTCTGCCACCTGGGAAGCTGTATATATAATACACGTGCACACAAGCATATGTATTTGTACATGAGTATACTTATTCATTTTAGGGAATTGTGATTGTGATTGTGGAGGCTGGCAAGTCTGAAATTTGTAGGGCAGGGAATTTGCTGGTGATCCAGTGGTTAAGACCCCACATTCCCAATGCAGGGGGCCCAGGTTTAATCCTTGGTCAGGGAGCTAGATCCCACATGCTGCGACTAAGAGAACTAAAGATCCTGCATGCAGCAACTAAAGATCCTGCACAGCCAAATAAATAAATACTAAAAAAAAAAATCTGTAGGACAGCTTGTCAAGCTGGAAACTCTAAATGTTTGTGTGTCTGTGTGTGTGCTCAGTCAATTCAGTTGTCTCCTACTCTTTGTGGCCCCATGGACTGTAGCCTGTCAGAGTCCTCTTGTCCATGGAATTTTTCAAGCAAGAATACTAGAGTGGGTTTCCATTTTCTTCCTCCAGGGGATCTTTACAACTCAGGGATCGAACCCAAATCTCCTGACTCCACTGTGTTGGCAAACAAATTCTTTACTGCCAGTGCCACCTGGGAAACCCCAAAATATAAGTGTGCGTGTGCTTAGTTGCTCAGTCATGTCTGACTCTTGTGGATACGGAAGTTTAAAAATAGTAGAGCTAATATTTAGCACCAAGTTCCCCTTCACTAAGTTCCTCTGGCTACAGGTCTCAAATGTCTCCAATGACAGCAGGTATCAACATTCCCACAGTCCGCTATTTCTTCTCAAGCTCCATTTATATTCAATGTGAATTTCACGTCTAATATAATCACTTTTCGTTTTTTTACTGCTCTTTCCTCTTTGTTGGCCTTGTTGCAGTTAACTGTTCTTGCGAATGTCTTATTGCTGGGAGATAAGGAGGCAATACAACTACGTGCTTTGCTGTCTACGATGAATGCATGGCGACCAGTCACTGGCAGACAGACCTTGAGGATGACACGACTGATCATTGTTCATGATGTATGTCTGTTATTTTGTAGCGATTTGTGAACTGAAAAGCAAGCAGTGAAGTTTGTACAGTTATCATAATAACTAAAATTCTGACCTGTGTTGTTTGGCTGGTGTTACTAAACTAAATAGTGGTGACTGAAATTCATGCGTATCAGAGCCATGCAAAGTTGGATGATCTGTGTAGACATAAATTTTCACACATACCTATTAACACAAATTCGTAGATGCTTAAAAGTTTTTCCTGGCAGAGTGGGTCTTCAGATACTTAGGGGAACTCTTGTGCAAAGGAATGTTCCCCCCTTACACATTATCTATGCCCTGAACAGACCAGGGCATTCTATATCATTAAAGACCCAAATTCAGTTCTCTCCTGATTTTATGCTATTTGTTACTCCAGTTTGCATCCATACCAGATTCTAAGCTTCCTGAAGAGTAGAAACAGTGTTTTATGTATTTTATATATCCACAGAAACTAGGATACTTTCATGCCTACAATGTGTTTTATGTTTGTGTGTACTTATGAATGTGTATACAGTTTAAAGAAGCAAAATTTGCAACCACAAAATGTGTCCTTTGGTATGAGGATTGATTTAAGCTGATTATTTTTAAGAAACAGAAGATTCAGGAAGTCTGTCTTTTTACATAAAGAATTTGGATACAGGGCCAGTTCCTGGAGTAGAGCTGTCACCAGAGAATCTGCAAAGAATGAAGTCTAGGCATGGTGGGGGAAAGATCCCAGCCCTCTCTGTGTCCCATTGTCTCTGCAGAGCCCAGCAAACATTTATTCACCAAACGTTTGCTTTTCCATCTCCAAGTAAATTGCCTTCTTCCCCTTTGAAATCCCAAATCACTGCCCCCAACATCCTCTTTTGTCTTTTGCTAAAGATGGTGTTTAAAGTGAGGGATTTGGGCCATTTAGTTTTCCTGGGTCTTGCCTCTGTATACATTTTATTAAACTTTTGTTTGACTTTCTCTTGTTAATCTGTTCCATTTTAATTTATTTTTATTTAAGTATAATTGATTGACAATATTGTGTTAGTTTCAGGTGTACAGCATAGTGATTCAGTATTTTTGCAGACTATACTCCATTATCGGTTATTGTAAGATAATGGCTATCTTTATCCTTGTTACTCATCTGTTTTATGCATAGTACCTTGTATATGATAATCCCATACCCTAGTTTTTCTCTCTCCTTTTCCCTCTCCCCTTAGTAGGATTGTAAATTGGTACAGCCATCATGTAAAACAGAATGGAATTTCTTCAAAAACCTAAAACTAGAACTACCATACTATCCAGCAATTCCACACCTGGCTGTATACCCAGAAAAAAATGAAAACACTAATTCAAAAAGGTATATGCACCCAATGTTTATAGCAACATTATTTTTAATAGCCAAGACATTGAAGCAACCCATGAGCCCAACAGAAGATTGAATTAAGATGTGTGTTATGCAGTCACAGAAAAGAATGAAACTTTGCTATTTTTCACAGTGTGGATGGCCCTAGAGAATATTTGGATAGTGAAATAAGTCAGACAGAGAAAGACAAAATTATATGATATCATTAATATGTGGAATCTAAAAAATAATGCAAATGACGCATATGAAAAACTGAAACAGACTAGCAGATACAGAAAACAAGCTTGATGTAGAGAATATTATCTTTTGTTAATGTGGTATATCACATTGATTTGCAAATGTTGACTCATTCTTGTGACCCTAGAATACATCCAACTTGGTCACGTTGTATGATCCTTTTTATATATTGTTGGATTCGGTTTGTTAATATTTTGTAGAGGATTTTTGCATTTGTAGTCATCAAAGACACTGGCCTACAGTTTTGTTTTGTTGTAGTGTCTTTGTCTGGTTTTTCTATCAAGGTAATGGTAGCCTCATGGAATGAATTTGGAAGTGTCAGCCCTTTTCAGTTTATTCTTTTTGGGTCCTCAGGTTTCTTTTTTCTTTTAATTTTTCAGAATTTATTTTTAATTGGAAGATAATTGTTGAACAATGTTGTGTTGGTTTCTGTCATACAGCAGCATATCATCAACATGAATGATATCATGCAAGTATGCGTATGTTCTCTCCCTCTTGAACCTTGCTCCCATCCCCCTCCCCATCCACCCCTCTAGGCTGTCACAGAGTACCAGGTTGAGCTCCCTGTGTTATACAGCAACTTCCCACTAGCTGTCAGTTTTACATACGGCAATCTCTTCAGTTTTTTGAAATAGTTTGAGAAAGGTGTATGGTAGAATTCCCCTGTGAAGCCTCCTGGTCCTGAATTTTTTGTCCAGGGTGTTTTTAAATTACATATTCAATTTCACTTCTAGTGATTGGTCTGTTCAAATTGTCTGTTTCTTCTTGACTCAGTCTTGGCAGGCTACATGTTTCTAGAAAATCTGTCCATTTCTTCTAGATTTTCCAATTTGTTGGCATATAACTGTTTCATAGTATTCTCTTATAATTTTTTTATATTTTTGTGATTTCCAAGTTGGAAAGGAAGAGGTAAAACTCTCATGTCAGTTTAATCCTTAGACCAGTCAGAAGAACCTAGAATAGTAGAGGAAAATTTCTTCCTCCCTGACAACATTCAGTTCAGTTCAGTTCAGTCACTCAGTCGTGTCTGACTCTTTGCGACTCCCTGACAACATTAATACATGAATTAATAAATTAATTGGAAATTTTCACTATGTTTTTCTTTCTCTCATCACAAATAACACAAAATAGGTGGTATAGTAAGCATCTTACATAAAATTTTCTAATAAACTCAACAGTGAACTTGGTGAAGAATTAGTTCCTAAATGTCTTTCCTCTGTCTTACAATTGTGATTATTTCAGATTAATCAGATATTTTCTGTTATAGGGATCAATTTCATTTGAGGATGTGACTGTGATCTTCACCTGCTCAGAGGATCTTGTGCAGGGACATAATGCTAGAGAACTACAGCATCCTCATCTCACTGGGTAAGCAGAGTAACAGCATCAGGCCTATCCTCTCTTTGTTACCAAAGCATATGGATCCTTTGTAGAGTTTAATGATATTTGAGTTTGGATACCAGGAATATGAGGCGGCTCAGTGGTAAAGAATTTTCCTGCCAATGCAGGAGATGTGAATTTGATCCCTGAGTCAGGAAGATCCCGTGGAGGAGGAAATGGCAACCGATTCCAGTACTCTTGCCTGGAAAATCCCACGGATGAAGGAGTCTGGTAGGCTGCAGTCCATGGGGTCACTAGGAGTCGGACATGACTGAGCGACTTCACTTTCACTTTTCACTTTCATGCATTGGAAAAGGAAATGGCAACCCACTCCTGTGTTCTTGCCTGGAGAATCCCAGGGATGGGGGAGCCTGGTGAGCTGCCATCTATGGGGTCGCATGGAGTCAGACACGACTGAAGTGACTTAGTAGCAGCAGCAGCAGCAGTACTATTTACATACCGTTTACATTGTATTTATAACTATTTACAAAGTATTTTCACTGTAGTAGGTATTATTTAATCTAGAGTTGGTTTAAAGTATATGGGAGGGTGTCCATAAGTTATATGCAATACCCTATTTTATATAAAGGATTTAAGTATCTGACATGGATCCTGGAACCCTTTCAGGACATTTGGTCCTGCCCAAAACATCCATTGAGACATTTGGTCCATGATTCATTAAATAATGCAAACATTTAATTTCATAAAAAATTGTTGTTTTTGTTGTAATTCATGATGGATTTTGGATTTCACATTTATTCTTCCTTGTCATAAAGTGTGGCAGGATTACTCTTAGGTCAGTGTTCAATTGCTCTTGAGTATGTCTTGACCTGATTATTGGTTTCATATTCATTATACCTGCTAACAATTTTGGTTACATGAATTTACTTTTGCTAATTTCATTGTGAAGTTAGGGTGGCCATCTTTGAACGTGACCACCAAGAACTGAGTGATAACTTGTTCACTGCTTTGCTATTCATCCTTTAACACTTCAGCAGATCTACAATTGAAAGATGATGCACTACCATCAGCTTTTGAAACTTGTTACGCCAACCTTTCACTGTGTTGCTTGTCCTCTGATCACCATTTAGTACTGAGTTATAGACATTCCAAGTTTCTGGTGGAAATCTTGCAGCTTCTGGTGTTCTGCTTCTGCCATGCTTCCCATGGACACACACTCTCTCAACCTAATCCATTCGGTATCTAATGCAAAAGTGTCCTTTACAACATGGATATACACTTATGTGGTGGTGGTTTAGTCGCTAAGTCACGTCCAACTCTTACAACTGTAGCCCGCCAGGCTCCTCTGTCCATGGGACTTTCCAGGCAAGAATACTCGAGTGGATTGCCATTTCCTTCTCCAGGGAATCTTCCTGACCCAGGAATCGAACCCAGGTCTCCGGCACTGTAGGCAGATTCTTTACCAACTGAGCTATGAGGGAAGCCCATACACTTATATATGTTACTTTCCATTGTCATATACTGTGGCATTAGATCCAAGGAAGATATTTTTCACCAGCATGGTTGTGAAACAAGCATCCTTTTACTTGTGCATTTGATAGGGTTAGTTGAATCTTACTGACATTTGCAGTCTTGAAATTCATGTGTATAAAGAATGGTTAATACTGAGGTTTCTTTCTCATGCAAATGCAAGTATCTTCTCATATATGTATATCTTTAAGTGCCTTTTCACCATTTCCAGTACTCTTGCCTGGAAAATCCCATGGGCTGAGAAGCCTGGTAGGCTATAGTCCATGGGGTCCTGAAGAGTCAGACACGACTGAGCGACTTCACTTTCACTTTTCACTCTCCTGCATTGGAGAAGGAAATGGCAACCCACTCCACTATTCTTGCCTGGAGAATCCCAGGGACAGGAGCCTGGTGGGCTGCTGTCTATGGGGTTGCACAGGGTTGGACATGACTGAAACAACTTAGCAGCAGCAGCAGACTGTACACAATAAATAAGTGAATAATTGAGTAAAAACTGATGGTGTTGGGTATAGACTGGAGTAACATCCTGGAGTAGGAAGGGATCCGGCACTCAAGTACAGAATTCCTTCAGGTGGACATGGTGGTAATTAATCTATAGTAACAGGCAGGCAGCAGAGAGCTACATGGATGGATGTGGTTGTGGAAATCTTTGGTGGGGGGAGTCTCCACTTTCATTTTTTAGTGAAGTAGGAAGCAAGAAGGGGGATGTGATGGGATCAAAAAGAGAAGATGAAGTGTGAAATACTCATTTAGAATAATGGCATAGATCAGGCAAAGTCAGAATTATTAAAGTGAGGGCAGTCAGCATGGTTCTGGGTTTTCCTCCAGTTATCTTTACTTGCATTGCTGTAACATGGAATAGATAGGCAACTGGATTTATCCAGGGCTTTCAATTCACCAAGCAGGAATGATCAGGTGACAGGGAGGTGAGGCTGGGGATGCAAGACACTGATTATAATGATTGACCATGGACTTGAAACTAGTTTACTAAGGAGGGAGAAGTCAAGGGAATTAGTTAGTACTATATGGGTTGGAGATATGCGTTGGGTCAGTAGAGGGAGTAAACTGTAAAGAAAGCAAGTGGTGGTTAGAGTGGGATGCTTCTGGGGGTTCCAGTCCTTAGACAGGACAAAGTCCAGGTAGGGTACAATCTTAGGGAGCGTGAAAGCTTGAAGTAAGGTAGAGGATAAAAGTGTGATTCATGGAGCCAAGAGGTCGTTAGAAGGATTATAACGTGTATACTTAAATCTCCAAGAAGTGAGGGGAACAGTGTTGCACGATGTCACAAAATTATAACCTCTTCACAGATGAGGGAACTGTGTGCCCTGTACACTAGCCTCGGAAGCACCGCACAGAGGATATAGAGTTTAAAGAGTGAATACCTGTGGGATGCTGAGGGTGAAAAGCATAGGTGAGCCTAGTTTTAGGAGGTAGAACTGTGTCTCGGGTGCCTTGGGGGGTTATATTGAAACGAAAATCTCCAGGAGGGAAATTCAAATTCTGAAAATGTACCTAGCATTGTAGGCACTAGAGCATCCCAGATCACCTAAGAGGTGGAAACGGGCATAGCCGGGCGGGGGAGTTGTGCTCCAAGAAAAAGGCAAGAAGTCCACCCCGTAGGGAAAATCTCCGCTTTCAGGAACAGAAAATGGCCAAAGAATTTCATGCTGGGTCGGAGGGTCCTTGCTCTTAAAGTCTCGGCAAAAGAGGGTCCTAACACTAAAGACGTCCTGTCGTCTTCAAGGACGACCAGCCAGTGCGACTCTCAGTGGAGCGCTACTGCACTAGGCCAGTTGGAGGATGCAGTACCTGTTTCGAAGTGGATGGGCTCAGTGACGCCGGGGTGACCAGGACAAATGTGTTATTTCTAGTTTTTGTCCCGAACCAAAAGACGGGTACCATGCCGCCCCATCACCCCGGCCTCGGGGTGAACCTGGGCGCGTGCGGCGCCGGGGGGCTCCCAGCAGCAGCGCGAGCGGGGCTGGAGAGCGAGGCTGCAGAGACGGCGGGGCGGGCCGGGACTGGGCTGTGAGGCGGCCGGGCTGGCTCCGGGAGGAGCGCGCAGCGCCGTCGGGGCCGCCACCCCGTCAGCCAATCACGAGCCTTCCTTCTGGCTTTCCTCTGAAAATCTTCCTCCCGCTGTTCTTTTGCTTTTGCCTCCTTGTTTCCCGCCGGCGCGTAGAGTCCGCCGGTAGGCCACACTTCCGCTTCCGGCGCTGTCCATGCGGGCTGAGGAGAGGAGCAGTTGCGAACCCGGTAACGGCCGCGGGCTGGGGGAAGCGGCGGCGTTGAGGTGTGCCGGGCCTGGGCGCCGAGGGAGTCGCGCGTCGCGCGCGTGGTAAGGTCCTCCCTCGGTTCTCCCGGACAGTCTGCTCCCGAGGAGCGTCTCTTGCGCAGGGCAGACATATTTACCTGCCAGAGAAGTGTTGAATGAAATTCACTCAGAGAGCCCGGACCGGGAGGGAAGGTGACAGGGAGAGGTGAGGGGTCGTCTCGTAGCTGGGTAATCCTAGCAGTGACTTAGACCTGAGCCAGATCTGTTGACTCCAAATCGTGCTTTTCTCCCCACCCCACGCCCCCCCAACCGTAAGGAGGAGAAAGGCATCAGTACAAGTTCGGAACCAAAATATATTCATAGTTACGAGGAAAAATAATGTCTCTGAAATTCCACACCTGTTTAGGTAAAGCGTTCCTAGAACCCAGCTCTCCTAACTCCCGGCTAGTGTTTGTCTGGGTGTTTTTTGGGTTTTTTGTTTTGTTTTGTTATTTACATGATGCTGGTATATGTGGCCTTTCTGTTTCCTCTGGTGAGTGTCTGTGGGAAGTCTCTGACTGACCGCCAACAATTGTGCGGACTTCTGATGTCCCTATAGAGTGTCACAGAACTTGGGTTTGGGTTTCCTCCACTAGTTCAGATCTTAGCTGTAGTCGTCTCCGTGTACAATGCCTAGCTTATTATAGGCCGATGCAAATACGTATTGAACTGAAATAAATTTAGTACCTTAACTGAATTAAGTAACCTCACCCCCCCCCTTTTTTTTTTCCAAGTAAGCGCGCAGATTGTATGCAACCTGGTTTCCTAAAAAACTCTCCAGTCTAGTGGTTTCTAATTTATGGGCCATGAATTCCTGGCACTCTCAGAAATCATTGTAAGGGTTTCTGCAAACCTTACAATGTGTGTGGGGTGGTTTGGTGTGCAGGCATCATCCAGAGTCAGTCACATCTCAGCATGGAGATGTTGCCATTTTTTAAAACACATATATACATGTATTAGAACTTAAGAATTTTGCATATTCAACAATTACTAAAAGTACTACTGCTATTATGTTGGAAGATTAAAAAATGATTTTATTTTTCAAAATAAAATATCTTAAAAATATGTAAGTGTGAAAGCCATTTCATCCAGTTGTTTTTTAAGGATGAGTTTATAGGGTAATCACTAGTCACAGGTGGCTATTTAAATTTAGAGTTGAATTAAGTAAAGTTAAGTAAAATTTAAAATTCACTTTCACTAATTCTAAATACCTACATGTGCCTGGCAGCTACTGTGTTGAAAAATACAGGATATTTAAGACAAAAATGACCTAAGCAGAGGTAACCAATTTATAGCAAAATAGAGCAAAGTGAAATTGGGGATAATATTAAGCAGTTTCCATCCCGGTTGAGTAACAGGGGTAGGAAATATATATATCTTCATAAAGATTTAAATGAAATTTGCTGTTTTTCTCTGGGTTTTTATTTTTATTTATTTATTTTATTGTAAAATGCTTCTCTTACCTCCATCCCACTCAGTGTAGGTGAGAGTTACTTGTGAATTGCTAAAAAGCCACTATGGAGACTAAGGACCAGAAGAAACACAGAAAGAAAAACAGTGGGCCCAAAGCTGAAAAGAAGAAGAAACGGCATCTGCAAGATCTCCAACTTGGTGATGAGGAAGATGCCCGGAAGAGAAACCCCAAAGCATTTGCAGTCCAGTCTGCTGTGCGGATGGCGAGATCCTTTCACAGGTATGTTTAACTGGAGTCTAGTGGTTCTTCCACTTATTCTTTTTAAATAGTAGGAGCCTCTCCAGTTATTTGGGTTCATGAGTCTGTTCCAACTCTGAAGGACATGGAGGTGCAAGCTGTGTTTCTTTTACTGAAATGTAAGAAGTCTTTCCTGTGGAAGCCACTCAGCCTCCAGCATCTGCATACAGATTGACTTCTTTTGTCCAAGAGAAAAGCTTAAGAATTTGTAAATTTTAAACAATTTCTATGATAACAGGTACACTTGTGTTATTTTCTGGGTATCTTTCATATAATTACAGTGTGTGGTATTAAATAGCTTTCATTAATGAGTCCTTATTATGGTATATTAATCATTATTGAATTAAATTCTTCTAGTAGGAGAAGCAAATTTAACCCCAAAGCCTCCTCTTTTATTTATTATGGTACACTGCCTCCATGTCTGTCTCTTATTTTCTTTTTAAACTATTGAAGTCAACTAATAAGGCAAACAGATTTAAGGTGTGTATAGTTTTCAACTCTGTACTATTGAAGTCAGCCTGATATATATATATTTATTTACTGAAGTGGTTATTTGGATTGGGACCAGAAGTTAACAATGTATAATTGTATTCACATATTGTCTGTTCTGCTCTCTTTGAAGTCTTTGCTTCTAGGGATGATGCCTTTTATATTGAAAGTGAAATTTTTTTTTTTTTTAAAAAAAAAAAACAAATAGGACTCAGGATTTGAAGACAAAAAAGCATCACATTCCAGTGGTTGATCGAACTCCACTAGAGCCCCCACCGATAGTGGTGGTAGTGATGGGGCCTCCAAAAGTTGGAAAGAGCACTTTGATTCAGTGCCTCATTCGGAACTTTACCAGACAGAAGCTGACAGAGATCAGAGGCCCTGTAACAATCGTGTCAGGTACGAGGTGCTGTCACAGACTGGCATGGCAAGTGTTGTCATCTGGGGGACATGCATGTCTTTGTTGAACACTTTCTTGACTGGTCAATGTTAAAGTAGTATTTTCACTTCATGTTACTGCTCTTGTCCTTTTATTGTGGCTGTAGCTTCAGAAAAGGATAGATTCCGCAAGGTAATAATAATGTAGACGTATGCCTTATTCTGACTGCTGTGTGGATCTGCAGGGTGTGTTCCTTTGAAAGGCTGGGCAGACCTGGCTGGGCTGGCTTGGCCGTGGCGAGCACCTTCATTTAACAGGTAGTGAGTACTTGCTGTGCACAGGCACAGCTGCTTGCCTTCATGAAGCCACATTCTTGTGAAAGTGAGGGAGTTTTTCATTTCTTTTTCCTGTGAGAACTCATCTGCTCTGGGAAATGGTGACCTTTCTAAAGTCTGAGGGAAGATGAAACATTCCCATATGACAGTGGTATAATCTGAAGTCTCTTCTGATAGCAATAATATATTTGGATTAAGGCTTTTCTTTTTCTTTATGGCATTCCCATGATTATGACTGGTTTATTTTAGTTTAATTTAGAAATAATGATTGCTACAGGAACTTTCTGTTGCATTATGTTTGAGGGTTTTTTTCTGCTGTTATGAGAACAGGGAAAACTTTGATACAGATAGAAGTGTTAACCCACTTCTAAATAGCATGATCATGGCCATCATGAAGCCTACTTATCTGCCCATCCGGTTGGAATTTTACCTGTTTGAGCACTTGATTCATAGGATAGACTTTTGATAATCTTTTAAAGTTAGAGAACATAGCAAGAAAACTAAGATGGAATTTGTTTGATTAGTTTTCTCCCATAAAAATGAATTTCTGATATGCTCTTGTGAATGTATAAGGTGCTTTACCAGATATAATTAAAAATAATAACAATTAGAATTAACAGATTTTTTTCCAAGTTTTTTAAAAGTAAAATTTTCATTTTTTCACTTATAGGTAAAAAGCGCAGACTCACCATTATTGAATGTGGCTGTGACATTAACATGATGATTGACCTGGCTAAAGTAGCAGATTTAGTAAGTCATTGAGGACAGCATGGGTTTCTGATGGGGACTTACAGCAATGAGATAGGTTATTTATCCCATGTTGAAGGAAAGAAGGGTTTAAGATTATACAAAGAATGATGAGTATCATCAGGGATACAAAGATGTATTTGAATTGGTGATGATAATAATAATTGTTATAATAAAAATAGAATGTGCATAATGAAACATATTCTGAAATCTAAAGGCAAACCATAGGTCAGAGAAAACCTTCAATGAACGTAGCTAATAAAAGCTCATTGATGGGACTTCTTGGTTGTCCAGTGGCTAAAACTCCCTGCTCCCCATGCATGGGATCCAGATTCAGTCCCTGGTCAATGAATTAGATTCCTCCATGCTGCAACTGAAGATCCTGCGTGTTACAGCTAAAACCTGGCACAACCAAATAAATATATATATATATATATATATATATTTAAAGCTCATTAAGAATACATACATACAAGTTTATAATAATACCATTTCTTGGACCTTTACTAGGCACTGTGCTCACTGCTTCTACAAATTTAGCTCAGTTAATCCCCCAGTATGCCTTTGAAGTAAGTAGGTATTAACTCTAGTTTACATACGATGAAATTGAGGCTCCCAGAAGTTAACCAACTTGTCTCAGGATGGGACCTCTGTTCTTGGTTGTGTCAGAAACTCTGTTCTTAATATTATGATAAAATATGGATCTTTTTACCATATTGGGTAAAAAAAAAAATCTCATGACAACTTCTGAGTATCTACAGTAGAAAAATCTATCTTTAGCATGTGAAAATTGTATAGCTTTGATTGCATAACTGTGGGTTGACAGATACCTTTTTTTAAAAAAAATGTTTTGTTTAGCACGTCTGAAGAGCTATTTGGGACAAAGAGCTGCAGATTTTATTCTCTGGCCCAGGAAATCTCCTAAAACATAAAAAGTAATTTAATATAGGTATTATAGTTGTGCCATCTTAATATCAGAGAAATAAATACCATTCAAATTTTGAACATATAATGCTACCATTAATAAAAATGTGTTATTGCCAATACAAAATAGTATTAACTTATTAAATCTCGTGTACTTAAAGTGATTGAAATAGTTCAGCATGTCATCAGTTTCTCCTTTATGTAATATACACCATATACTAATTTTATTTTAAAAGCACACATGTATTAAGAAAAATGCTTTTCGTATACATGTAAGATTTAAAAAGGAACACATGCCTTTGGTGAGGTATTCAAATTGCTACAGGGTATGCACAGTGCATGAATTTTGCTTTCCTTTCTCTGACCCCTCATTCTCAGTCCCCCTCCAGTATCTTTCCAGGTATGTATATAAACACACATACAACCCTTTTAAAGCTCACACTGTTTTATCATACATGCTGTTCTGTGCTTTGCTTTTTTTTCACTTAGTATGTCTTGAAGGTGTAAAATAAGTACAGTAGTTCAACCGCATTCTTTAAGTATCCGATTATTATGTAGATACTTTATTGATTTATTTATTCCAGCTTAATTTGATTGCTCTGTTCTGGGTTGTCACAAAGCCTCTGAAGTCACAGTGATGGCACAATGGTACATGGATTTGGGTGCACATGTATGAACGTTGGAGGGATTAATAGTGGCTTCACTTAACCTTAGTTGACAAAGGGTAGTACTCTTCTCTATCATGGAGATTCCCTAAATAATCATTTGATTTAGTCTAGAGCAGGAATTGGCGAGCTTTGTCTATAAAGGACAACATGGTAGATATCTTAGGCTTTGTGGGTCCCAGTTTCTGTTGTAGTTAACTGAGTTGGCGGTTGTAGTGCAAGTGCAGTATAGACAATGTATAAACAAATGAACCTGGCTGCGTTCCAGTAGAACTTTAGTTATAAAACAAGTGATAGGCCAGATTTGGCTCATGAGCCGTAGTTTGGTGGTGGTCTGTTTTGGGTAGCCTCCTTAAGAAATTGTGTCTTCTGTTTTTAGGTTTTGATGCTTATAGATGCCAGCTTTGGGTTTGAAATGGAAACGTTTGAATTTCTAAACATCTGCCAAGTACATGGCTTTCCTAAAATTATGGGCGTTCTCACTCACCTGGATTCCTTCAAGCATAATAAGCAACTGAAGAAAACGAAGAAGCGACTAAAACATAGGTTCTGGACAGAAGTCTATCCAGTATGAAGAGAATTTATTTTTGAATACTAACATATAATCCTTCAAAAATAGAATAAGTAGGAGAGATTAACAAACATCTCTACAGGATCACCTCCTTAGTTTCCTTAATATATCTGTTCATAGTCCCTGGAACATTGCCTTTAGATAGTCTTTGTTCTGGACCTCTTTCCGTGTCTCATTTGTCTCTGCATCCCTCCTGCACCAGGCAGTGTCTCGCTCTTAAGTATTTTGAATTTGTGATTTAAGAGAATTTATCCAAAGTTTTTCCTTGTTGTGGGACCAGGAACTATAGTGCACACACACCGCCACTCGTTCCTCTCCCCGATACCACTGTGTCCCATCCGGCATAGGTTCTTTCTGTGCCCAGGAGCCTGTGTTCCTTACGTCCCCTACTCCAGACACATGCCACTGCTTAACTTGAAACTAAATATATTTGCAGTTCTGTCCCTACAAAGCCATAACAGTATGAATCCTGAAAGAAGCCAGAGAAGTTCTGGAAGCATTGGCACAGTGGGTTGCTAGAAGTCTCCCTCTTTTTAGAATTGCTTCTTTAAAGGCCTTTATTTTGGTGCTGTATTGACAAGAATTTAATTTTTTGTTTTTCTTAATATTTAGGGTGCGAAGCTATTTTACCTTTCTGGAATGGTACATGGAGAATACCAAAACCAAGAAATTCACAATCTGGGCCGTTTTATTACAGTTATGAAGTTTAGGCCTCTTACGTGGCAAACTTCTCACCCTTATATCCTGGCAGACAGGTAAAAAGTGAATCTAAACTTTTTCCTTCCTGACTCATATGTTTCAAAGCTAAAAAAGGTTAGCTTATTTTGTCTTAATTATTGAAAGTACGGAAAGGAGTACAGTTGATGGAAAATATCTACTGTTTTTGTATCATTATAGATCCTGTGGCTTCAAGAGTAAAAAAAAAAAGTATGAGATGTTCAAAAAACTTTGAGGAATTTGAAGGCTGTAGGATGTGGACCCCATCCTGCTTTTTTATAATTAAGTCTCAGTGATGCTGTTTTTTGGACTATGGTGCTCCAGTCACTCTGATGTGCCGTGTGCTCTCCTTTCTTTATGCTTTTTTCATATTTTTTATCAACCTGGAATACCCTTTCTCCACCTACCAAAACCAAAGCCACACTAAAAAACCCAGATAAAAGCTTATCTTATCCCTTAAAGGGTTTTTCTGAATTTGTTCTCTACTTTTCCTTTAACCCTGGGTGCATGTTGTTTCCCATTTCTGGTGTCTCGCTTATGGAATGGGAATCCTGTAGAGCCTGAGAGAGATATAGTCAGGTGTTACTTCTTTTTCTCTGGTAGATGGTGAACTCTGCTCCCTTATTTTTGTATTTTCTATTTTTTCTAAGTAATATGTGTAGTGAATTACTGAATGGAGAATCATTGAAATGTGAAGAGAATTATAAGAACTCTGACATTCATTTCTGCCATATAAAATTGGGTTTGTTTTTCTAGGATGGAAGATTTGACAAACCCGGAAGACATTCGAACAAATACCAAGTGTGACCGGAAGGTGTCTCTTTATGGTTATTTAAGGGGAGCACACTTGAAAAACAAAAGCCAAGTTCACATACCAGGTATCCTTTTGCTGTAAAATATATTTGTAGAACTCTTGGGATGACTTCAGTTCTCAGTTCAGTGGCTCAGTCATGTCCGACTCTTTGCAACCCCATGGACTGCAGCACACCAGGCTTCCCTGTCCATCACCAACTCCTGGAGCTTGTTCAAACTCATGTCCATTGAGTCGGTGATGCCATCCAACCATCTCATCCTTTGTTGCCCCCCTTTCCTCCTGCCTTTAATCTTTCCCAGCATCAGGATGTTTTCCAGTGAGTCAGTTCTTCACATCAGGTGGCCAAAGTATTATAGCTTTAGCTTCAGCATCAGTCCTTCCAATGAATATTCAGGACTGATTCCCTTTAGGATGGACTGGTTGGATCTCCTTGCAGTTCAAGGAACTCTCAAGAGTCTTCTCCAACACCACAGTTCAAAAGCATCAGTTTCAGGAAAACCAGAAAAGGGCCAAAACTTATTGCTGAAGTTTTAGAGTAACTCAACTCTATATTGGCCACCAGAGGTGTTGAGTTGACCAAATTTCCTTTGCTCAGATGGTGTTTAGCTGGACAGGCACAGTGCTTGTGTCAGGCTCTGCCCTTGCAGTTGAAGCCTTCTGTGTGTGTCATTTCTGCCACCAGTCACTTGTCAGCGAACACCGTCTTTCTGTGTCTGTCTTCAAGGTGTAGGAGATTTTGCTGTGAGTGATGTCAGTTTCCTCCCAGACCCTTGTGCGCTGCCTGAACAACAAAAGAAACGCTGTTTAAATGAGAAGGAGAAGTTGGTGTACGCTCCTCTCTCTGGAGTCGGTGGTGTGCTGTATGACAAAGATGCTGTCTATGTGGACCTTGGGGGCAGCCATGGCTTCCAGGAATCGGTAAGAGGGAAGTTTTGGGGAGTAATGTAGTCAGCTTTTATTTAACGAAGCTTTTTATCTTTATTCATATGTGTGATAAAGGCCCCAGTGCTTGTTGTAAATGTTCAGAGTATGTAAGTACAACAAACAGAAAGTGAAAGTCATGTCCTCCACACATCCCTGCTGCTAAGACACACCAGGGATCCCTTGTCACCCAGCGTGAGCTTTGGAGGCAGTTTGGTGCCTGTACTTCCCATTTCTCCAGCTCCCTTTGGTCATTCTCTTTTCTTTCTGTTTTTCTCTAAACATATATATATTTACTTAGATTATATTCTAGATTATTATATATTATATGCAGATATCATATACATAGTATTTGTGTGTTAGAGAGACAGAGATACTGTTTGTAATATGCTGACTGTAAATGCTTTTGCACCTTCTGGGGAGCACCTAAGAACATGTGACTCTGTTCTTCCTTGCGTTTGCTTTAGGCTTTTCATAGCCATGTTGTGTTTCATTGTATAGATAAACCCTGTTTATTGAATCAGTCACTGGAGGGCTTTGGGGCTCAGTCCCAGTGTCCCCTGGTGTGAGCAGTTGGGTGCTGTAGTGAACGCCCGCACACGCGCAGCTTTGCTCACTGGGAACGATCTTGTTATGTGGTAAATTCTTTGAAGGGCAATGTTTGTATCAGAAGATAACACATTTTTTAAAAACTAGACTCCAATTTTTTATTTCTTTAACTGTTCTGAAATGAGGTTTGTCTGTAATTGCTTTCTGTAGCATTGGCAACACAGTATTTAGGTTATCAGACTGTTTACTCCATGAACTTTGGAAGAGTTTAATGAGGACAGAGATCTGTTGTAGGCTTTGTTGTAGGAATTCTTTTTTGTTTGTTTATTTGAGATAGTAAGAAAGGTTCTCAGAAACTGTGTTTAAGGTAATTTTGAGAAACTGATTGAAACCAGTGTGTTTTTCTTCAGAATCCTTGTGTGTTCCTCACTTTCCCTTTCTTGGTTGCCTTGACAGGAGGAGGTGAGACCCACTCATGAACTGGTCCAGAGTCTCATTTCCACCCATTCCACTATTGATGCCAAGATGGCTTCAAGTCGAGTGACACTGTTTTCTGACTCCAAACCACTGGGGGCAGAAGATATAGACAATCAAGGGTAAGTGTGCTGTTTTTCAAAATACTTTATTATATAAGATTATATCATACATCATTTTGCCATCATAAAACATTTTGGTGGGGTTCATTCCTGGTGGTTTGGTCTTGCTTTGCTTTGTATGTGTTTCTGTTTCTGAGGGCTCTTCACTTATGTGACAATACATGGAGATATTTTCTTGAGATTATATGAAGGATTCAGTTTTCACAGACTCAGAATACTTCTCACACATTATAAAGCCTTTCCTGTGGGTTGCTTTTATTTCTTAGGAATCCTGAAGCTACTTGACTTTGTTTTATTTGGCCAAAATAATAGGCAGAGTTCAGGTCTCTGTCCAGAAGCCACATACCTTGTCTCTAAAATTTTTACTTAGATTGTGTTGTAATATCTCCTGTGGGTTAATTTCGACTAATACCTGACTTATGTGAATTATTTTCAGTCTAGGTTGGGAATTTGTATATCTATACATAGTGGGTATTTTGGTTATATATAAATAGTAGTGACTTATGACTGCTAATAAAAATTAGCCTGAAAATGATTGAGATTATCTACTTTATAACTTATTATATATATATATATAAAATAACTTATCTATTTTATAATTTATTATATATGTTGTATGTATATAACTTATTGTATATATATACACACAAAGGCAGGAAAACATTTTTAGAAAAAAATCATCAGGTGCCCTCTAAATAGCAGATGGTATATTGTGGTAGTTAAGTTCAGTGCATCTGCCAGTTTGGGGAAATCAATTAATTTCCTGATATCTCTTAGGAGTTATGATACAGTAGTGCCCATGAACTACTTAGCATGGTACCTGACAGATAAGATGGATCACTAAAAGATCCTTGTTATTATGATTGTTATTATTAACTATTTTTGAGCATTCTTCTAATCATTCTTGTGTACATGGATACTTGAAGATAGTTACAGTTAGTTATAATACGTGTAAAATTTTTGTATCTAATTGTAAGCATTTACTTTTTCTATACATCCTCTTTATTTAGTCATCATTTTGTTATTGATGTATTCTAACTTACCCATTTTAGTGCAATTTTTAATATTTTTCTTATTGATTTTTTCACAGTTTTATATGAAACTGTGCTACATTAAATAGCTTGATAGTTTTTTATTTCTTACCCCAATTTTGGCATCTTGATTCTTCTTTAGCAATTATTGCATTGGTGATTTCAAACTGGTAGTATTTGTAACCTGTTTCTGCTTCTATGTTTTTTAGCTGGCATTCTCTGACACAGAGCTTTCACTTTTTTATTTTAGTATCACAGTTGAATAATGGGGTTTTAAAAGGGAATTTCCCAGCAGTCCAGTGGTTAGGACTCAGTGCTTTTATTGCTGGGGCCTGGGTTTGATCCCCGGTTTGGAAACTAAGATCCCTCAACCTGTGAGGGCAGCCTCCCCCCAAAAAATTTGCTTGTTATTTTGTGATTACTATCATTATGGTTTGTGACGCCTTTATTGTCCCTTCAGTCTGTCTTCTGTGTCCTTTTGGCATGTTCCTGTTAGTGCCAGAGCATGTCTTGCTTTCTAATAATAGGATATTTCAGGCTTGCTTTGTACTTTCCCTGCCTTGGACCTGGAGTCAGTTATTTCTCTAAGGATCATCTGTTTCAAGCTTGGAAATAATGGGTTTTCTAAAAGATCTTTTAAGCACCCACTTCCCTTTTGAGCCATTTCATTCTAAAATTAGACTTTTTTAATAAAAGCTATCTCTTTATTTTCTCCGTAAGTTTTTTTGAAGAGTGGTATTGCATAAATATACTTGAATTTGCATATGACTATAACTATTCCAGTATTTATCAAGTCATTGATAATATGCTGTGTCATTAAAACCATTTCTGGACATTATTTTCTGTTTCTTTGCATATTTATTGACTTGCCATCTCTGGCTTAGCTGGTTATTGTACAAATAGAATTATTTTGCATTTTTTGTTCATATAGGCAGTGGATGCCAAAAGAGGAAAAGCAGATGGATTTGAAAACTGGTCGAGTGCGTCGGAAAGCCATATTTGGAGATGAAGAAGAAGAAGAGTCTGGAGATAGTGATGATGAAGATGATGAAGAAATGTCTGAAGGTGACAGATTGGAAAATAGCTCTAGTGATGATGAAACAGAAGAGGGGCAACACGCTGAAGTGACTGATAAACAGTATATGTCTGATAAAGGTATAAAACGGCAAAAACTTGAGATGGAAGAAGACTTTGAGGTGGATTTGCCAGCGTTTGCTGACAGTGATGATGACCTTGAGAGGAGCTCAGTGGAAGAAGAAGCAGAGGAAGCTGATGAAAGCAGTGAGGAAGAGGATTCCACTTCAGAGGAAGAGAGGGATATTTTAGAATCTAAGGCTGTTAGAGAAGATGGTAAGCCAGAACTGTTACAAACTGATGATTCAAGTGATAGTTTGAATGTGGAGAAGTCTTTGACAAGAAAAAAAGCAACTTTCACCACTTTAGATTCAGGTCATTGCACAGCTGAAGAGGCATTTGCATCTGAAGATGAACCTGAAGAAAATTCCTCTCTCAGTACCGAGGAAGAGGATTCAGAAAATGAAGAGGCTATTAGGAAAAAGTTTCCAAAACCTTCTCAAGTGGTCAATAGTCAGAAACTGGGGTCAGAGAACTTAATTGATGAGACCAGTGATATAGAAGACTTACTCAAAGAAGAAGAGGATTATAAAGAAGAAAATAACTATTCCACAGAAACTTCAGGTATGCATAAATTTATTTAACTGCCATTGTAAACTTGGCACTGAAAGGGTTCTACAGATAGAATGTCTACATTTGAGTTTCTGCTGTTTTGGAAATTTTGTTAACTGTTCAAATATTATAAAGGGGTTTCAGGATGAATAAGCAATGAGCTTGAAGCACAGGGGACAGATAAACAGACTTAACTGATGTCTGTGTTGACCTTCCAGGTGCCCTCAAGTGGAAGGAAGACCTTTCCAGGAAGGCAGCTGAGGCCTTTCTGAGGCAGCAGCAAACAACGCCAAACCTTCGAAAGCTTATTTATGGGACAGGTAAAAGAGCTCATTTTAATTTCTTAAACTGTTTTCTGAAAAGGAGACGAGATTGGTTAGAGGATTTCTGTCATACTTTTGACATCCATAAGATATTCCTGGCTGTCATATTTTTATGTTTGGCAGATATTTTTAATCATCGGCTGATGAGGACTGTAAATCAGTCATACAAAGTAGATTTATGGGTTTGCCATAAAATAAAACTTTTGATAAGAATACTCTTGTTACGTCATTTTGTATCCCATGTAGAAAAATCCTTCATGGGAATTTTTTTTGTAGAATTTAGTATCAGAAAAAATTCTGCCTCTAAAGATGTTTTTTCCTCTCTGAGAATGAGTGCTCTGTATAACTCATTCTGTTTTTTCCTTTTACCCTTCTCTGATTTTATATTTTACTAACTTGTATATATGTTCTTTGTGGAAAGAGCTTGACTCAGTAATGGAAAAGACAAAGTGGTGAACCTGATATTGCAGTCCCTCCTTACTATATGATTAGAACAAAGCCGAGGGGTGTATGTGACCTAGGAGCTTTGGATTGGGTTGGTGTTTAATGATTTCTGTTCAAGTTTTGCCTGAGTAATCTTAGTAATTAGAGACTCAGCACCCTTCAAGAGAAACTCTTTATGATAGTTGAAAGCTCTCTGTTCAGTTGTCCCCTCCCCGCCCCAACCCTCAGGATTCTCCCTCCAGACTACATGCTGAACAGTAGTTTCCTGGCCTTTCTGTGACTGTGGCTGATGTGCTTAAGGGCATCACCATATCTACTGCAAAGAGGGAGCCTCAGTGCCAAGTCCTCTAGTGGGTAGATTTGTTCTTACTTTTCTATCATGGTGATTTCTTTAGTGACAGAGGATAATGAAGAAGAAGATGGTGAAAATGGGGAAGAGCTTGGAGGGTTGTTTCGTGTCAGCCAGCCTGCCAGCGAGTGTAAACACAAAGCTGACTCTTTGGACTGCTCCAGATTTCATGTAGAGGCACCCCATGATTGGGATTTAGAGGAGGTAAGGCTGAATATGAATAGCATATTTAATATATGAGAATTCAGCAATTGTTCTAAAAGATTATATAATTTCAAAATTGGCCACCTGTTATTAGGCTTATTTTTATAACATAATAAGACATTTCTCCGGATATTGGAATGAGTGTTTCATGCATCCTAAGCAATAATATGTTCTGAGTTTAGTCAGACCATATGCATGTGTTATGGAACAAAGGAGAGTGGTTAGCTATTAGTGTGGATGGTATTATTAATCTTTATTTTGAAGTGTTGCATGTAGGTTTTCACACATGTGAGATATTTTGTGTTTTATAACTAGGAGATATATAGTATCCCTGAGTTAACATTTAGAATTTCTACTGTTTGTAAGGAAACAGATATCCATAACACTGGTAAATTTTCATCTCCCACTCATCACTCTCTAGTCACAGAATTCATTCAGTTCTCAGACTTTCAAGGTTTAATCCTGTCTTAGACCTCTTGCCCTCTATTTTCTGTTCTGGAATGTCCTTCTGACCTCTCCATGGCTGGCTTCTTTTGATCATTCAGTTTAGTTGAAATGTCAGGGAGGGCCAGTCACTGTCGGTTATCTGTTTTAATTCATTTTATATAATCCCTTTTTGGAGATGGGGGCAACATTTAATACAGGTTATAGAAACACTACAAAAAGTAGTTGTTTGACTTAATGACTGACTGGGTGAGTACCTCTGTAACCACCGTGTGTCCATCCTAGTCACAGTCCACTCTTCTCTACAGGAAAGAGGTAATAAAATGATCTGCAAAGAGCCATCCTGTGTTGCTTCTTGTAGCTGTTGAGCACTTTAAATGTGGCTACTGAGACAGAAGAATTAAAATTTTGTTTGTTTTGTTTGATCTTAATTAGAATTTAAATAACCACATGTTGTAGCTACCCTCTGGACAACACATCTCAATGTGTTTTTGTTGTTGCTTGTTTGGTATCATATCTAAGAAACCATGTCAAATCCAGAATCATAAAAATTGACTCCTATGATTTTGTGTTAGAGTTTTATAGTTTAACTCTTACATTTAAGTCTTTAATACATTTTGAATTAATTTTTGAATTTGGTGTGAGATGAGCCCAACTTCATTCTTTTGCATGTGGATATCTAGTTGTCCTAGCCTCATCTGTTGAAAAGTCTGTTCTTTCCTCCATTGACTTGTCCTGAAAACCTGGGTGAAAGTCACTTGACCTTAGATACATGGGTTTATTTGTGGATTCTTAATTATATTCCATTTATCTATACAGCTATCCTTGTGCTAGTATCATAGTGTTTTGATTATCATTTCATCATAAGTTTTGAAATTAGGAAGTGATTCTCCTGACTTTGTTCTTTTTCAAGAATATTTTTTCTTTACTGCATCCTTTGGATTTTCTGTATGTTAGAATCAACTTTTCCACTTCTACAAAGAAACCAGCTGGGATTCTGATAAGAATTGCTTTCGATCTGTATTTTGTGTAGTATCAATACCTTTAACAGTATTGTCTTATAATATGTTAACATAGGATGCCTTTCCATTCATTTAGATATTTTCTTTCAAGAATGTTTTATAGTTATCAGAATATCAGCTTTGCATGTTTGTTGAATTTATCCCTAGTGTTCTTTTTTAAAAAATATTTATTTATTTGGCTGCATCTGGTCTTAATTACAGCATGTGGGATCTTTGTTGTGGTGCTCAGGCTCTAGAGCACGAGGTCTCAGTGGTTGCAGCACTGATAGTTTTTCTGTGGATGCCTCAGGATTTTCCATATGTAAGATCATACCACCTGCAAATAGAAATAGTTATTCTTTCTGAACTGGATTCCTTTTATTTAAATTTCTTGCCTAATGGCTCTAGAACGTCTACTACAATGTTGGAAAGAAATGGTGAGAGGAGACATCCTTATCTTACTCCTGTTGTTAGAGGGAAAGTTTTATCAGTCTTTGATTGTAAAGTATGATGTTAGCTGTGGGTTTTTAAAAGGATGCCCTTTATCAGATTTAGGAAGTTCCTGTCTAAGTTGTTAAGTGTTTTTATCATGGAGGGTCTGTTTTTGAAAATTTATTTGATCCCTGGTTTCCATAAGTCAGTTGTTAAGCTTCATGACAGCAAGGTTCTTCTTAGAACAGTTTGTCAGTCAGTGCCTGCAAAGCTTGTTGGCGTAAAACAGATGTTCAGTAATAATTAGTGAGTGATTGTAGACATGAAGGGATGAGTGAATGTGCAGACTTGCTTTTGCAACCATTGTAATCATACTAGCTTCGGGGCTACTTCTTTTTTTGGAAGGCACCACTCCATTTGGCATGTGGGATCTTAGTTACTTCACTAAGGGTTGAACCTGTACCCCTTGCAGTGGAAGTGCAGTCTTGACCATTGAACCACCAGGAAACTCCCCCAAGGCTACTCTTAAGAGAGTGGGGTTATATATGAAAACCATGAATCATGATCAAAATGTTATGTGAAGATTTGAGCCCTTGGCGTAAGGGACGTGTGCTGTCTTAGGTCAGGTTCCCTAGGAAGCACTCTGAAACACAAGAGTTGTGTACCAGTTTTAGTCTGTATTTGAGAAGTGCACCTCGCATCCACTACATGTATATCCTGGATGATCTAGCAGATCTGGGACGGGGAGCCTAAGTACTTGTTTGCAGTGTTGTACAAGACATTTTGTCTTTGTTAGAGTATTGGCTAGAGGAATTAAGTTTTCAAACAACCACGATAAGTACAGATTAATGAATTGTTAAGTGTCTGATTGTTTATTGCTATATTTATGTGTTTATCTCTGTTATTATATTATCTACATCAAAGTTTGGAATGAGAATATCCATAGAATTAAAATGAATATATCTATAGAAGTATCTTGAAAAATATTTAAAGGCAAATTGTTATCCACTGTTTCTAAAAGTGGTTATTTATTGAATGATTGGAGCCTGTCAACTGAGTGCTGACTTTTCTGTATAAGGTTATGAACAGTATCAGAGATTGCTTCGTGACTGGGAAATGGGAAGAGGATAAAGATGCAGCCAAGATCTTAGCAGAAGATGGTAAGTAAAGTACTGTATTCTTCAGAGAAGACTGCCTTCTCTATGTCTTATTTTCTTCCATATCTTCAATAGTCAAGTTGAAGATGCTAGTCAGTTGTGAAATGCTCTGGGCACCTCCTTCGCTTGGTTCTGCCTGGATGCACATTGTGTCTGAGGTGGAAGAGCAGAGTCTCATGGCCAGTGGAATTCCCCCTTGCTGATAACTCCTGGGCACCTGGTGTATCTCGGTGGAGGAAAGGAGATTCAAGTTCTTTGGGAAAGTGAGCACTTTCCTTCATCACTTAGTGGAATTTCTGGTTTACCTGGATTGCTGGTGAGATCTAGTTCAGTCTGAGGCAAGAATGAGCCTGTCTGGGCCACCTTCTCTTGCTGCTTGGGGGTTGGGAAACACTGGTGTTGAGTTGCTTTTCTGTGGGTTGTGGTATAGGAAGACACAGGCCACTACGTCATTCCTCTGGTCCTGGGGACCCTCACCAACCCATCTTTGTCTTTCCACCTTTGAGAGTTCTCCTTTGGTTGTCCCTTGTGCTCTTGCATCATTCCTGGAGTTGATGGTTATACAGAGTCAGGAGGAACAGAGGAAGTATGTCTCTATCATCTTTTCCAGACTAGAAAGTCTTGGTGATTATCTTCATTGTAACTGTGTAAATAAGAGAATTAGAATCTTTATGATACTGAATCTTCCTTTCCAAACACGTGGTAGTCTGTTGTTCAGTAGATAATACTAATAATGCTTTCTTCATTGAGCCATGTTGAAGAAGGTAGTTAAGGAACCTCACTTAGAGCAGTGCCTAGTATGTGAAGCATCAGCCAAGGTTATTCCATGTGTCCTTTAAGAAGCATATTAAAACTTCCAGTATTTTTAAAATGAAGTTCCAGCACATTTCTTGTTTAGATTAGTCCAAAGTATTTTATCCTTTTTTATTTTTATTACAAATGAAATCTTCCCATCTTTTGTATCTCTTCTGGTCCTTTTGCTTTTTGTTACATGAAAATATTTTGATACCTTTCTAAATGATGCCTCCCAAAGTTTAAATTCTCTGTTTCTTTTAAGGGTAGGATCCATAAGTAAATTTAGAGCTCTGAAAATGAATGAATGAATACTGGGGTCCAGCCCTGGCTGGATCCAGGGGCTTTGAGGGATGAGTGGCGTTGGTGAAGTACTGAGCTGAGTCAATGTGTTGATGGAGCAGTCTCTCTCTGTTACTTTATTGTTGGTTTTACATTTTTATGCCCAAAGAACATCCCCATTACATCACATATCATTCAAGGTTACATTTTGCTTTTATCAGGCGCAGCTGTGCAGAGCCTTGTGAGAAAGGCTAGGCTTGAAACTGTTTTTACTCCAGTGACCTCGACCACTATCTGTCTCACTCTGTTCTGGAAACCTTGTCTGCAATTACTGTCTCACACCTGCTGTTTTATACCCAAAGAAAAAAATAAATGAGTGGTTAACTAAGGCAGATACAGCTGTTTGTGTTATGTCCGTACACTCCGGTTTGTACAAGGAAAGGGAACAGTGAGACAGTCTAGCAGCACTGTTTTAGCAACAAAACCCTATTAACCCTATATAACTATTACAATTAATTTCTATGTCTATATTATCCTAAAGCAATCAATGTCTCCAACTATGCTGGCTACAGTTATGAGCATTCCTAAGTCTCATCCCTCTTGGTCTCTTTAAGGAAAGGAGCCTCCATCGCGGAGTTGTCGGGGGAGTGGGAGGTGGAAAGGTGACCCAAGTACGATCCCGTCTGGAGGTGGCTTTGCCAAGACCCCCAGGACGGCATGAACTCATCTGGAGGTTGCTTTGCCAAGACCCCCAGGATGGCATGAACTCGTCTGGTGACGGCTTTGCCAGTACCACCAGGACGGCATGAACCTGTCTGGAGGTGGCTTTGCCAAAACCTCCAGGACAGCATGAACAGAACTCCTAAGAAAAATACTAGGAGGGGCTGTGCCCAGGGACGCCCCATAAGGAAAATCTGCTTTGCAGTTTCCTTCTCAGTCTCGTGACTTTGTCATCCAAGCGAGGGGCACATCCTGACGGCTCCCGGCAAATGAACACTTCTGGGCTCGACGTCCTTTTGGATACTACTGTTACTCTCAATGCTGTGTTTTATGTAATCGAAGATTTTCCCTGGGCTTCCCTGGTGGTTCAGTGGTGAAGAATCCATCTGCTAATACAGGAGATTTGGTTTCGATCCCCGAGTTGAGAAGATCCCCTGGAGAAGGAAATGGCAACCCACTCCAGTATTCTTGCCTGGGAAGTCCCATGGACAGAAGAGCCTTGCTTGCTACAGTCCATGTGGTCACAAAAGAGTCAGACACAACTTAGTGGCTAAACACTAACACAACAAGATTTTCCCTAGGTCTGTCATATGGCTGTACTGTGTTAATCTCATATTGAGACTCTTTCACATGTGTTTTTATCACGACGTGGATTTTCAAGTCACTTTTTGAACTTTTGGTTTGGGGACTGATGTACATAGCCATGCTTGCTACCAGAATATCTACCATTGATCCTGGGAAAATAGCTCTTGGCTAAGTAGGATTTTGAAGTAAAATATGGAAAAGTGGATTAAGTTCATTTACTTAACCTAAATAGGTGGTGAAATACAAAATTTGACAAGAAAAAGAAGGCTGTGTAAATGCAGGATTCTTTAGGGGTATGTAGCTATAAGAACAATGAAAATGAAGTTTGAGATGCAGAGCATCTCAGCTAATCAACACTTAGCGCTAGGTGGTGCTAGAGTGTCACACGCAGGGGAGTCATTTGAATGTTCTTTTCCCAGAGGAGCTCTATGGTGACTTTGAAGACCTGGAAACGGGGGACGTGCACAAGGGAAAACCAGGCCCGGATCCTCAGGTATGACTTGGCCGTGGCTCGCCGCCAGCCACTGGCCCTTCCTTGATGTGTGGTCGGTGTGTTCTGCAGGAGGCCCCATACAGACTGGGTGAATTTCTGCCTAAAAGTGAAGAGGGTGAGAACAGAGTAAGAAATGTTGGTTTATTGTTAAACTTGATTCCTTGAGTTTTTTGAGTGATACTTATTATCTCTTCTTGTTACCATTTTTCAGTCATTGAAAGTTTTAGCTCCTGGGTCTTTTGTCATCATTTTCCTCTTCTTACACTAAGTGCTGTTTTAAAAAAACTAATTCCCTGTTCTCCCTAATATTTTTTAGATCCTGGGAGCATTTGGGTTGGGGATACTTGCTGTTATTTTTATTCATGTTTGGCATTCCCAGCCATATTAAGGAATTGCAGTTAATTGTAATGTAGTTGTCTGAATGTCTCTTGTTGCAGTGCATGTTATTTAGAGCCAAAGGCTTTGTTTTATTTTCTTTTCATGATGAGCATAACTATGATTTTTGCAGCTCAAATAGAATTCTTAAAATCTGCCTTAATATTTAATATTTAAAGAAAAGGTCTCCACAAATTTTCAAAAAATTTACTCTTTTGGAAATTTAAGATTGACCATGTGGAGGAAGAAGTTAAAGAAGAAATTGACCCCAGTGCAGAGGAAAGTGCCAAGAAAAAGCATTTAGATAAAAAGAGAAAATTGAAGGAGATGTTTGATGCAGAATATGATGAAGGAGAAAGCACATACTTTGATGATCTTAAAGGAGAAATGCAGAAACAAGCACAGGTGAGAAAACTCAGTTCCTATCAGCCTCATTTCAAGGTTGTAGTAGTGATGTGAATATGTAACTTTGTTTAGGTCTCTGCTTCCTGACCTGCATCTCGGCCTCTTGTTTGCACTCCTAGGTCGAGATGCAGATGAGTGTGTTTATTCGTGCAGTCATCTAATTATTTCTTCAGTCAGACAGTCACCAGAACTATATCAGTATCTGTTTTGTACCAAGCGTTATATGCTGAGGAGGCAGAGATGGCTGAGACATGGCCTCCATTTTTGAGGATCTCACAATGTAGCGATTTGAGTCAGTGTGTTTATTTACATGCAGGCATTGCCTTAATATTTTGATTACTGCTCTCTGGAGTGATAATTGACTATTTTGAATGGGCATGTGATTATTGGTCTTGTGTGGCTTATGCACATACCAGTGCTCTCCAGGGAAGATTTTCTGAAAACCCTCCTTGATCAGAGTTCAGAGGATACTTTGAATGTAAGGTCAGATACAGAGGTAAAGAATGCTGAAAGGGAGATGGTCTGGCTCTGCTGCCTGGGGATGCTGAGCAGGCTGTTTGAGTTGATGAACTCTAAAGTTAGAGACACAAAGATGTGTGCATAGTTGATGGTGAGTGTTTGAGTTATGCTTTGACAGATGGGGCTGCCAAGAATCCCTGTAAACTGGAGCGTACCTTAATACGTCTTAAGCAGATTAAGTATATGATTTATTGGGGATTTTTCTGGTGGTCCAGTGGTTAAGAATCCGTCCTCCAGTGCAGGGGTTGCAGGCTTGCTCCCTGGTCAGGGATCAAAAATCCCACACGCCACAGGGCAACTCAGTCTGCAGGCTGCAACTAAGACCCAGTGCAGCCATATAAATAAATATTTTTAAAAGTATGTGATTTGTGAAGATGCAGTTGAAGGGTTTGCTCAACCTAGTCCTTTATTTAGTTAAGTATGGTTAGTTATTAACATAGTGATTCCTAGTGTGTCCTGACCTTTGATGGAAGTGACGAGGGAAGTGTAAGGCTGCTGCTGCTAAGTCACTTCAGTCGTGTCCGACTCTGTGTGACCCTATAGTCGGCAGCCCACCAGGCTCCCCCATCCCTGGGATTTTCCAGGCAAGAACACTGGAGTTAGTTGCCATTTCCTCCTCCAGTGCATGAAAGTGAAAAGTGAAAGTGGAGTCGCTCATTTGTGTCAAACTTGTAGCAACCCAATGGACTGCAGCCTACCAGGCTCCTCCGTCCATGGAATTTTCCAGGCAGGAGTACTAGGGTGGGGTGCTGTTGCCTTCTCTGAGTGTAAGATTAGTTCTGTTTAAAATCACCTGGAACATTGTGGGTCATTTATAAAGAACTTTGAATGTGAGATGTATAAGGGGAAATAAGGATGACTTACTGAAAGGATTGGGTTGTCATAAGTGAAATAGGAAAGCCTTTCACTGATGTCAATCTACCAAGGAAGAAAGTTGGGGTTAGTAGGTTTGAGATGCTTTGCAGACAAGAGGAGTATCAGGGGGCCAGTGACTTAGACGTGCTCTCCTCAGCATCTGGTTGCTTTTTAAAGCTATGAGATGGGTGGAGTGGCCTGGGGAGTGAGTGTAGGGGCAGGAGAGGAGAAGACTAGGACTGACCCCAGGTACTCTGTGAGGCTGGGCAGAGAGGATGAAGCAGCAGTGGGGACTGAGCAGCACTCAGGAGGTAGAAAAAATCTAAGAGGACACGAGGTACACTGGAAACCGCTGTAGATGGAAGTGATCAGTTGTTTCAGATCCTACTGATGTATTAATTGTGGTGAAGACAGAGTCGACCACTAGATTGTGAGGCCTTTAGTGACTCTGACAAGCATTTCAATGGAGTGTTGGTTAGAGCCTAATTTTAGGGCATTTAAGAGGATAGGAGTGGCATAACTGGAACCAGCCTTTAGAACACTTCTGTGGCATTTTGCTTCAAAGATAAGTGGAGAAATGGGGCAATAGTTACAAGAAGTGAAGTCAAAATGTTTTTAGATGAGAGAAATAACAGACAAGATTTGTTGGAATAAAGTCCAACAAGAGTACATGATCTAGGGTGCAAGTAAAGGTTCGGATTAAATTGAGGCACGGATAGTCTCTTAACAGCTGCCTACTAGAGCTTCCTATGATAATGAAATGCCACATGTTGATACTGACCACTTGAAATATGGCTACTGAGAATGACTGAACTTAAATTTTATTTAATTTTGATTAATTTCAATTTAAATAGCCATGTGTTCCTATCAAATGGAGTAGTGCAGAGCTATAAGGCTGAATATGGGTATAAACCCTGGTAGAGGGCTAATTGGAAGTTCTTTTAGATTGCTTAAATTTTGAGTGAATTAGGAGACAGTCAACAGTTGAGAGTGGGGATGGGGAAGGAGATGTTGATTGAAGAAAAGAGAAGTATGAAATAATTGGAGAGTAAAAAGAGAATCTGTGGATGGAAAAGTTTAGAGTGTGTGTCAACCAACATTATTAAGGGCTTCCTTCAGAGTTGTTTGTATTTGCTGTACTATAGCTTGGAGCACCAGAGAAGAAGACAGTTGGGACATATCCTCAGCAAACTGTAAAGAAAAAACATGTCTTATTTTTAACTAGAATAAAGCCTAAGTACTTCTGTACATGATTCCTTTATTTAGAAATTGGCTTTTTTTTTTTAATGTTAATCTTATATTTAATAAAAATAACAGCCTTGTGGATTTTTAATTGTTTTCTTTTCCCCTCCTCTCATATATATAGCTTAACCGAGCAGAATTTGAAGATCAAGATGATGAAGCCAGAGTTCAGTATGAGGGTTTTCGACCTGGGATGTATGTCCGAGTTGAGATAGAAAATGTCCCCTGTGAATTCGTGCTTAACTTTGACCCGCATTACCCAATTGTTTTGGGAGGTCTGGGCAATAGTGAGGGCAATGTTGGATATGTACAGGTAGGTACCCTTTGCTGCATACTTAATAGCTGAGGTTCTTTGGTCATACTTGAGGCAGTAATCTTACTGAAATCTCTTCTTCCCTCAGATGCGTCTGAAGAAACATCGTTGGTATAAGAAAATCCTCAAGTCCCGAGATCCAATCATTTTTTCTGTAGGGTGGAGGAGGTTTCAAACCATCCCACTTTATTATATTGAAGACCACAATGGAAGACAGAGGCTTCTAAAATATACCCCACAGCACATGCATTGTGGAGCAACCTTTTGGGGTAACAGATTAGAATAGACTTGTTTGTAGGTTAATTTAGACCTTTTAGGATTTATCATAGTTTTGCTTTTTTCCTTTCATGAAATCACAGTTCATAAGGTTTTTCTCTTTTCTGGGGTTGGAGTATATATGTGAAACAGAATCCAGAATGTGTGATTCACTGTATTTTTTATTTTTTTCTGTTTCCTTTAAGGTCCCATCACTCCACAGGGTACTGGGTTCTTGGCAGTACAGTCTGTCAGTGGCAATATGGTAACTATCTTGGATGTTTTATTTTACAGATTATGTTTGAGAAATAATGTCTTGATTATAGAATATGTACCTGAAACTTTAAGTTGAAAATTACTCATTTTGGGTATTTATAGTCTTCAGGGAATGGCAACCCAGGCCAATATTCTTGCTGGAAAATCCCATAGACAGAGGAGCCTGGCGGGCTGTAGTCTATGGGGTCTCAAAGAGTCAGACATGACTGGGCAACTAACGCAATCTTCTCTTTGCTTTCAATTTTCCTGCATCTTTTTAGTAAGTAAGGTGTGGGAGCAGAGAAGATGGAAGTAGAATTGTAATGGTACTGATAATGTTTTATATTTTTATGCTTTTATGGGTATATTTTTCTAAAATTATTTAAGCAGTGTTCACCATGAGTTAACCACTCTACTGGGTTCTAACATCAACTGGATATCAGCTAGACATTAGACTACCCCTAATAATGCTGGTTTAGCAAAGTATGTTCACACAGCCTTCATTTGACCAATCAGAGCAAGTTTTATTGGCCTCATTTAACAGCAAAGAAAACAGAATAATGAGCAAGTGAAATCTATCCTAAATGTCCAAAATTTAATTTTTCAGCCATTGTAGCCAAATTTTCATATTCCCTTTCATTTATTCATCTTTGTGAAACTGTGTTACTATGAAATCACCCTCAGTAAAATGCTCAAGATATCATCAGTTTGGGCTTAGGTATATTATAGTTTCAGATACCTTTTGTTAAAGTACTGGTTTGTATGTTCACATATTCTTTCTTTTTCTTAGGTGACTATAAGTGAATTGCACTTCAGTAATTTATTGCATTACAGAGAAATGTAGTTTTTCTCTTGCTGATATTATTCCTGTATTCAAATTTTGGGGGTTTCTTTTTAGCCTGATTTCCGGATAGCTGCCACAGGAGTTGTCCTTGATCTGGATAAATCTATAAAAATTGTGAAGAAATTAAAACTAACTGGTTTTCCATATAAAATTTTCAAGAACACTTCATTCATTAAGGTCTGTATATCCTTATATATTAAAATATTTTTAATGTATATATTATTAATGGAAGAATGAAATGCTTCTCATTTAGGTCTAAGATATAGTTGTAATGTTTTCAGAAAAGTGTTTGAAATCTTTTATAAACTTGGCTTTTTATATTTTTAGTTTACTCGTTTATATTGTTCTCTGTGTTACTTTAATTATGCTCAGAAATCTTAAGGTGAAATAAAATAGAGATATTTAGTAGTTAAGGCTATTACTTTTTATTTCCCTGTGAGACTGTCACAGAGCCAATATTGAAAATATGTAATCTCATTCACTAGGTTTTGTTTCCTGCCTTTTTGGTTTGTGTTGAGAGAGGGGGGAAATCATGAGTTTATCAAACAGATCAGTAGAAAAAATAGACAAAGCAGTTCTCAAAATACTTTATTGGCAGGGGTATGGAGAAATGGTTGTTATGTCAAGCAGTATAACATGGGAAGGTAGTTTGAACAACATTTATTGAAAATTTCATTAGTGGGGTGTTTCCATTAAAAATACAGAGTTAAGATGATCATAAAATGTTCTTAAGGTAATATACAACCATCAGCATTTATTTGTCTAGCTTTCTTTATTTTTGGAATGAGTGTGTGCACATAAGTAATAGGATATGAGCTGCAGTCCGGCCCTGTGAGATGACAGCAAAGACCATCTAGGCTAGGTCAGCCAGTAAACATCCGTTTGTTCCTCTCTTCTACAAAGGCAGCAGTGATGAGCATATTTATGAACCTACAATAGAGTCTTAATTGGTGTTATTTCAGGAAAGATAGAGTTGTATTCCTGTTGACCTAGTAATTCTACTTTTGAGGGGAAATACATTTTGATTATTTTATCACCCTTCAATGAATTATTGTCTGTTTGTTAACCAAGGATATATTTATGAACTAAAAGGTAAAATATCTGACTTTTTGTCTATATATTTTAAAAATATGTTTTAAAAAAAACATTCTATAGGGAATGTTTAATTCTGCCTTGGAAGTGGCCAAATTTGAAGGTGCTGTGATTCGAACGGTCAGTGGAATACGGGGACAGATCAAGAAGGCGCTCCGGGCTCCAGAAGGAGCTTTCCGGGCCACGTTTGAGGATAAATTGCTGATGAGTGGTAAATCTCCTTTGTGGTGTGTTCTTACAGCATGTTACTGTTCAGTATTGATTTCTAGCCAGTGTGAATTATAGGTGGGAGTTTAGAAACAGGAGTCAGGACTTTTCTGGTGGTCCAGTGGGTCAGACTTCTCCTTCCAAGGCAGTGGGTGTGGATCCAGTCCCTGGTGGGGGAGCTAAGATCCCACATACCTCATGGCTAAGAAACCGAAACATAAAACGGAAGAAATATTGTATCAAATTCAATTAAGACTTTAAAAATGGTACACATCAAAAGAAAAGAAAAACAGGATGTAGTTCTCTGTAGTTCTCCCCACTTGGAACATCTTGTGCACTGTGCCCAGCCACAACCAGAGAACTTTTATGCTATTCGAAAGTAGTTCACCTGGCACAGTCTCTCTTCAAGTACTATGCAACCAGCCAAAGAAGTTTGGAATATTTTGTTTTGTTGTGTACTAAGATGTACTAAGATGGATATGAATCTTCTCCTGAAAATGGTAATGTAAATACACTCTCTTTCCAGATATTGTCTTCATGAGAACTTGGTATCCTGTCTCCGTTCCAGCTTTCTATAACCCAGTAACATCTTTGTTAAAACCAATTGGTGAGAAAGACACCTGGTCAGGAATGAGGACCACTGGTCAACTCCGGCTTGCCCATGGCATCAAACTAAAAGCCAACAAGGATTCTATCTATAAGGTACAGTCGCGCATATGTTCTATAGATGGGTGTCATTCAGAAGCTTTGTATGTAATGTCTTTTTGTGGTTTGAATTTTCAAGTAGAAAGTCTAACATAAAATTTGAGTGAATCTGTTCATGGATTATTTTGGAAGGACCACAGAACAAGTGGTAAAAGTGGTTTTCTCTGTATTGGAAAGGAGACTTAAACTTTTCACTGTATATACCTCATTTGAACTATTTTTCTTTGCACTAAACACATACATTACTTTTAAAAACATTAATATACTTATTCTCATTGAAACAGTGGGGAAGGTTATTTTTGAAGGTTTTAATAAACTTTTTATTGAAGTGTTAACATACATACAGCTTCCCTGATAGCTCAGTTGATAAAGAATCCTCCTGTAAGCAGAAGACCCCAGTTCAATTCCTGGGCTGGCAGCATCCGCTGGAGAAGGGATAGGCTACCCACTCCAGTATTCCTGGGCTTCGCTTGTGGCTTATCTGGTAAAGAATCTGCCTGCAGCATGGGAGACCTGGGTTCAGTCCCTGGGTTGGGAAGGGAAAGGCTATCCACTCCAGTATTCTGGCCTGGAGAATTCCATGGACTACAGTCCGTGGGGTTGCAGAGTCAGACATGATGGAGCGACTTTCGCTTTCAACATACATACAGAGAGGAGGTACACAAATAATAAGTGTATACAGTTCAATGAATTTTTTTTTTGCTTTTTTTTAATATTGGAAGATAATTGCTTTACAGTGTTGTGTTGGTTTCTGCTGCACAGCACTGTGAATCAACCCTATTCAATCAATCCCCACCCCATCCAACCCTTTAAATCTTAAGTTCTCAGTCCCTGCCTGAATTCCCATTTTAATTCAGGTTTTAGTCTCTGAGAATGTCCATTATTTTGTTCACAGGTTAACAAGGCATTTGAAAAGATTTATTTGTGTTGATGGTGGATATTTAATTGTTTTGTAATAAGTGGGTAATTCAGGGTATTGGTTTATCATTCTACTAGAAACAGTTTTCCAGGCGTTAGTTTTTCTGTAAAATAGTTTATAAAATTTGAGTCATGTTGCCATGAATTGCTCTTAAAATATACTTGAGGACATAGTACCTGTTGTCCAGTTTGTGGAGCTTACTTATTTTTGAGAAGGATATTTCTCTGAATTCTTTCATTCTAAAATATTTTGTTTTTTAAACAGATAATATTGAATATTATTGTGAGTGATGTCTTTAACAATAAATTTAAAGATATTGCAGAAATATTCTCTATGTAGTCTACTTTAGTAAAGGTTTAAGGCTAAACTGTCAGCTTACTAACTATTTTTGAGGCAGTTAAGGATTTTGGTCATCTCAATTTAAGTACAGAATTTGGTTAGCTTGAAAACTGAATGTAGAGAGAGTTTTGCCTTCATTTGTCATTTGAATCTCACTTTTCTTAATCAGCCTTTTATTAGAAACAGAATAAACTTCTTAATAAGAATCAGGGCACTTTGGCTCTTCATTGGAGGAAGAACTATGTCCTTAGATCCAGAGAGGCTGATAGTCAGGATGAAAAGCTAGATTATTCTTGTCAGGCTAGAAAAAGCCATCTCAGTGCTTCAAAGATAAGGCCTGAATTTGCCATTAACAGAAAGGTTGTATCTTTTCATCCAATCTATTAAGATCCCATTGCCCATACTTTAGAAATTTGCACAGCTGATTGCTTAGAAGAATTGTAAATATGTATTCTATATATATTCTATATATTCCTTTATTTTGCCTGTAGCTGTGCATGCTCATTGAAGCGATTTATATTTGATGGATGATTGAGTCCTCATTTCTCATGATCAGCAAACTGTGGTATTACTGATTTGTGGAAAAATCAATCCATTGAGAAGTTTCATTGCAAATTTTAAGTGTGTATAGATCATAATTTAAATATGTCATAGTCTTTGTGTTCTTTTTCTTTTTCAGCCAATTGTGAGGCAAAAGAAACATTTTAATTCACTGCACATTCCAAAAGCCTTGCAGAAGGCCCTGCCATTTAAGAGCAAGCCCAAGACCCAAGCAAAGGCAGGCAAGACTCCAAAGGACAGAGTGAGACCAGCCGTCATACGGGAGCCTCATGAAAGGAAGGTACTGTCAGTGGATGGCTTCCAGTACATTGGATTTAGATGTGAAAAGCATGCTCTCAGTAACACGCTTGGCGTTCTTACTGCATTCTCTCTTTTCATGAGGAAAAAATAAGGGTCAGACTTATTCAGGGCACTAGATCTGGAAGTTAGAAGAAACGCCAAGGTCCATTTCCCTTCTTTTGTTTAGTCATGCTCTGCCCTATGCATTTTATTGGGGAAAAAGAAGCACACAGCTGGCACATCACTCTATCAGCTGTACAGAGTATCCACAGAGTGATTAACAAAGGTGGTTTTGTGGTCAAGGCCATTATTTAAGTATTTTGCTAAGTCAGTATGCTCCTACTTATATTTCCATGCAAATTATAATTCCCTAGTTCAGGATCAGTTTTCACTAGATTAATATTCATTTGGATAATAAATTGATTCTCATTTTGATACAGTCAGCTGCAATGTTTAGGATCCCTGAAACTTAGAATGAAGGCATGCTATAGCTGTAAGAAAATTCTGATGCTCAGTGGGTTTTGTCCTTGTCAGATCCTTGCACTGCTGGATGCTCTGAGTACAGTGCACAGTGAGAAGATGAAGAAAGCCAAGGAGCAGCGGCATCTCCACAACAAAGAACACTTCAAAATGAAGCAGAAGGAGGAAGAAGAGAAACTGAAGCGACAGAAGGACCTCAGGAAGAAGCTCTACCGAATTCAGGGTCAGAAAGAAAGAAGAAATCAGAAGTCCAGCTTAAAGGGGCCTGAGGAGCAGTTGAAGTGAGCTGCAGACAGATAGACTGTCATCTGAACCCGCAGTGATGAATGTTTTCGCATTGAAGTGACAAGTCGGGGGACTGGACAAGCCTCTTTGTCTGGTGCATTACCCAGACTGTGCCTTCGAGAGGAGAAAGGAGACTGCTCTTAGAACACCTGTTCATCCTCAACATCTTGGTTATGGCAAAATAAAGCTACATAATTTATGGTTTTCTAGGTCCTCTCGCATTCCTGTTAACCTGTCTCAGTTTAATTTTGTGCTATGAAAATATTAAAATATTTTCTTGTTAATTTTGGCTTAGTAGTTTTCATTAAGGACGAACGCTTGATAATTGCTTTTCAGCCACCTTCATGATGCATTTTCCAGGAGGGAAAAAATGTTAACTTGAATCCTCAGCATTAAGGTAAAATTTTAGAGATGGATATGTAATTTTTGGTTTTCTATCTGTTACATGTATTCTTTGATCATTGATCCTAATGGACATTTTATGTCTTCACGTTTTGCAAGTTAGTGTTAGCTGTGCATGCTCAATCACTTCAGTCGTGTCCAACTCTTTGTGACCCTGTGGATGGTAGCCCACAAGGCTCATCTGTTCGTGGGGATCTCCAGGCCAGAATACTGGAGTGGGTTGCCATACCCTCCTCCAGAGGATCCTCCTGGCTTGTGGATCAAACCCACATCTCTTATAGCTCCTGCATTGGCAGGCAGGTTCTTTACCACTAGTGCCATCTGGGAAGACAATAATAGCTAGTTAACACTCAATACTCATTTAATGTTTTAGACCAGCGGTGATGTATATCTTGGAGAGAGGCATACTGTCCGAAGTTCATACTGGTAAATGCTCTAGGTCTAAAATACATAACTGAGACACAGCAACCCACCTGGGAGTGGGCAGAGTCATCTAGGGATAGGAAGGATCAGGATGAGACAGCCAGGTCTTAGTGCAGTGTTCCTGCCATTAGCTGAGTGTCTCCACATACGTCAAAGAACATTGAGTCCAATCCACGTGTTCAGTCCAGCGTGGAAGATGCCCAAGTGATCCTGCTAAGACATCCACTCATCTAAAAGCTGAACAGGTCCAGCTAAGCAAGGCTGTGCACAGAAGCCAGACACCTAACTTACATGAACAAAGAGGGCAGCCTGTCCTTCCCAGTGTCCTAGACTGCTACACACATACTTGACCATCACAGCGCTAGATGCAGGGAGGGGCTCGGTGGGGCTCTGGGCTCTGCCACCGTTTATGATATGACTCTGGAAGATGATGCTGTGAAAGTGCTTCACTCAATATGCCAGCAAATGGGAAAAATTCAGCGGTGGCCACAGGACTGGAAAAGGTCAATTTTCATTCCAATCCCAAAGAAGGGCAATGCCAAAGAATGCTCAAACTGCCTCACAATTGCACTCGTCTCACACACTAGTAAAGTAATGCTCAAAATCCTCCAAGCCAGGCTTCAACAATACATGAACCGTGAACTTCCAGATGTTCAAGCTGGATTTAGAAAAGGCAGAGGAACCAGAGATCAAATTGCCAACATCCATTGGATCATCAAAAAAGCAAGAGAGTTCCAGAAAAACATCTGCTTTATTGGCTATGCCAAAGCCTTTGACTCTGTGCACCACAATAAACTGGAAAATTCTTCAAGAAATGGGAATCCAGACCACCTGACCTGCCTCTAGAGAAATCTGTATGTAGGTCAAGAAGCAACAGTTAGAACTGGACATGGAACAACAGACTGTTCCAAATAGTAAAAGGAGTATGTCAAGGCTGTATATTGTCACCCTCCTTATTTAACTTAGATGCAGAGTACATCATGAGAAATGCTGGGCTGGATGAAGTACAAGCTGGAATCAAGATTGCTGGAAGAAATATCAATAACCTCATATGCAGATGACACCCTTATGGCAGAAAGCAAAGAAGAACTAAAGAGCCTCTTGATGAAAATGAAAGAGGAGAGTGAAAAAGTTGGCTTAAAACTCAACATTCAGAAAACTAAGGTTGTGGCATCTGGTCCCATCACTTCATGGGAAATAGATGAGGAAACAGTGGAAACAGTGACAGACTTTATTTTGACGGGGGGGGCTCCAAAATCACTGAAGGTGGTGACTGAAGCCATGAAATTAAAAGATGCTTCCTCCTTGGAAAAAAAGTTATGACCAACCTAGACAACCTAGTCAAAGCTATGGTTTTTCCAGTAGTCATGTATGGATGTGAGAATTGGACCATAAAGAAAGCTGAGCACCGAAGAATTGATCCTTTTGAACTGTGGTGTTGGAGAAGACTCTTGAGAATCCCCTGGACTGCAAGAAGATCCAACCAGTCCATCCTAAAGGAAATCAATCCTGAACATTCATTGGAAGGACTGATGCTGAAGCTGAAGCTCCAATACTTTGGCCACCTGATGCAAAGAACTGACTCATTTGAAAAGACCCTGATGATGGGAAAGAATGAAGGTGGGAGGAGAAGGGGACAACAGAGGATGAGACAGTTGGATGGCATCCCCCACTCAATGGACATGAATTTGAGTAAACTCTGGGAGTTGGTGATGGACAGGGAGGCCTGGCACACTGCAATCCATGGGGTGGCAAATAGTCAGACATGGCTGAGCGACTGAACTGAACTGGGCAAATTCCCAAGTATCTCTGAGCTTCAAGTTTCTTATCTGTAATATGGGGATGATAAACTAATCTTGCAGTCTGTGATACTTCAACAAGACCTAATGCAAAATGACTGGCACAGAACAGATTTTTTAATTTTTTGTTTCTTCTGGTCCCATTTCAAGGAGTTGTATAGGGTCCAAGAGTTTTAACACTTACACAGATTTTAACACATATCCATATGTACTCATGTAACCACCACCACTGTCAGGATACGAGTCCCTTCTCCAAAGCACTCATGCTGTGTAGCCCAAGCCTTCCTCACTTCCAACCCCCATTAACTGCTGATGAGTCTTTCGTCACTACAACTTGTCATATCAAGAATATGTAAGTAAAACAACAGAGTATGTAACCTTTTGAAATCGGCATTATGTCTTTGAGACTCATCCCGATTGTCCTGTGTATGAATGGTGTATTCTTTTTGTTTACTAAGTAGTTACCAGCTGTGCAGACAGACCACAGTTGGTTATCCATTCTCCAGTGAAAGGCATTGTGGTTGTTTCCAGTTGGGGCCAATTATAAATATAGCTGCTATAAATACCTATAGAGGTTTTTGTGTGAACATGTTTTCATTACTCCAGGGTTAAAAAATAACCTAGGAGAAGCACTTCTGGGTCATAGGGTTTAAAAGAACTGTCAGACTGTTTTCTGGAGGGGCTGTACCGTTTTGCACTCCCACCAGCTAACGGACATATAGTAGCATCCTGCTGTGGTTTTAATTGGCATTTCCCTAATGACCAATAATGTGGAGCATCTTTTCCTATGCTTACTTGCCTTTCATGTACTGTGTCTGTCCTCTCTGGTGATATGTTTATTTTCAAGTCTTTTGCCTACTATTTATTTGGATCATTATTGTTGATTTTGAGAGTTCTTTATATATTTTGGAAGAAGTCCTTTGTCACATATATGATTTGCTAATACTTTCTCCTAGTCTACTGCTGTTTTTTCATTTTCTTAAGAGTATCTATAACAAAGTTTAAAAGATTTGTCAAGCCTAATTTATTAATTCTCTCTTTTATGGATTGTGCATTTGGTGTCCTCACTAAGAATTATTTTCCTAGCCCCAGGTCAAGAAGATATCCTTGTATGTTTTCTCCTAAAAGCTTTATAGCTTTATGATTTTCATTTTGAGTTAATTTTTATATAGATATGAGATTTAGATTGGAGTCCTGTTTTGTTTCATTTTTTTACTTAAATTGTTCTAATACCATTTGTTGAAAGGCCATCCTTTCTCCATTGAAACACTTTTTGCATCTTTGTCAAAAATCAGTTGGTCATATTTATGAGGGTATTTTCTGGGCTCTATTCTCTTTCTTTGATTGATGATGCATCCATCACTTTGCCACAATATCTTGATTATTGTAGCTTTACATTAGATCTGTAAATTGAGAAGTATGATTCCTCTATCTTTTTCAAAATTGCTGCTGTTCTAGGGCCTTTCCCTTTTGATATAAATTCCAATAAGCTTGCCCACATTTACCAAAGAATCCTGCTGTGATTTTGATGGCTTTTGATCTATAGATCAACTTGGAAAGAACTGACATCAATATAGAGTCCTCCAGTCCATGGCATATCCCTCTGTTTATTTAGGACTTCTTTTTGGTTTCAAATTGTTTACTGCTAGTTTTTAGAAAAATGATTGGTTTTTGTGTGTTGAACTTACATTCTATGACTGTAATACACCCATTTAGTCTAGATCTTTTTGTGGGGAGGGGAGCAGATTTCTTGGGATTTTATACTTGGACTGTCATGTTTTCTGCAAGTAGAGAGGGTTTTTATTCCTTCCCTTATAACTGTGAAACTCATGTGTTGCGGTGGCTCAGTGTTACTTTGAATTATAGTCTCCTGTCCCAGTTCTCCTGCTGTTATTTTATTTGACTTTAAAAGTCCTCAAATAGCTCCTCTATGCATTCTATTCAAGTTTTTTCACTTGCATTTCAGGGGAAGACACAGAGAGTGTAAGGTACTTACTGAATGTTTTTTCCTGATCTGAAGTCCCCTTTGTTTTCCCCTTGTTTTAAAGGGAATCTTATAAATCTTATAAATAAGATTCTGAGGCCACTTTTTAAAAACTGCTTTTTATTTTGAAATAATTATAGATTCACATGAATTTGCCTGAAAATTTACAGGGAGTTTTCCTTGGCCCATTTACCCAGCTTCCTCTGATGCTAACATCTGGCTGAACTGTAGTACAGTATCAAAATCAGGAAAATTGACCTTGGTACAAATCCACAGAGCTTATTCAGATCTCAGGCGTCATTTATGTACTAGGTTATGTGTGTTGTTACGTGTGATATCATGTGTGTAGCTTTGATGATCACAGTCATACATAACTGTGACATCGCTGGAAGGCTTCCTTGTGCTACCGCTTTCAAGTCACACGCCCCTCACCCATCCCTAACCTCTAACAACTCTCAGTCTGTTTTCTATCTCTATAGTTATGTTACTTAACAACTTTATGGAATCACATAGTATGTGTCCTTTTAAAATCAGCTTATTTCACTCAGCATAATTTCCTAGAGTTTATGCAAGTTGTTGCAAGTGTCAATAGTCTCTTCCTTTAAAAATAAAAAAAAAATATTTATTTTTGGCTGTGCTGGGTCTTTACTGCTGCCAGGACTTTTCTCTAGCTGCAGCAAGTCGGGGCTACTCTCTAGCTGCCATGTGTGGCCTTCTCGCTGCAGTCGCTTCTCGCTCTGATTGCAGAGCATGGGTTCTAGGCACGCGGGCTCAGTGGTTGCAGTGCGTGGGCTTTGTTGCTCCACGGCATGTGGAATCTTTCCAGACCAGGAATCAAACCCACGACTCCTGCATTAGCAGGCAGATTCTTTACCACTGAGCCCCAGAGAAGCTCAGTCTCTTCCTTCTTAATGCTGCATGGTATTTCATAATATTTATTATGTTCTACAATTTGTTCAGCATTCCACGTTGACGGATGTGTGAATAGTTTCTGGAGAGTGAAAGTTCAAGTCAGTCAGTCATGTCTGACTCTGTGACTCCATGGACTTTACCGTCCATGAAATTCTCCAGGCCAGAATGCTGGAATGGGTAGCCTTTCCCTTCTCCAAGGGATTTTCCCAAACCAGGGATCAAACCCAGATCTCCCACATTTCAGGCAGATTCTTGACCAGCTGAGCCACAAAGGAAGCCCAAGAATACTGGAGTGAGTAGCCTATCCCTTCTCCAGGGGATCTTCCTGACCCAGGAATTGAACCCGGGTCTCCTGCATTGTAAGTGGATTCTTTACCAACTGAGCTACTAAGGAATCCCTAGTTTTTGACTATTACAAATAAAACTGCTATGAACATACATGTATAAGATTCTGTGTAAAAATAAGTTTTCATTTCTCCAACATTGCATTTTCTGGGCCAAATGATAAGTCCATCTGTAGTTTTCAAAGGAACTTCCAAACTATTTTCCAGAGTGGCGGTACCATTTTACAGTCTCACCAGCAACGTATGAACACTCGGCTCTCTGCATTCTTGCAAGCATTTAGTGTTGGCACTTTTTAAAAGCCATTCTAATGGGTGTGTCATAATTCATTGTGGTTCTAATTTGCACTTCCCTAATGACTAATGATGTTGCCCATCCTTTCATGTGTTTATTTGCCATCTATATAGCCTCTTTGGTCAAATATCTGTTCAAATCTTTAGTACATTTTCAATTTTGTTTGATGTTGACTTCTGATAATTTTTTTAAAATAAATTCTAGACGTCTTAAGTTCTTTGTTAGGTATGCAATTTGCAAGAATTTTATCCCATATGTAATTCATCTTTTCATCATCTGAACAGGATGTTTTGCAGAGCAAAGAGAATTTTTAATTCTGATGAAGTGTGGTCCAATTTATCAACTTTTCCTTTCATGGTTTGTATTTTTGGTGTCCAGGTTTTAGAACTCTTTGTCTAGTCTCTCTTCCCTCCACCCCCCACCCCCAACTCCTGCCTGTGCCTTGGTCTCAGACTTCTCAGCCTCCAGAACTGTAAGAAAGAAGCTTCTGTTGTTTAAGCCACCCAGTTAATGACATTTATTTAGCCCAAATGAACTAAGACAATGGGAGAAACCCAGGAGCTCAGTGCAGTACCATCTCTCAAGTCTCCTTCTTCCTGCCAGTCTGCCTTCCTCTTTACACCTTACAAATCCTTTTATGATTGGAGGGATTTCCTATGCATTTAGTCATATTTAGAGGGAAGGAGCAGGAATAGGTGATTCTATACCGTCTTGTCATGGAATGCCCAATCTTTCAAGTGCCTGGAATGTGTTCCACTCAATGTTTGTCCCTTGGGATGGCTGTAACAGTTCATAACCCCACCAGCAATGTTTGCATGCATCCATTTTCTTCATCTATGCAAAAACATCTGATGCTGACATCTTGTTTTTAAATTTTGCTTCTTGTTCCTAATAAGGTGATTAATTAATATGGGCTGCTAACTCTGGTCTATGAACCTGAACCTTGAAGAAGTCACAAATGAAATAACTGATAGAGCCCAGAACAAAGGTGAAAATACAAGAAAAATCCAGGAGAGGCAGAGCCAAGTAGGATAAGGGAAAGGAGAGGAGACCATTCCAGTTTGGAAGCTGCTGCTCAGCTACCTAGGGCCAGGCCAGAGCAGCACTTCTCCTACCCGTACCACCCTAGGGTCCCTGCCTGCCCAGCATCGCTCTTGTGCCACACCACCTGGGCAGATCAGCTGGCTGCCCCATGGCACCTCCCCATCCCAAGGGACAGTCAATTACAAGGCAGGTTGACAGCCCCAGGACAAAGACAACAACCAGGCTAGAAGACAGGGAGGTTCCCCAAGGCCTTGCAGGGATGAACAAAAAGAGGATGGCAAGCCAGCCCGCTCACCCTGCGCTCTGCCCTGAGGAGCATCCTGCCCACCTTCCCTAACCAACCTGGAAGGTGCTGCCTGGGGTGAAGTCTCCTGCTCCCAAGTGTACTCAACCAGCTAAGCTGGCTGACCTTCATCAGGGAAAGTGAGTGGCTTGGACTTCCATGGCGGGCCGCTGGTTAAGATACCACGCCTGCGCTGCAAGAGCAGTGGTTAAGGGAGCGTGGGTTCAATCCCTGTCGGGAAACTAAGATCCTACATGTCTTGTGGTGTGGCCAACCAAACAGTGATACAAAACAAAACTGAGTGCCAGAGGGAGCAGATAAACACAAGACAGGAAAAGCATTTACATGTGAATAGTAAATATCCTCAGTAGGGTACTGGAAATAAGGAGCTAGATGAGGCTAGGTGAAGAAGAACCAGCTGGAGATAATGGGTATAAACAATGTAGAAATGATGGGCTCAATGGGAAAGTTAAAGGGCAGAAGAACAAAATGAACCGGTAGGCGCCTTCGAGATGGGGAGTTAAGGGAGGATGGGGGTGAGAAGGGAAAGGGTTCCCATTTATCTGTTAATAATATGAGTGCCAGAGGGAGAGGAAAAGATCAACAGATAAGAGGAAATATTTGAAAAATAACTGAGAATTCTCCTATTTCTGATTCCTGCCAGTCACACATGTGCCCAGTGCTTTTAATTTTTGCCAGTCTGGTGGCTACAAGAAATATTTCATTATTGTTTAAATTTGCATTTTTATTGGATATCTAGAGGGTTTTAGCATCTCTTCAAGTGTTTATCAGCCATTCTCATATCTTTTGTAATTTGTGCATATTCTTTGCTTGTTTTTCTGTTGGGCCATATTGACTTTGTAAAAGCTTCTTAGGTATTCTGGATATAAACCATGTGGGTGTTTATTAATCTTATAAATATTTTTTCTCCAGTATAACACTTGTCCATGAGGCCGTTCCTTGTATAGAGGGTTTAGATGTTCATATGATCAAATCTGGTGTTTTCATTTTTGGCTTTGAGGTTTTGTGTCCTGTCCGGATGAGTCATTCTTACCTCTTTAATTACAAAAATGACTCTCTATTTTAAATATCCTCTTATTTAAAAAAAAATCTTTCTGTATGTTTTCTAAATTTTTAATTTTTATTCTTTAGCTTAAAATATTAATAATTGTTAAAGTATTTTTCTTTTAAATTTCATATTTACAAGTGATTATTGGTTTTATTTATTTTGACTAATTTATTTACATTTAGTTTAATTATTTTGAAGTAATATGTGAATATAGATTGTAAACATTCCAACAATATAGGAATAGCATGAAAAGAATGGTTTTCTCTTTAACTTGCTTCCAAACTCTCTGCCTCACAGTTAACCATGTACTCTGTCTTATGTGTATCTTCCTAATCTCTAATTTTAGACACTTATATTTATTTTCTTCCATGGAAGCTCTCTATTTTCACTACTGTATCTGGAGGATCTTTCTATATCACTGCAGCCTGTGGTGAGGGGGGGTGATCCTTGTTCAGTTTGTTAATCCTGTAGAGAGAACTGGGAGCTTCCCATTCTCTCCTGTGTTCTGGTAAAATCCATAACAGTAATCCCTTGTCTCTGGAGGTTGAGGGAGCCCTCCTTCATTACCTTTTCAGTTATGTTTATTGTTCTTTTTGGGCTTCCCAAGTGGCCCTACTGGTAATGAACCCGCCTGCCAACCCAGGAGATATAAGAGACACTGGTTTGACCCCTGGGTCTGGAAGACCCCCTGGAGAAGGAAATGGCAACCCACTCCAGTTGTTTTTGCCTGGAGAATCCCATGGTCAGAGGAGCCTGGTGGGCTACAGTTCACGGGGGCTCATTGAATCAAACATGATTGAAGCAATTTGCATGTAGGCACACACACATTGTTCTTTTCAGGTTTTCTGCCTCTTGTTAGGCCTATTTTGGTGATTTATATATTTCAGGAAAATCTTTCATTTGAAACCAATCAGAGTTAAGCTATGCCTACCATCTTCTTGTGGTTTAAAACATCTCCTTCATATCTGCAGTTGTGTCTCTTTTTTTAACCTCATATTTTCAGCTTCATACTTTTTTCCCTTTTTCTTTTGATTTTCCAGAGGTCTGCCTATTTTAATGGTCTTTTCAAAGAACTGGCTTTTGGTTTTACTTATCAAATCTACTTTTATTGTTGTTTTAAAATTAAATTAGTTTATTTCTTATTTCATCCTCTTTTTTTTATTTTTAAAGCTTGGCTATATCTTTCCTGTATTTAAGAATACCTGTCAATACTCAGGGCTTACCCAGTGGCTCAGCAGTAAAGACTCCGCCTGCAATGCAAAAGTTGAAGGAGATGTGGGTTTGATCCCTAGACAGGGAAGATCACCTGGAGGAGGGCATGACAACCCACTCCAGTATTCTTGTCTGGAGAATCCCATGGACAGAGGAGTCTGGCAGGCAACAGTCCATAGAGTCACAAATAGTCAGACACAACTGAAGTGACTTAGCAGGCAAGCATGTATAGTCAAAGCTAAGAAATGTCCCCTTATTTGTACATATACTATAGGTTTTGCTAGATCATGCTCTTATTGTACTGATCTTTCTTCACTTAAAACGGGGCTACATCGTGATAAACCCATTATAAGTAGAAAATATCATAAGTTGAAAATGCATTTAATACATATAATCTACCACACATTGTAGCTTAGCTTGGCCTACCTTAAACGTGCTCAGGACACTCGGATTAGCTATAGTTGGGCAAAACTATCTAATACAAAGCATATTTTATAAGAAAGTTGTTGATGGCTCATGTAATTTACTGAAAGTGAAAAACAAAACAGTTGTCTGGGTACAGAATTGTTCTAAGTTATCAGTTGTTTATCCTTGTGATCGTGCGCCTGACTGGGAGCCGCAGTTCCACATCATGAGACAACACTGTACCACATTTCCCTAGCCCAGGAAAAGATCAAAACTCAAAAACTGAAGTATGGTTCTGCTGAATGCATATCACTTTCACTGTATTATGAAGTTGAAAAATCATTAAAACATTTTTAGTCAGGGACCATCTGTAAAGAGTTTTTCATTTTAGCTCTTATTTTCTCTTCAACAAAAGCTGCCTTTCTCTTTCCCTCCCTTTATTCTGTTTACTACAAATTTATTTGGGGATATGGATTTCTTTCTACTTCACAGATTTTTTTGAACTCCATATTTTATATGAATACCTTATGGCTATTGAGATCCAACATTTTATAATTCCCATTGTGGAAATTAATCTGGGTTCCGAAATGCACTTCTAATGTTCTTATTGTCCCTGATTGTACTGCACCCTGGTGACAGAATGTGATCAATGAGAGATGCTGAGGGCTCCTCACCCATCGAGCACAGCATCGTTGTTTCCAAATGCTCTACAGGAGCTTGACAAGAACATATGTTCTCTGTTGGGTTCAAATCTTTCTGTAAAAGCACATTAGAGATATTCCAATCTGTTCTCTTGTTTTGTAATAGCCTCTTTTTTTTTTTTTTTTTTTTGTTTGCTGAAATCTCTCAAGCAAATGAGACTTTTAATGTATCCAGGATGTTTCTCTGCTTAGGCTGAAGGAGTAGAGTAGAGAGGGGCCAAATGCCTGTCATCCAGGACTGGCACCTTTTCATTTGCTCTCATTGCATCTTGCCAGGTAAGCACTCCCCTATCTCAGAGCACAGTGAGCACAGTGGCAGGGTGGGGTGCATTTCCCTTGGGTTGGGGGCAGTCCCATCAGTGCTGTTGCAGCTGAGACACTGCCCACTCCCCGGCCTCATGATAGATCTTGTTGGTCAGCTGGCTCCCACCTGGCCTGGGATCCTGGCCAGCCCACAGTGTGGACATGGTCCCAGCAGGGATGGAGAAGAACTTAGGTTCCTTTGAGAGAACCAGGGTCTCCCCAGGCTGCTGCTGCTCTGACACCAGGCTGTCTGGGAAGCCCCACACCTCTTCCCTTGGTGGCTTTCAGGGTGTCCCTCTCGCAGCCTGTCTCTCTTGTACTCTGTCTTACCCTGCTCTTTTACCACTATCCTCTGCTCTCCCAAACTGACTCACACCTTCTGTGAGGTTTATGAAAATCGACTCTCACACGGTGCTCTAGCAGGTGCTAAGAGTGTGTAATTCCTTAAAGCAGGGACTCAAACAGATATTTGCACATCCATGTTCTCAGCAGCATTATTCCTGATAACCAAAACTTAGAAGAAACCTAATCATCCATCAGTATGTGAATGGATGAACAAAATGTGGTTCATCCATGCAATGTAATATTATTCAGCCTTAAAAAAGGAAGGAAATCCCAACATATGCTACAGGATGGATGAACCTTGAAGACATTATACTTAGCAAAACAAACCAGACACAAAAGGGCAAACATTATGTGATTCCACTTATATGAGATATCCAGAAAAGGCAAAATCGAAGGGATAAAGAACAGGACAGTGGTTGCAGGGGCTGGGGGAAGGGAGGACCGGGAGTTGTTTCAAGGCTTGGGAGTCTCACTTCAGGAAGGTGAAAAAGTTCTGGAGATGGTGGTGACATTTGTATAACATTGTGACTGTACTTAATACCACTGAACTGGACGCTTAAAAATGGTTAAAATGTAAGCTCTATGTTATGCAGATTTTATCACATTTCTTTTTTTAAGGCCTGGGTTTGGGACCTGTCTGCTTGCCTTGGCTGTTAAGTCGCTGGGTCTTAGGCAGGTCATTAACCCTCTTTGTCCCTCAGTCCTCATCTGTAAGATGGAAACCCTAGTCTCTTAAGCATGATTCTGGGGATAACACTGGCAGAGCTGTTCGCTCGGCCCACCCAGTGTCCGCAACAGCCACTGACCCCTTCCCTGGGTGCCTCCTTGGGGGTGGGGTTGCAAGAAGAAACGCAGTTTATCATCTCGTTTATTCCCAGTCTGCTTCCAGGAGAGCTTGGCCGGGGTTCCCCTCCCACCCAACCCTCAGCACCCCTCCTCCTGCTGCCCTACTTGTTCCGTGACCTCTAATAACACCCGTTCATGCTCAGCTCTAGAGTGGCCGCCACCAGCCCCTGCCCACTGACGTCCGGGGTCTCGGTGAGCTCAGCGCAGGCACCCATGTGATGTCCCCTAACACTTCACTGCATGTTTGCTGAGCCTCCTGCTTCCGCCACTGGGTGTTAAGATCCTGGACAAGGTCCGCAGCCGTGACTGACCGAGGCCGTGGGGGCCCTCCTGGATCCTCCGCTACCACAGTCGGCTTGCCGGGCTCGGCGTTGCAGGCCCCACCCGGGAGGTGACCGCGAAGTCACGTTCTTCGCGGCCCTAACACCCGGCCCTGCCGCCCGGCGGCAAATGCTGTGCGGCTGGGCTGGACACAATATGCCCTCTTCTGGGGCCTCACTTTCCCCGTCTGTGGTACGAACCAACAGGGCTCTCGTAGCGCAGATACTGTGTGCCTTCCTGATGGTGAGCTTTGCCGAACCGGTGGAGGCTGAGCAGAGCCATCCAGGTGCGAAGGATTGTGCACGCGTGTGCGTGCGTGTGTGCGTGTACGCGCTGGTAAGCGTGCCCAGGTGTGTGCTCAGACAGAGGTCGGCCCGGGCTCCTGGCAGAGCGGAAGACTCTTTCTCTCCAGACCCTGGAGGATAAGCGGAGGAGGACTCTTTCCGACGTCTGGGGTGAGTCAATTCGCCGCTCGCGGGGCTTGGGCTCCGCTCGCCCGCGCTCGTCCAGGGAACGACACGCAGGGGCCAGGCGGGGGCGCCGCAGACGAGCAAACGCGGAGCGCCGGCCGGCGGGCCTCGGGCGGATGGAGAGCGAGCCGGCGGCGCCTGACTCTGATCCTGGCCGACCGCTGATGGTGAGAGTGGTAACTGTGGCTGTTCAGGACAGTTGGTGCTAATTTAGCGCTTATGCTCCCAGGCACTGGGCTGACCGCATGATGTGCATTGTCTCATTTTATTTCGCCGAAATTTGAAACTCTGCATTTTTGTAAATCTGATGTTAAACATCCTCGTTCAGGGTCGAGCTAAAAGTATGGAGACCCGAGTTCTGCCGCTCAGTAGTTGCGTGACTTTGGACACATCTTTGAGCCTGAGGTTCTTTTACATAAAATAGATTTATTATTATTTTTTTTTGTAGCCTGTCTGTGTACATACACAGGTTTGTGCAAGTGTGTGTATGAGTGTGCACGCACACATGTGTGTTTTCATGGATGTGTCTGTGTGAGTGTGTGCTTGCACGTGTACATTAAGGCTGTCTGAGCTGGACTTGGAGAAGTCAAGAGGCGAAGCCAGAAAGGCAGTTAACACGGGGCGTCTGGTGCCCAGGAGAGATGCCGCGGTCCAGATGCATCCCCGGTGTCGTTTTGGGGAGAGGCTCAGAGCCTGCTTACAGGAACAAAAGAGGAGCGCTGGTGACTGGATCAGGACAGTCCTGTGCTTCAGAGGAGGCTGAGAGGATTAAGAGAGTGGTTGGCCAGGGGAGTGGAGATAGGGGGTGCTGAGAAATGCACACGCCGCCAGGAGGGCGTCCTGGCCCCTGGGCTGAGGCTGTCCCTTGGGAAGGAGGCTGCAGTAGGGACTGTGCTCACCGCTTGGAATAGAAGCCCTCGAAGGAGGCCCACAGAGTGTGAACAAGTGGGCATAAGGTGATGGTGCCACTTCAAGGCACCACTGAAGCAGGAGAGAGATGGTTTATCTACAAGCGTAGCTGGGACAGGTAGTTAGTCCATTTTTTAAAAAATTCATAAACTCACTACTTACACTATGGTTTAACAGAGATTCCAGATGGATTAAACCTTTAAATGTCAAAAAGAGAGGAAGATTTAAACAGAAGACTTTTGAGTGAGGGGAGGTTTAATTCGAAGATGATTCCAGGAAGCAGGAGTGAGGGAGTGGAGAGGAGAAGGGATAGAGGAGATGCTGACAGCTTGGTGGCAGGGTGTGGGTGGGGTGAGGGGTTTGGGGGGCGTGGGGGATGGGACTCCTGCCACTGCTCCCTCGGGAGCTCCTCCGAGGTCTGTATGCCTGCACATAAGTGCTCCCTGAGTCAGGAAAGACAAGTGCCAGGGAAGACACAGTGTTTGACGTCACAGGGTCTGCCGACACCATCCAGGGCACAAGCAGCACCTGCTTCCTCAGGTTTGGGAAAAAGAGAAGTCCTGACCTGCCAAGATCATGGCCTGAGGACCCACTTGGACTTGCTTAGACCCTTCCATGCTTTTTTTCAGGTCTGCATATATTTCCATGGTTGCAGTCATGGACTTGTGCACTGCTAAGCAGTCTGGACTTACACAGTTACCTTTATTTATTTTTATCATTCATTTTATTTGGCCATGCAACTTTGGGGTTCTAATTCCTCAATCAGGGATTGAACCTGGGCCCTTGGCAGTGAGAGCTAAGAGTCTTAGCTACTGGACCACCAGGGAATTCCCAATCTACTTAATATGAGTACTTGGATGTCTGTCCTGATATTGCCATTGCTGAGACCTCTCCCATGGCTAGACACTCAGGTTGCTGCCATCATTCTGCTCTTCCCGTTGTAAAGGTTCTGCCCTGGGGCCTCTGTGCAGCTGGCTGGCGAGGACTTTCCAAGGTGGACCGCACTGTGAACTGCATTGCTATTTTCATCCTCACCATCATTGTCAGCATTGATGGAGAACTTTCTATCGGCACAAAGCCCAATTTCAGGTGCTTTATAGGAATTTAGTCTTAGCCCTCACATGAGAAACAGAGGCACAGGTGTCACCCGATTTACTGATGAGGTGCTGGAGCTTGCAGAGGTTAAGTAACAAGACCAAAGGCACCACCATTTTCATCTGCTTTGTCCCCAGACCAGCCCTTCTCCCTGTGCCTACTCTCCTTCCCACCATAACAGAGACACCACCAGGAGTCTCGCTGGGTCCAAGCAGCCGGCTCAAGGGGTTTCGTCAGCCCCTCCGCCCCTGGGCTTCCCTGACATACAGAGCTGACCGGGCTCTCCTAATTCTGGGAAGGTGGACTGTAATTGGGCTGTAGTGTGTATCTCGCTGTCGGAGCCTCCACAGGGTCTAGCACAGGGTCCTGGAGAGAGGTCTTGTGCTATGAGCCTCCCAGAACTCCAAGCCCCTGCACGTGTGCACATACATGTACACCTGTATGCACACACACGCACACACCCTATGCCCTCTTGTCTCCGAACCTTGAATTATACCCTCCCTTGCCCATCCCTGCCTGTCCTTTAAGGCCATACTCCAAACCCGTCTCAGCCATATCTGGCCCTCTTTTCTTCCCTTCCTCTCAGAAGTGATGCTCTCCTCCGCCACTGAATGTTCACTGGGTGCTTAGTGAATGTCAGGGCCTCCCGTGTTAGGTGCAGCTACCGAGTGCAATCTCTGTGGCAAGCCCGCGCTCCTCTGAGAGGCCCGTGGTGGGCCAACCCTGTGCTCGTCCGCAGCCTGTGTCCTGGTTTCTGGGTGTTGTTCCTTCATCCCTATATGTGTCTGTTTGTCCAGCAAATCAATGTGGAGAAACTCATGTGTGCCTTCTCATAGTGGTCAGAAAATTGAACTATAGCTGACCTGAGAACTATTATAAAAAATATTCTTAGAGAAGAAACCAGGAGGCATAGTTAGAAAACATTGGCCTTGGGTGTACCCCATAGTCTTCTGTGATTGGGTTAGTAGGAGTTGTGTCTCCAGGGTACTAGACCTGCAAATGAAGAAGCAGACTTTGAGATCATCCTTTGCGATCCCCACCCCAGACACTAACTCCAGTGGGAATGGTCCTGTCTTTTTTTTCCTAATAACAATCAACTTAACAACCACTTGGAGCTTGCCTGGTGGCTCTCAAGGGAAAGAATCCACCTGCAATGTAGGAGACCCCAGTTCGATCCCTGGGTCAGTAAGATCCCTGGGTCAGTAAGAAGGAAATGGCAGTCCACTCCAGTACTCTTAACTGGAGATTTCCACGGAGAGAAGAGCCTGGTAGGCTGTAGTCCATGAGGTTACGAAGAGTCTGACATGACTGAGCGACTAACACCTAACATCCACCATCATCATCTACTGGGTGTTTTCTCTGGGCCAGGCTCTGTGTTTAGTGCTTTACATACATTCTGTTATTTGGAACCCCAAAACAACCCTATACTTACCCCATTTCGGATAAGGGTAATGAGCCCTAGTGAGGTTAAAAGTTAATTAAGTCTCTTAGCCAGTAGGTGGCAGCACTGCCCTTGGCCTCACCCCTGGAGCTCTTAGGCTGTCATCCACAGCCCTGCATGGTATAATCTCTTTTCAGCAGTCTTGACAAGCACCACTGAGGTGCATGCAGGCAGGCTGGAGTGAGGACCGTCGAGCTGAAAGACCTGGAAAGAGAGTCCAGAGCTCGTGCCCTTGAGCAGAGGGCCCTGGTGTGAGCCAGTGAACCCAGATTTGCGCCCACCTTCTACACGCAGGTTCCTTAAGCAGCCCTCCTTACCTGTAAAACTAGGGGATCCTGTGGTGTGGGGCCGCTGGGCAGGTACCTGGGCCTTCCAATGCCAAGTGTCTGCACACGAGATCACGAGAAAGGCTGCCTCCTGGGGCTTGGCACCCAGTGCTGCTGGCTGGCCCTGTGATATCCCTGATCCCCAGTGGGGTGGCCCCCCACCCCCACCCCCCGCCCTGGGTCCCAAGCACTCACTGGCCTTCCTCTCTCCTGCTCTGTCTGGTCCTGGTTACCCTAAATTGACCACGTGTGAGCAGTAGCCCTTCTGGAAGCCACATCCTCCAGAGAGATTTGATTATGTCCTGGTGGTGCCACCTTGCTAATGCAATCAGGAAGTTTCCTCAAGACTTCAGCTGCTTTGCTGGCAGCCGGGCCTGGCTCCCTGGACAACTGCGCTGCTCCTTGGCTCAGGGCTTCTCTCCAGGCTGAACGGGCCTCAGGGACCCTCCGCCATCCATGCCTGTGCCCACTAGGAGAGGCTGGCTCTGGGGCGCAGCCTCACCAGACATCCTTCATGTTGCCGTCTTCTCTCCTCCCTCACTTTGAAGTCCTTGGCTCTGGTGTTACTCAGAATCATTGAGAGTTTATCTGCTTAGGAAAAGTACTCAGCATTGAAGAATCAGTACTTTGGGCATTCCAGACAATGGCCCTTTTCCATCAAGGTTAGGCTCTTAACTGAAAATTTTAGAAAGAGAGGAAAATTGGGGAGAGTCCAGAAATTCTCTCCATTATAAGCTGTAATCAGAACGAAAGAGTTGTGTTAATTCCCGAGAGTTCTCTCCGGGGATTGTCCAGAGTGCGGCTTCAACAGACACTGGGAGTCAGGGTGAGACAGAACTGAAGGAGTCAAATATTCCAGGAAGCAGCTACAGGCACAGCTGGGATGCACCTTGCTCCCTGGTTTTTCTGCACACCCACCTCACTCCAGCCTGCACCCAGCACTGACCTCAGAGGCAACATGATGTTGTGCAGTCTGAAAATGTGGGGACTGGCCTCCAAGGGATGAGTTTGAGTTGTAGCTGGATGAGCGGGGGGCATTGGGGGCTGTGCAGGGTGTGTGGTGGTCAGGGTCTGGGGCTGAATTTAGGGTCTGGGTTTTCCCAGCCACGCAGGGACTAGAGATGGAAAGTGAGGTTGATGTGGGGGTTTGGGGGTGAGGTCCCCGTGGAGAGCAAAGGTTTCCCAGGACGTGGCCAAAAGAACCACTTCTCCAGGTGCATCTGGCCTGGCTCACTGGCACAGCCCCCAGTCTCTCTCTTTATTTTTAAAAATATTTATTTATTTGGTTGTGCCAGGTCTTAGCAATGCATGCAGGATCATCGATCTTTGTTGAGACATGTAGGATCTTTAGTTATGGCATATGAACTCTTAGTTGCGGCATGTGGGCATCTTGTTCCCTGACTGGGGATTGAACCCAGGCCCCCTGCTTTGGGAACTCAGAGTTTTAGCCACCGGACCACCAGGGATGTCCCTCTCTCTTTATTGAATAAGACTGTTCCTCAATTTTTGTACATTTTCCTCCCATTATTGCTGACTGTGGGACATCTTTTCTGGAAGGAGATCAGGCATAAAGATTGAGTAAGAAATAACAGGAGAAGACTGTCTGCGAAGGGCTCTCTGCCCAGGATGGGTTATGGCTGTGGGCTGGAAAGGAGTAGGACTGATAGCCTCAGGGAGCACGTGTCAAGGGACACACACCTACAGGGACATCATGGCGTGTCGTGTGACATAGACTCTAGAAATGCACAGAGGTGCTGCACATGAGCATGGTTGAACCTCCCTGTGCACAGGAGTGAAAACCAGATCACAGTCCACACCACTAATTCAGTCGTCACCCCTTTCGTATTTCTTGGCTGTCTTGGCTTGTACCTGTGGCTGCGCTGTATGTGTTTGTGTCGTGGTTTGCACGCTGACCTCACGCCAGAGAGAGAAGCCTCAGGCTTTACGTGAGCTTGTGTCTGACAGTGGCTTGTCTGCATCTTGCTGAGATCCAGGTGGTTCCTGTTTTTCTGCCCCCCTGATGAAGATAGTGTACAGCGAGCCTGTTAGTGCATAGACTGTTTCTCTTCTCTTCAGTCATTTCTGAGGGTAATAAATGTGGAAGTAGGGAGCATTTGCAAGCAAGTGATGTGTGGGGCCAGCCCAAGTACGGGCCGGTTCCCGGGCCACTGCCCCTGACACTTGCTCGCACTCAGACTTGTCATGCTGGGTTTGGCATTAAGACATTAATTTGGTGTAGCACTCAATCTGAATTTCTTTGACTGCTATGTAGTTGGACAGATTGCTCTACTTTTTTTCTTGTGTTTTGTTTTGCTATTTGTATTTCATTCTCTTAAACTATTTGTTCAGATCCATTACAGCTTTATCAAGGACTTGCTGAGTTCATTAAAACTTGAGCGAATTTTTTATGTATCATAAAGCTAGCCATAGGTCAGTCGTATTTGTTTTGTTGAAATGTGTTTCATTTATTGGCTGCACCACGAGGCTTGTGGGATATTAGTTCCCTGACCAGGGACTGAACCACACTAGTGGAAGGTTGAAGTCTTAACCAGTGGACCACCAGGCAAGTCCACCAGGCCAGTTTTATTTGATAGAAGTATTTTCTAGTTTGTAAGTTCTTCTGGAGAAGGAACTGTCTAAACACTCCAATTGTAAAAGGAAATGACAACTCAGTCCAGTATTCTTGCCTGAGGAGTCCCGTGGACAGAGGAGTCTGGCAGGCCATGGTCCATAGGGTTGCAGAGAGTCGGACATGACTGAAGTGACTAAGCATGCAACCACTCCAATATTTTTGCCTGGGAAATCCAGAGGAGCCTGGTGGGCTATAGTCCATGGGGTTGCAAAAGAGCCAGACATGATTTAGAGACTAAATAACAACAATGACAGATTTCCTTCTAATTTTAGGTTTTTTCCCTTAGGAATTCAGATTGTTTTCTACCCATGTCATGGGAAGAATGTTCATGTCGTGGCTAGAATATTCATTGGAAGGACTGATGCTGAAGCTGAAACTCCAATACTATGGCCACTTCATGTGAAGAACTGATTCATTGGAAAAGACCCTGATGTTGGGAAAGATTGAAGGTGGGAGGAGAAAGGGACCACAGAGGATGAGATGGTTGGATGGCATCACCAACTCAATGGACATGAGTTTAAGTGAACTCTGGGAGTTGGTGAAGGACAGGGAAGCCTGGTGGGCTGCTGTCCATGGGGTTGCAAAGAATTGGACATGACTGAGTGACTGAACTGACCAAACCCATGTCATGGCCCTGATTTTTCTGGGGACCACCCCTGTCCTGATGCAGTTCCCCACCCCGATGTGGGGATTAATGGAGCCTGGCTGGGAGTGGTCTTGGGGCCCTGCCCACCACATCATGCAGTATTCCCAGTCAGGAGTAAAGGCCTGAGAGCTGGGGAAAGGCACACACCTGGATGAGGGCTGGGGGCACACAGTGCCTCCTGGGGTCAGAAGGACCAGGTGAGTGAGCTCCCCTCTTGGCCCCAGGAGGGCAGCCACGAAGGAATTCTTACACAGGCTGTGTGGCTCTTCAAGGCTCGCGCACACATGAGGAGGAGAGTCCCAAGGACACGGCCCTCAAGGGCCACACAGTCCTTCCCATTAGTCCTGAGCTGAATGGGCCTTGGAAGTTGCTCTGGGGATGGGGTAGGAACACCCCCAGGGGAGGGTTTTGTGCATCAGAGTCAGGGAGGATCTGAGCCACATATGCTGAGTAAGAATCCCCCTAACCCCCAGCGCTTCCCATTCTGCAGACCCAGCATCTCCTCAGCCTCCTGCCCACCATGCCCTCCCCTTGAGGTGCTTTGGCGGCAGTCAGTCCTGCTGATCATGCACCATACCCTCCTCAGGAGCCTTCCCTTGCTGGCTGCTGCAGTTGATCCCAGGCCTCTGCACAGCACTTCCTTGGTGCCTCATCCTGGAGGACTTCCTGGTAGAGGTGTTTCCTGCTGGCTGTGTACCTGGCCCACAGCTAGGTGTGGAAGAGGGCTGTCAGGCTAATGTGTTTGTTGGATGGTGTGGTCTGAAGGGTGAGTAAGGTTCCTTTCTGTTCCCTCTGGGATCCCCTCAGCTCCCCCAGATGTGACTGTAGACTTTCGGGGTTCTCTGGGTGGAGTGGGAGGTTGGGAGGTGCTTCTTTCCTGCCTCATTGCAGAGCCCGGGCATAGTTCCGGAAGGCAGCCAGCCATCTCCTTGTCTCCAGCTTCCTTCGTGTGTGAGTCACCATCTGGAAGTCGCCTTCATTTATTTTAATTTAACGGGACTCGGCTCATCCTGGGAGCACGGCCACCAGCTTGTCCGTCCTTCTACTGTAGCTTTACGCTTCTGTGGAGAAAGGGGGCAGGGTGCAGAGTGCTTTGCCATAAAGCACTTCCCCCTCATCATCTTTTAAAAAAGATTTCTTAACAGAAGCAATGGGAGAAATTTACTGGCCTGTCAGGAAAGCCATTGCTCATCAGACTGGAGAAAGGAAAAGCAGAGGTCATCAATTCATGGGCAGTGTCTCAGGAAGGGATTAAATCATTTAGCAACATGTTCTTAAGAAATCATTGCAGCCTCACACTGCCATTTTTTCTTGGACTTTCCCATCAAATACATTTTCCAAATGCAAGGTGAGTCAGCTGCTGATGGTCAGAGGCTGAGTCTGCTCCATTTCTAGAAGATGATGCAGACCTGCGTGTGCGTGGGTGTGTGGGTGATACACACACATGTGCCTGCATGTGCCAACAGATCTATATTTGTGTGATACGGTTGCATAAACACACACACAACCATTGTCTAGCTGTGACATTCAGTTTGGTGTTGTTTTCTTTTTGGATGCATCATGGCATGTGGAATCTTAGTTCTCCAACCAGGGATTGAGCCCGTACTCCCTGCAGCCAGAAGTGCAGAGTCTTAAGTGCTGGGCCCGCAGGGAATTCCCTGATGTTCAGTTTTCTTCTGTTTGCATTATTTGTAAGTTGCCACAAATTTATTCTGATCAATATATAAATATGTATGCATATATATATATGTATGTATGTATATGTCCCAACTATAGGGTTTCAGAGGCTGGGTTAGAATCCCCTGGGTGTGTGTCACTTCTGTCATGTACAGGGCTCTACAGCACTTGGCACGGTGTCATCAGGGCACCAGGGAGGCTTTAAACTGCCCCAGGCCAGGAGACCCCTTGAGAGTCAGTAGCCCAGTAGTTGGGAGCTTTGGCTTTGAAGTCAGCTGGAACAGATTCAAATTGCAGCTCTGAGCTAGTGAGTCGTGTGGCCTGCCCTCTCAGCTGTCTCTTCCTGGGGCCACGTGAGCCCGGAGCACGTGATGCTGTGACTGGTGTTCAGGCTGATGGATGCAGGTTGATGGTTGACCACGTCCCTGTGATTCTGGCAGCCTCTCTCAGCAGGACAAACAGGGCACTAGGATACTTGACTAGGCACGAGGCGTGGATAACTAAGATATTGTGGTGGCTAATTTTATGTGTCAACTTGACTGGGCCATGGGGCAAACGGATTAAGCATTATTCCTGGGTGAGTCTGTGAGGGCATGGATAAGATTAGGACTTAAACTGGTAGCCTGAGGAAAGCAGACTGCCCTCCCCAGGCGGGTGGGCCTCATGATCAGTTGAAGGCCTGAACAGGAACAAAACGTGGAGGGAGGGTCTGTTGCCTTCCTTTCTGTCAGATTGAGCTGGAATGCCAGTGTTCTCCTGTCCTTGGACTGGGCTAACACCATCAGCCCCCAGTACTCAGGTCTTTGCCCTGGGGCTGGAGTTACAGCGCTGACTCTGAGGCTCCCACTTGCAGATCGTGGGGCTTCTCAGCTTCCACAGTCACGAGAGCCAGTTTCTTATAACCAGTCAGTCTGCGTATGTACCTATCTCCTATTAGTTCTGTTTATCTCTCAAACCTGACTAATACAGACATGAAGGTGATCAAAGCAACCAAGCTGGTCAAGAAACACAACATAAAACAGATGAAATATCCCTGTTGCAATTAAATAGGAAAACTCGCTAAGCACTGATCGCTTCCTTTTGTTCATCCGAAAAAACACCTGCTGAGGGTCTCCTTGTGCTGGGCCCTGGTCTAGGGATCCAGGGTGGATCTGGATCCTGTCTGTCCCCATGGGGCTCGGGTTCTTTGGGGAGATGGGCCGTGAACTGGTGAACGAGTAGAGAGATGCAGGGGGTGGGCGCTGTGCAGGCAGCAGCAGGGCCGTGGCAATGAAGGGTGAGGACGGCCACACGCCTGCGGAGGACAGCACTGTGGGCCCCACCTGCCCCGTGGGGTCCGGGGGGCTGGATGGGCAGGTGGGAGAAGCTCTGCAGGTCTGTGGAGCAGCACGGGGCTTGGAGAGCTGCCAGACCCCCAGGAGCCGCCCCGGGCGAGGCAGCCGGCACTCAGCCAGGCTGACAGGCTACATCTTCAGTCTGCGTTTAGTCCTCCAGGAGGCATTCAGGCAGAGACTGCCCGAGGCAGGGCAGGTGTGTGGCCCTTGGAGGGCTCTGAGGCCCTGGAGCATCCCCCTCCAGCCTGCCTCCCTGGAGCACCTTCTGTTTTCAGCTCTGCTCGATGGTGTCACGCTTCCTGCCCAGGCTCAGAGGGGCAGCCACACTCCTTCATCTGGTCCTCCTACAGTGTTATCTGCAGTCGCCCCTGGCCCCTCGCAGGAGTCAGGAGTGTGACCAGGGGCCTGCTAAGTGGTCAGTGGCCTCAGCTAGCAGGCTCTGAGAGTGCCTGGAGATGAGCCCATTCAGCCACCTTGGTGGGCATCACCTGGGAACCGGCCCAGCCTCACCCACTATCACCCCTGAAAGGTTCATGGGGCAGTTCTCGCTCACCACCCCTTTCCCTGTTCCTGTTTAGGTGGTGACAGCTGGAAGTGCCCCTTAGGCAGCTGGAAACAGTGGTGGGCAGCACTATGCCAGGGACAGAAGACTAGTGTGATGGCCGGAGGCATCCTCCTGTCGGAAGACAGTGGGATCTGTAGTTGGTCTGGTCTTCCTGTGCTGCCTCCACCTCCCTCCTGGAGTCACCCAGGCTCTCTGTGTGTCCGCCCAACACCCGGGAACTCAGGGCTGACCCTTAAGGCATTGGAGTCCCTCCCTGGAGCCTCACTGTTCCTGGGTCCTCAGGGGCCACAGTTGCAATCACAGCCTGGCCTGAGACCTATCTCCGGGAGGCCTCTCCCCTGTCCCTCCTGCCATGACCGTCTCCCTGTAGGTGGATGTGAGTCATGAGAATCAGGCACTGAGCTTTACCATGTTCTCTGTGGTTCCGCTTCCCCCAAGAGCAACCAAGGGCTGAGGTCAGAGACACACCAAATCCATCTTTCATGCCTATTAAGCAAGCTGTAAGGAATATGCCCCGTGTCTTCGGGCATTAACTGGATGGGGGATACAGAGTTAAAAACCATAGTCCCTCCTCCCTAGGAGCCAGAGCCTATGGGAGTAGGGCACTAAGTTCTCGGGGGCCTGCGGGAGCACACAGGAGCCCTGCCATGGGGTCGGAGGTCGGGGGCTGGGGACGGAGGTCGGGGGCTGGGGACGAGAGTCTCCCCAGGTGAGTCCTGGAGCGGGAAGAGCTGACCTTGAGGGGGAGAGGGCGAGTCAAGCTGAGGACACAGCAGCACGAGACAGAGAGGTGGTGGGATGTGGCTTGTCCCTCTGACCAGGACTCCCTGGTTTTAGCAACCAAAGTCCCAAGGGCCAGAAAAGCACTGCATCCAGGTCCAGCCTGAATGGTTGGTCCTCCTGCTGGGAGGCAGGGTGTGGGTGTAAGAGGAGAGGTCAAGAAAGCAGGCCAGGCTCGGAGGGTGACAAACACGCCCAGGAGCTTTAACTGGGCCCTGCGTGGTGTAGTGCATCCTGGGGGCCCACTGGGACAGACTGTTTCTGAAAGGTCCAGAAGCTGCACTCAAGGATGATGGGCGGGAAGACGGAGGTCAGCCAGGAGGCTTTTGGGAATGAAGGCCAGGCATCAGGGTCCCTCAAGTCGGCTGCAGTAGGGTGAAGGGAGGCATGGAGGAGGAGATCAAGGACTGGGGGACCCAGTGAGTGTTCTAAGGAACTGATGGCTCCGTGTTGGATCCATGGAACAGGAGGTGTCCTGCACTGGTTAAGAGGACCCAGACTGGAGTCACCCTGATCACAGGGTTCCCAGTGAGTTGGTCACTGAGGATCCAGAGGCCCTGGGAGTGTGCAGGCTGAGGGTAGTTGGTGGTCAGATGAGAGTGGAGAGGAGCCAGGGGGGCGTGGAGAAGATCAGGGGGCATGGACAGCAGAAGGAGAGGGTGCCAAGTGAGGTGGCCATCGGGGCCAGGGAAGGGACAACGGGCCGAAGGGGACCCTCCAGGTTTACCAGGTCCATGCTTCACAGGGAGACCAGTGTGAACCAGTGGAGACAGAGGTGTGACCGCTGGTTCCCCAAATGGGTGAACAGCTGCCTGTTGATCTCCCTTGGTGGTGGAGTGTCCATGTGCAAGAATGAGAGAAAAATATACTGGAGGAGGAGAGCCGGCCATGCGGACCCCACCCGGGGAGACCCGGGCATCATCATTACCTCAGTCTCCTAGTTTGAGTGGAGCAGTAGATCCTCTTGTCCACAAACTGGCAGAGCTTGTCTGAGGCGAGACTCGTCAGAGAGCATCTGATGAACACAGATGCTTTGTTGTAGTTGGTTCTGTGGGTAGCTTTTAAATTCTTAATGTTCAAGGCATGTTCAGGTTTTTCTCTTTTCTCTGTGAGACTCTGCACAAGCTTTTGTTTCGTCAAGTTATTGTCAAATGCATTGGCATAATGATGATCTGTATTTATCTTAAATTTTATGTTATATTTAAAATTATATCCTGTTCTGTCCTACGTGCTAATAACTCTCTTTCCATTCTTTTCATCATTTGCTCTAGAATTTGTTTATTTTTATTAGTGTTTTCAAAGAACTACCTTTTCATTAGTTTTATTTTTGGCCACACTGGGTCTTCTCTTGTTGCTACGTGGGGGCTTTCTCTGGTCGTGATGAGCAGGGCCTACTCTTCCTTGCCGTGCGAGAGTCTCATTGCCGCTTCTCTTGCAGAACACGGGCTCTAGGCACACTGGCTTAGTTGCCCCACAGCATGTAGAATCTTCCCGGATCAGGGATGGAAGCTGTGTCCCTGTATTAGCAGGCAGACTCTCAACCACTGGACCACCAGGGAAGTTCCAGAACTACCTTTTTGATTTAGCTGATCCTTTATGTTTTATCTTTATTTTCTGTTTCATTGCTCTGATCGTGGTTATTTCCTTCTCCTTATCTAGAGATTATTTTATTTTTATTAACTTCTTCTCCATTTGGACTCTTAAATATTCTTTTCTAACAGATAACATTAAAAGATCGTAAATTCCTCTAGTGCATTTCAGTGGCATCCCTCAGGTTTTGACATATATTACTTCATCAATGATGTGTTATAATCAATCCTACAGTATGAATTACTTTATGTCTCAATTTTTGCACTCAGCATTTTGTGAGTTTTATCCACATTGTTGCCTGTGGCTATAATGTATTCATTTTCTCCATTATGTAATGTTTCATTGAATGATTATGTCATAATCTGTCCATCCTAATGTTGGCGAATATTTGGCTTGTTTCTGATCCTTGGTTTTATGAATGACGCTACTGTGACCATTCTTGGACCTGACTACTTATGTGCCTGCGCCAGGTCTTAGTTTTGGCATGTGGGTTGTTTTTCTTTCAGTTGTGGCATGTGGGATCCAGTTCCCTGACCAGGGATCGAATCTGGTCCTCCTGCATTGGGAGCATGGAGTCTTAGCCACTGGACCCAGAGAAGACCCTGCACATGACTACTGCGATTCATGTCCACACATTTAGATTGGGTATATGTCTAAGAGTGAAATTTCTGGGTCATAGGATATGCTTATATTAACTCCAGCTAGTAGTGCCATCTGTTTTGCAAAATGTTGGTACAGTATAAACTCTTGCCGGCAGTGTGAGTACCCACCCCATTCTCCACAGTCTTGTCGACACTTGACATTGTCAGTCTGTTAAACTTTAGCCATTCTGGTGAGTGTGTAAGGGTTTCTCAAAGAGGTGTGAATTTGCATTTCCCTGACGGATATTGAGACTGAGCAAGTTTGCATGTGTATATTACCCACCCCCGTGCATCTTTTGTTTGAATTCCATGTTCAGTTTTCTACACTGTTTTTCTTTTGATTTACCTGTCTTTTCCTTATTCATCAATAGGCCATATAGAGAGAATTAAAGTAATTTGGTTTTTTTGTATATATTGTAAATACATTCTCCTAGTATATGTGTTGCTTTTTCACTGTTAGTGGTATCTTTTGATGAATAGATATTCTTAACTTAAATGTAGCTCAATTTAGCAATCTTTCTTTATGGTTACTGCTTTTTGTATCCTGTTTAAGAGGTCTTTCCCTACCTCCCAAATCATTCTCCTGTATTATCTTCAATTCACCTAAAATGGATCTTTATGTATGATATGAAGTAAGAGTCAATCCTATTTTTTTTTCCCACATGGATATCTGATTGCCCTAGCACCATTTATTGAAAACGCCATCCTTTGTTCTTTGTCTACAATGACAACTAAAATCAAGTGCCCATGAATACCTGAGTCTGTTTCTTGCTTCTTTATTCTGTTCCACTAATCTGTCTATTCTTGCACCAAGACTACTCTGTCAGGCAGCTTAAAATAATTTTTATTGATACCTGATAGAGCAAGTTCCATCACCTTGTTTGTCTTCTTAAAGCATGTTTTTGCTATTTAGGGTCCATTTCATTTCTATTCTAAACATTTTAGGAATTAGCTTGTGAGATCCCTCTAAAAACCCTGGTGGGATTTTGGCTGTGACTGATTGATTGCATGGAATCCATCTATGTGGAGATGAGTAACATCTTTATTAAGTCCTTCAATCTAAGAACACAATATATCCCTCCAGTTATTTAGCTGTTATGTTTCTATATAGAGCTCCGGCACACAGCTTGTTCAATTTATTCTTTTTTGATAGTTGTATATATGATATCAGGCTTCCCTCATAGCTTAGTTGGTAAAGAATCTGCCTGCAATGCAGGAGACCCCGCTGGTTTGATTCCTAGATTGGAAAGATCTGCTGGAGAAGGGACAGGCTACCCACTCCATGATTCTTGGGCTTTCCTTGTGGCTCAACTGGTAAAGAATTCACCTGCAATGTGGGAGACCTGGGTTTGATCCCTGAGTTGGAAAGATCCCCTGGAGAATGGAGAGGCTACCCACTCCAGTATTCTGGCCTGGAGAATTCCATGGACTATGTAGTCTATGGGGTCGCAAAGAGTCGGACACAACTGAGCAACTTTCACTTTCTTTTGCTTTCTATATGATATCACTTAAGAATGTAAATTTCATTGTTGGGACTTCCTTGATAGTGCAGTAGATAGGAATCTGTTCCATCCCTGGTCTGGGAACATTCCACATGCCATGGATTAACTAAGTCATGAGCCACAACTACTGAGCCTGTTTTCCACAGCTACTGAAGCCCACGTACCTAGAGCCTGTGCTCTGCGACAAGAGACACCACCACAATGAGAAGCCCACGCGCCTACCACAGTGAAGAGCAGTCTCCACTAGCCGCAAGCTGAGAAAGCCCACGCAGGAGCAGCAAAGACCCAGCTCAGCCAAAAGTCAAAATGAATTAAGAATTTCATTGTTGTTGCAGATGTATAAAGTGCAATTATTTATTTATTTATTGAAATATAGTTGATGTATAATGCTGTGTTAATTTCTGCTGTACACCAAAGTGATTCAGCTATATGCATACATTTATTTTTCATATTATTTTCTATATGGTTTACCACAGGATAGTGAATATAGTTCCCTGTGCTATACGGTAGGACCTTGTTGTTTAGCCATTCTAAATGTAATCATTTGCATCTGCTAATCCCAAACTCCCAATTCATCCCCACCCACTCCTCTCCTCCTTGGCAACCACAAGTCTGTTCTCTGTGTCTGTTTCTGTTTCATTTGTGTCATATTTTAGATTCTACAGATAAGTTATATCATGTGGTATTTGCTTTTCAATTTCTGACTTACTTCACTTTAATATGATAAATTCTGAGTCCATCCATGTGGCTGCAAATTCCATGTTTTTTATGGCTGTGTAATATTCCAACAATGCAACTGTTATTTCTAAATATATGGATCTTCTATCTATCAAGACTGCTAAAATAATTTATTCATCTAAAATTTTATCTGTTGATTCCTTTGGATTTTCTCTGTGTACCATTAGATCATCTTCAAATGAAAGCAGTTTTACTTGTCTTTGTATTTTAACTTGGTTGCTTGACTAAGGCCAAAGTTGATAAATATCAATAACCACCTTTCAAGAAATACCTCAAATCCTTGTCTTGCATCCTGTTTTACTATTATTCTTCTCTACTATTTCAGTTCCAACTTGTTTTGTAGAGCAAGCGTTTTTAAATTTTGATAATATTAATTGTGCTTTTGTGTCAAATCTAAGATCTCTTTGCCTGACCTCGACTCCAGAGATTTTCTCCTATATTTTTTTCTAAAATTTTTTATAGGTCTGTATTTTATATTTGAGTCTATGATCCATTTTGAGTCAATTTTTGTATAAGGCATGAGGTGTGGGTGGAGATTTATTTTTTGCTATGGATATTCAATTGCTACAGCTCAATTTGTAGAAAAATTGATCCTTCCTTTTCTTTTTAAAATTTTTTACCTTTTCTTCTTGAAGTACTCTTGCACCTTTGTCAAAAATAAGTTGAGCATATTTATGTTTGTCTTTTTCTGGGTTCTTGAGTCTGTTCTACTGATTTGTGTGTCTGTCCATCCACCAATACTTTGATTACTGTACTTATAGTAAGACTTAATATCAGGTAGAGTGATTCATCCTACTTTATTTTTATTTGTCAAGATTATTTTAGTTATTCTAGGGCATGTGTTTTTCCATTTAAGTTTTAGAATAATAATCACTTCTTGGCCTTTTGGCTAAGATCAAGTGTAAATTTTAGCATAAGCTTGCCTATGCCAAAAAAAACTTGCTGAGAATTTTATAGGAATTGCATTAAACCTATCAATCAGTTTAAGGAGAACTAACATCTTTATAATGGTGAGTCTTTCAGTCCATGAACACAGTACATGTTGACATTTATTTAGGTGTTCTTTGATTTTTTTTTTTTTCTATCAGTTCAGTTCCGTTCAGTTGCTCAGTTGTATCCGACTCTTTGCGACCCCATGAACCGCAGCACACAAGGCCTCCCTGTCCATCACCAACTCCCGGAGTCCACCCAAACCCATGTCCATTGAGTTGGCGCTGCCATCCAACTATCTCATCCTCTGTCATTCCCTTCTCCTCCTGCCCTCAATATTTCCTAGCATCAGGGTCTTTTCAGATGAGTCAGTTCTGCACATCAGATGGTCAAATTATTGGAGTTTCAGCTTCAGCATCAGTCCTTCCAATGAATATTCAGGACTGATCTCCTTTAGGATGGACTGGTTGGATCTCCTTGCAGTCCAAGGGACTCTCAAGAGTCTTCTCCAACACCACAGTTCAAAAGCATCAATTCTTCGGCACTCAGCTTTCTTCACTGTCCAACTCTCACATCCATACATGACTACTGGAAAAACCATAGCCTTGACTAGATGGACCTTTGCTGACAAAATAATATCTCTGCTTTTCAATATGCTGCCTAGGTTGGTCATAACTTTCCTTCCAAAGCATAAGTGTCTTTTAATTTCATGGCTGCAGTCACCATAGGCAGTGATTTTGGAGCCTAAAAAAATAAAGTCAGCCACTGTTTCAGCTGTTTCCCCATCTAATTGCCATGAAGTGATCGGACCGGATGCCATGATCTTAGTTTTCTGAATGTTGAGCTTTAAGCCAACTTTTTCACTCTCCTCTTTCACTTTCATCAAGAGGTTCTTTAGTTCTTTACTTTCTGCCATAAGGGTGGTGTCATCTGCATATCTGAGGTTATTGATATTTCTCCAAGCAATCTTGAGTCCAGCCTGTGCCCCCTCCAGCCCAGCATTTCTCATGATGTACTCTGCGTATAAGTTAAATAAGCAGGGTGACAATATACAGCCTTGACGAACTCCTTTCCCAATTTGGAACCAGTCTGTTGTTCCATGTCCAGTTCTAACTGTTACTTTCTGACCTGCATACAGGTTTCTCAAGAGGCAGGTAGGTGGTCTGGTATTCCCATCTCTTTCAGAATTTAGAAATAGTATTGCATTTTAGATTTCAGTTTCCACTTGTTCATTGTTAGTTTATAGAAATATGATTAACTTTTGTGCATGATCTTATTTCCTGAGGGGATTCCCAGATGGCGCTAGTGGTAAAGAATCCACCTTCCAACACAGGAAACACAAGAGACGTGGGTTCAATCCCTGGGTTGGAAAGATCCCCTGAAGTAGGAAATGGCAACTCATGCCAGTATTCTTGCCTAAAAAATTCCATGGATAGAGGAACCTGGTGGGCTACAGCCCATGAGGTTGCAAAGAGCTGGACATGATTGAGTGACTGAACATACACTTATTTCCTGAGACGTTGCTGAACTTACTTAGCTCTTTTATATTTTTTGTGTAGGTTCCTTCAGTTTTCTATAAAGATAATAATGCCATCTACAAATAGGGACAGTTTATATCCTTCTTTCCAATTGTTATGCCTTTATTTCTTTTTCTTTTTTCATCACAACAGCTAGAACTTCCAGTACTATGTTAAATAACAGTGATGAGAGTGAGCATATTAAGGGAAGGAATCCAGTTGTTCATTGTTAAGTGTGATCTTGTGCTTAGTCACTCAGTTGTGCCTGACTCTTTGCAATCCCGTGGATGGTAACCTGGCAGGCTCCTCTGTCTACAGGAGTTCTCCAGGCAAGAATACTGAAGTGGGTTGCCATGCCCTCCTCCAGGGGATCTTCCCAACCCAGGGATTGAAACCCGGTCTCCTGCATTGCAGGACGATTCTTTATCATCTGAGCCATGAGGGAAGTGATCTTAGTTGTGTGTGATGAAGGTGCTCTTTATCAAATTAATTCCTCCTTTGTTACTAACATGATGAGGGTTTTTTGGGTTTATTTTTATAAAAAAAATGCGTGTTGTGTTTGTCAAAAGCTTTTCCCGCATAACTGATATGATCACGTGATTTTTCTTCTTTAGTCTTTTGGTGTAATTAATGACATTGCATACTTGGAATAAATCCCACTTGTTAATTGTCCAACAAACCAATTGTTGGATTGGTTTGCTAATAAGTAGTTGAGGAATTTTGCATCTGAGTTTATGGGCGATATTGGTCTGCAGTTTTCTTTTTGTATACTTGTTTTATCTGGTTTTATGTGATAATACTGGCCTCATAAAAAGAAAAGAGTTTCTTCTATTTTTGGGGGTTGATAATGTGTAAAACTGGTGTTGTTCCTATTTTAAATACTTGGGAGGATTCGTCAGTGAGACTCTCAGGGCCTGGAGATTTCTTGTTCAGGAGATTTAAAATTACAGATTTAAAGTTTAATTTTGTTAATGGTTGTAGGATTATAAGACTATGCATTTCATCATGGTTGAGTTTTGGTAGTCTTGGTTTTCATTCATTTGAGAAATGAGACTTTTCCTCCATTTTAATATAAGCATTTAGTGCTATAAGTTTCCCCTTTAGCCTTGCTTTATATGTATATTTTAATATGTAGTATTTTCACTTCATATAGTTCTATGTACTTTTTTAAATTTTACTTTGAGACTTTTTCTTTGACCCATTTCTTCTAAATTGTTGAACATATGAGCATAACATTGATCCTAATAGCCATTGAACGGCTTCAGGATCTTATGTGAGTTCTCTGTTTTATTTCTGATTTTGGTGCTTTGTTTATTCTCTTTTTGTATCTGTCAATCTTGCTGAAGGTTTATCAGTTTTACTGATGTTTGTTGAAGTATCATATTTTTATTTTATTAATTTCTCTACTGCTTTTCTGTTTTAAATTTTGTTGATTTCTGCTGTATATTATTTCTTTGCTTTGCTTTGGTTTATCTTGCTCTTCTTCTTCTAGCTCCTTAGACCATTGATTTTGAGACAATTTCTCTATTAGCTTCTTTTTCAGATTGCTTTAACTGCATTTCACATTTTGATATATTGTATTTTTACTCTCATTCACGTCTATGTATTTTTAAAATTTTCCTTTGAAACTTCAACTTTGACCACGGGTTATTTAGGATTGGGTTGCTTAACTTGCATGTGTTTAGAGATCTTCTCGTTTTTATGTTATTGATTTCTAGTTTGATTATATTATGGCTAGAGAAAACGATCTGTGTGACATCTGTTATTTTAGATTTGTTGTGGTTTGTTTTGTGGCCCTGGGTATGGTATGTTTTGATGTCTCCTCAATAGACGGTTGAAAATGTGATATATTCTGTGGCTGTGTATGGAGTGTCCTGCTGCTGTCAGTCGGATCCTGCTGGTTGGCTCTGTTTTTCAAATCGATATCCTTGCCAGTATTCTGTCTAGTCGTTCTAACAGCTGCTGAGAGGGGAGTATTGATGTCATCAGCTGTAATTGTTGATTTGTCAGTTTTTGCTTTATGTATTTTGAGGCCCTGTTTTTGGTGCATATACATTCAGTTTTTACAACTTCCTGGTGGATTGATTCCTTTATCATTTTATAACATTCCTTTTTGCTTGTAGTAATTATCTTTGCTGTGAAGGTTTTCCTTAATTAGATAATATAGCCAGTCCTGCTTTTTAAAATCTAACATTCATATGGTCTATATTTTTCTATCATTGTATTTTTAACCTTGCTATGTCACTGAATTTGAAGTGAGTTGTTATGTTTTGTTATAAATAGTAGATAGGTGAACTATGGGTTTTTAATTTTTTTGTTTAATCCACTCCTCCTATCTGTCTGTGTTTGTATATTTAGACCATTTACATTTAAGATAATCTTTGATATGTTAGAACTTAAACTTGCCACTTTATTATTTGCTTTCTGTTTGTTTCCTCTGGTTCTTACTATTGTTTCTCTTTTGTTGCCTTCTTGGTTACTTGCACAATTTTTAGTATTTCATATTTATTTATTTATAGTGCTTTTGAATATATTTCTTTGTATAGTTTTCATTTTGGTGGCTCTCTCTATTACTATATACGCTTATGACTTATTACAGAGTGAAAATGTAGTCGCTTAGTCATGTCTGACTCTTTGCAACCCCATGCACTGCAGCCTGCCAGGCTCCTCTGTCCATGGAATTCCCCAGACAAGAATACTGGAGTAGATTGCCATTCTCTTCTCCAGAGGATATTCTCAACCCAGGGACTGAATGAACATCTCCCACATTGCAGACAGATTCTTCACTGTCTGAGCCACCAGGGAAGCCCATTATTACAGAGTACTGGTATCAATATTTTACCACTTATGGTGAAATTTGAAAACCTTTTTTTTCCATTTAGGTTAATTTACTTTCCTTAATTTTATATTATGTAGTCCTGAGCATCAGATAATGCCATAATTTTTATTTCAATCTTTAAATATGATTTATAAAACTCACAAGAAAAAGGATGGTCTGTTTTGTGTATATTTCCAATTATTCTGTTGGTCTTTCTTTCTGATGTTTCATGATTCCTTCTTTTTCAATTTCTTTCCTTTTTGAAGATTATCCTTTAGCCAGTTTTTAAGGATATATCTGGAGGTGACAAATTATTTGTTTTCCTTTATCTGAGAGTGTCTAACTTTTGCCTTAATTTTTTTTTTTTTTTGGCTGTGCTGGATCTTGGTTGCTGTGCTCAGGCTTTCTCTAGTTCAATGAGTGGAGCCTACTCTTTGTTGTGGAGAACAGGCTTCTCATTGTGGAGGCTTATCTTGTTTCAGAGCATGGGCTCTAGGGCCCACGGGCTCAATAGTTGTAGCACAAGGTCTTAGTTGCTCCCCAGCATGTGGAATCTTCCTAGACCAGGGATGGAACCCATGTTGCTTGCACTGGCAGGCTGATTCTTAACCACCAGACCACTAGGGAAGTCCTCCCCTAAATTTTTTTTCTCTTTTATTTATTTTTCTTTATATTATTGTGTTGGTTTTGTCATACATTGACATGAATCTGCCATGGGTATACATGTGTTCGCCTTCCAGAAACCCCCTCCCACCTCCCTCCCAATTCCATCCCTCTGGGTCATCCCGGGGCACCAGCCCTGAGCACCCCATATCATGCATCAAACCTGCCTCCCCTTAATTTTTGAAGGATATTTTCACCAGATGCAGAATTTGTGGCTGATAGTTCTGTTTTTTTCAGTACCTGATAAATGTACCAATACTGTCAGGCATCTATAGTTTCAAATGAGAAATCCCTTGCCATTCAAATTGATATTCCTTTGTAAGTGTCATTTCTTTCTGGCTATGTCAATATTTTTACTTTTTAGTTTTTAGAAGTTTAATTATTTTTAGTTTTAAGAAGTTTAATTATGATATATTGTGGTATGTATTTCTTTGGGTTTACCCTGTTTGTGGATATTGTGCTATCTTGAACCTATAGGTTTATTTATCAAAATGAGAATTTTCAGCCGTTATTTCTTCAAATACTCTTTTGGCTTTCCTTCTTTCTCTCTTTCTGAGAATCTGATGATATGGAGGTTGGCTCTTTTCTTATTATTCTACAGGTCTCTGTTCATCTTTTCAGCCTGTTCTTTTCTAGTATTTCAGTTAAGTTCAGTCACTCAGTTGTGTCCAACTTTTTGCAACCCCACGAACTGCAGCATGCTACCCTTCCCTGTCCAACTCCTGGAGCTTGCTCACTCTCATGTCCGTTGAATCAGTAATACCATCCAACCATCTCATCCTCTGTTGTCCCCTTCTCCTCCTGTCCCCAATCCTTCCCAGCATTAGAGTCTTTTCCAGTGAGTCATCTCTTTGCATGAGGTGGCCAAAGTATTGGAGTTTCAGCTTCAGCATCAGTCCTTCCAATGACTGATGAAGGAAACCCAGGACTGATCTCCTTTAGGATGGACTGGTTGGATCTCCTTGTAGTCCAAGGGACTCTCAAGAGTCTTCTCCAACACAGTTCAAAAGCATCAATTCTTCAGTGCTCAACTTTCTTTATGGTCCAACTCTCACATCCATACATGACTACTGGAAAAACCATAGCCTTGACTAGATGGACCTTTGTTGGCAAAGTAATGTCTCTGCTTTTTGATATGCTGTCTAGGTTGGTCATAGCTTTTCTTCCAAGGAGCAAATGTCTTTTAATTTCATGGCTATAGTCACCATCTGCAGTGATTTTGGAGCCTAAGAAAAGAAAGTCTGTCACTGTTTCCACTGTTTCCCCATCTATTTGCCATGCAGTGATGGGACCAGATGCCATGATCTTAGTTTTCTGAATGTTGAGCTTTAAGCCAACTTTTTCACTCTCCTCTTTCACCTTCACCAAGAGGCTCTTTAGTTCCTCTTCTCTTTCTGCCATAAGGGTGGTGTCATCTGCATATCTGAGGTTATTGTTGTTTCTCCTGGCAATCTTGATTCCAGCTTGTGCTTCATCCACCCTAGTATTTTGCATGATGTACTCTGCATCTAAGTTAAATAAGCAGGGTGACAATAAACAGCCTTGACATACTTCTTTCCCAATTTGGAACCAGTCTGTTGTTCCATGTTGGGTTTTAACTGTTGCTTCTCGACCTACATATAGATTTCTTAGGAGCCAGGTTAGGTGGTCTGGTATCCTCATCTGTTGAAGAATTTTCCACAGTTTGTTGTGATCCACACAGTCAGAGGCTTTGGCATAGTCAATAAAGCAGAAATAGATGTTTTTCTGGAACTCCTTTGCTTTTTCGATGATCTAGTGGATGTTGGCAATTTTATCTCTGGTTCCTCTGCCTTTTCTAAAACCAGCTTGAACATCTGGAATTTCATGGTTCATGTATTGCTGAAGCCTGGCTTGGAGAATTTTGAGCATTACTTTTCTATAGTGTGACATGAGTACAATTGTGCAGTAGTTTGAACATTCATTGGCATTGCCCTTCTTTGGGATTGGAACTGACCTTTTCCAGTCCTGTAGCCACTGCTGAGTTTTCCAAATTTGCTGGCATATTGAGTGCAGCACTTTCATGGCATCATCTTTTAGGATTTGAAACAGCTCAGCTGGAATTCCATCACCTCCACTAGCTTTGTTCATAGTGATGCTTCCTAAGGCCCACTTGACTTAACACTCTAGGATGTCTGGCTCTAGGTGAGTGATCACACTATCGTGGTTATCTGGGTGATGAAGATCTTTTTTGTAAAGTTCTTCTGTGTATTCTTGCCACCTCTCCTTAATATTTTCTGCTTCTGTTAGGTCTGTACCATTTCTGTTCTTTATTTTTGCCCATCTTTGCATGAAATATTCCCTTGATATCTCTAATTTTCTTGATGAGAACTCTAGTTTTTCCCATTCTGTTATTTAGGTGGGTGAATAATAATCAACAGATCTGTTGATCTGTCTCAAGTTGCTGATTTTATCCTCCATCATCGCTACTCTAGCCCATCCAGCAAGTTTTAAGTTTCTGTTACTGTGTTTTCAGTTGTATACTTTCCATTTGATTTTTTTATAACAATTTCTTTGCTGGTATTTTCTGTTTCTTCGTTTATAATTGATTTTTGACGTGTTTTTATGAGGGCTTCTTTAAAGCCCTTGCCAGAATATGTCACCATCAGATTTATCTCTGTGTTGATGTCATTTGATTGTCTTTTCTCAGTTAAGTTGTTATATTTCTGATTCCTCATACGATGGGTGGTTTTCAAAATTATACACTAGAGTCTTTCCTAGTGGCTCAGTGATAAAGAATCTGCCTGCCAACGAAGGGGATGTGAGTTCGATCTCTGGTCTGGGAAGATCCCACATGCTTCAGAGCAGCTAAGCCTGTGTGCCACAGTTATTGAGCCTGTGGTCTAGAGCCTGGGAACTGCACGTACCAAAGCCTGTGCACCCTAGAGCCCGTGCTCTGCAACAGGAGAAGCCACTACAGTGAGAAGACTGAGCAGCACAACTGGAAAGTAGCCCCTGCTCGCCGCAACTAGAGAAAAGCCCACACGGCAACGAAAGCCCAGCACGGTCAAAAGTAGGCAATAAATATTAATAAATATAATTCAAAATTGCATACTAGACCTTTAGTCTGTCATATTAGAAGACTGATTCTTTTATTAAATTTTTTATTTTATATTGGAGTATAGTTGATTTACAATGTTATGTTAGTCTGAAGTGTACAGCAAAGTGATTAGGTTATACATATTCATAGATTTCTTCTTTTTTGGATTCTTTTCCCATACAGGTTATCAGAGTACAGTTCCCTGCGCTGTACAGTAGGTCCTTGTGACTATCCGTTTTACATATAGTAGTGTGTTTATGTTAATCCCAACCTCCTAATTTATCCCTCTTCTCTCCTTTTCCCTTTGGGAACCGTAAGTGTGTTTTCTAAGTCTGTGAGTCTGTTTTTCTTTTGTAAATGAGTTCATTTGGATCAGTTTTTTAGATTCCACAAATGATATCATGTGATATTTGTTTTTCTATGTCTAACTTGATTTAGTATGATAATTTCTAGATCTGTCCCTATTGCTTATAAATGACATTATTTCATTCTGTTTTGAAAATGACTTGATTTATTTATTTTTGGTTGTGCTGGGTCTTCATTGCTTCACAGGCTTTTCTCTAGCTGCTGCGAGCGGGGGCTGCTCTCTGGTTGCAGAGCACAGGCTCTTGGGATCTGACTCGTGGGCTCCGGAGCACGGGCTCAATGGTTGTGGCACCTCAGCTTAGTTGCTGCAGGCTTATGGGATCTTCCGGGATCAGGGATTGAACCTGCATCTCTTGCATTGGCAGGCGGATTCTTTACCACTGAGCCACAAGGGAAGTCCTATTTCATTTTGAATGGCTGAGTAATATTGCACCATATATATGTACCACATCTTCTTTATTCATTCATCAGTCCATGGATACTTACATCGCTTCCATGTCTTGGCTACTGTAAATAGTGCTGCAATGAATATTGGGATGCATGTATCTTTTCTAATTAGTTTTGTATGAATATATGCCTAGGGGTGGGATTGCTGGATCCTATGGTATTTATATTTTTAGTTTTTTAAGGAACCTCCATACTGTTCTGCATAATGGCTGTACCAATTTACATTCCCACCAACAGTGTAGGATGGTTTTCCTTTCCTCCACACCTCTCTAGCATTTGTTATTTGTATACTTTTTAATTATGGCCCTTCGGATCAGTGTGAAGTGGTACCTCAATGTAGTTTTGATTATTATTTTCTCTAATAGTTAGCTCAAATGGTAAGGAATCTGCCTGCAATGCAGCAGACCTGGGTTTGATCCCTGGGTCAGGAAGATCCCCTGGAGAAGGAAATGGAAGCCTACTCCAGTATTTTTGCCTGGAAAATACCATGGACAAAGGGGCCTGGAGGGTTAGAGTCCATAGGGTTACAGAAGAGTTGGACACGACTTAGCAACCAAACAACAATAATTAGTGATGTTGAGTATCTTTTCATGTGCATTTTGGCCATCTGTATGTAGGAGACGCTGATTCTTATTTAAATTTTCTATTTTAGCAGACGATCACCTTGTTTAGGTTTAGTGTGAGGTGCTAGTTTACTTCTATGGTTCCAATGACAGTTTCATTTCCAAGCACTCTGCGGTATTATTTTCATTTTATTAGTTTAAATCGTGCTGTCAGGCTCCCATTGGTCTCTGCTCTTGCTACCTGGAAGGCTGAGAAGTTTCTCTAGGCTTCTCAGCCTGGTGTCTCTGAGTGGAGGAAGGGAGTCTAAGGCCCACAGGGACAAAGAGGCCTTCCTGTCTCTTGTGGCAGGTTCTGTCCTGCTTGTGGGGTACACAGAGTGCCTCCCCAGTTAGGCTCTTGTTTTCGTAGAATTCCTTTGGCCAGTGCTCTGTCCCCTGTCCTGCTATTTCTGGATAAGGAGACAAATCTCAGGCCTACAGAGAAGTGAACACTTCTTCTGGCCATTTACTGATAGCGGACTCCCAATCTGCCTCCCTGGCAGGTGGTCCTGAGCTTTCCGTAGCAAGGCCCTAGGGTGAACCCTCTTGTCTAATGATGTGAATCCCTGTGACGTGCACGGAAGACTCGCATGGTTCTTGGTGACTTTACACCAGTAGAAACCCTGCCAGACTGGATGGGAGAGTATAGAGAGAATACATAATTAAATGAATACAAAGCAAAAGAAGGCTGTTGGACCTCTAAAATCCCACAGGCAAGAAATGGGAGGCCATAAAACTACTCATGTGTTAACCTTTAAGAAAAAGGAAGGATGACTCTGAGGGCAGAACCACTAACTCAAAGGACTGAGCCTTGCACCACAGAGGATTAGTCCCAGACCATGAAACAGTCTACACGGTGGGGGTGAGCAAAGGGGTCTTCTGTCTTACCCTCACTGTGTCCTTGTGCCCCCACTGTCTCAGGACCCCTGCAACCATCCCCTCAGAGGGCTGAGAGCATCCACCTCTCAGGCTCTCTGCCCGCCAACCCCAGTACCTCTGTGTTCACAGATCTCTTGCCTTCCTTCTGTCTCCTAAGCCCACCTTCCCTGGCACCCAGCCTCCTGCTGGGCTCCTCGGATGTTATCTGTTCCATCCGTGCTTCCTGCTGGATGGGGTGGGGAGGGCATTGTCTTAGGAGAGAGGAGACCCTGTCCTCTGTGACCTTGCCTGAGGCCTTGTAACACCACATGTACTAATTTTTCTTTTCCATGGCAGGTTGATTGGATTAACAGTGGCCACTGACTATGGATCGTATTAAGCAAGGTGCCCCACGGTCTTCATGTTCTATTCTAGATGGGTTATCCATTTTCCCAATCACCTATTAAGAGTCCTTTGTTGTTTGAATTCATGCTTGCTTTTTATAGATCCATAAAATACCATGGTGAAAACTGCCCATTACCGTCTCAAATAAGGCCAAAAAAGAGGTTACAGTTGGGTGTTGCCTTAGTAACACAATAAAGGAATAAAAATACTTGTTTCCAAAAGGATGGTTATTTGGCTGCTCCTATAGCGGCTTGGCTATAAGTTGAGAGCAAACATTGTGGTTTAGCTACTCATTTCTATGTGACAACCACTCCATGTATACTTTCTTATGAGTGAGGTAGAGAATCTTTTATACTGTTTACACTATGAAGATGAACCTCCCACTCACCTGTCTCTAGCTGTTCATGCTAACAGAGCGTCTGTGTCCCTCCATATTAGAGAAAGCTTACTTCTTTTGCCTTGACCTTGGAAAGTGTCTAGTTCCAGGAGGAATATGTGTATGTTGGAGAGGAGAAAGGGATATCTTGAAAAAAATTATTTAAGATAATTTCTCTCTTCTTCCCCATCACAGTTTCTACCTATTTCAGTGAATTTGTTGTTTTTGTTAGCCTCTCAGTTGTGTCTGACTCTTTGCAACCGCATGGACTGTAGCCCATCAGGCTCCTCTGTCCATGGAATTCTCTAGGCAAGAATACTGGAATGGGTATAGCCATTCCCTTCTCCAAGGGATCCTCCTGACCCAGGGATCAAACCTGGGTCTCCTGCATTGCAAGCAAATTCTTTACTGTCTGAGTCACCAGGAAGACAGAGGACTAATTTGAAATTCATGGGCCCTAAGAAGGGTTTAGGGTATGGTTCTATTTCACCTTGCTTTTGGAGAGATGTGGGCCTGGCAGGTAGTTGATGAGGAGATTCTTAGCTAGAATAATGAAAAAAATCCCCTTGTATTTTATTTGTCTCTCTTGTGAGCCAACGTTTGGTGGAAGGTGGCCTGATCAGGACTGTTCAGAAGCAGTGATAGCTCACAGGGGAAACACCCCAAGTTTTCTTATGGTCTTGGCCACCTGTGTTTGCCAGGAATAGAGAGGACAAAACTGCCAGATGACCCGGCAAGAGACCCAGTGAGAGCTGGAAGCCTGGCCTGTCACGACTAGAGGGCAAGTTCTTTCAGTCTTGGGCATCCCAACACCCAACTACCCCCTCCCATAAACACATAAACATTTTCTCATCAAGGTCATAACTGTCCTTGAAACAGGGCTTCTCCGTGAAGAAGGCATCAGAGATGCTGGCTCAGAACCTGCGGTGCTGATCGCTCACTCTGCATCTGGGGTGGAGAAATGTTTAGGAACCACAATCATTTACAGTTTAAGGGGCTGGGGTTGCTTTTTAGGTTAAGGAAGGCATGCGTCTGTGTCTTGGATCCTTCTGTCTCTCTTCTCTTCCCTGTCCCACCCCCCAGCCCCCATATTTAAACTAATACAGTGAGGAGAAACCTTTAAATGCTGACCTTGGAAAAGGAAATGAATTTCGTCTCATTTCTTGGAAAAGGAATGAGAACTAGGCCTGGCAGAAGCGCAGGTTGTTACAAAGAAGCCCTGAGGCCTCTGCCATCCCTCATCCACAATCTATCAGTATAAAATAAGGGCCCCTGCTTGCCTCTTTGAACTAGGAAAGTGGCTTTGGCTGAGCAGGGAGGATGTTCTCAGGCAGAGGAGAGAAGGTGGCAAAGTTGTTCGCTCAGCAGTGGGTGCTGGCTTGACCACAATAAAAGGCACAGTCAAGGTGTGTGGCTCACAGTCCGGGGCCCTGGGCATTGGGCAGGGGCTTTTAGAGATGCCCTGGGCAGAGCAGAAAAGAGCTTGGGCTGGGAGCTCTGGGTCCCTCCCCTCACTTCCCTGCTCCTCTGTGGGGCCCCTTCTGCAGGAACTGAGAAGATGGTCCCTCGGGGGCATTGGCTCCACAGGGAGGCTCCACCCTGCCTTCTCTGGTGACACAGGGACACAGGGACGCAGGGCAAGACCCTACCTGGCTCCCTGGTGTTGGCTGAGTGGCCTGGGTCACTCTGAGCTGTGCTGTCAGAAGAAAAGACACAAGCATCGCAGCTTGCAAAGGAGGTGTTCGCCCTGCTCTGAAAGAAGAAGGGCCCCACCAGCCAAAGGAAGAGCAAGCAGCAGACTAGAGCCAGTGAGCACAAGGATCCGGCTTGAAAAAACAGACAGAGGTGACGGCGGTTGGATTATTGATACCGTTGTAATGATGGAATGAGAAAGTCGCAGGTGGAATGCAAGGGCACAACGAGAGGGAAGACGTGTGCACACCTTGCACGTGTGTGTGTGCTGGGAAGGAGATGAGGTAGGAAAAAGGAAGCTGGACAGGGTAAATTCGTGATTCTCTGTTACTGACCTCGTGAGTTAGCTTGGCTGTGCACACGTACATGCATGCATGTGTGTGCATGCGTGAGTGTGTCATAGGTCAGGCAGTGAGGGGTTGAAGGGAGTGAGGCCAGGCAGACTGGAGCTCCCCTGTCAGCCAGGTGACCTCTGGGCCTTTGCACATGATGCCTTTGCCTGCCTGGTAGACTCGCCCACTGCTTCTGGCCTGGCTGACTCCCATCTGTAACTCACTGCTCAGTTTGCAGTTTGGAAGCCTTCTCCCCTGCCTACTCCCACCTCTGGGTTAAGAAAGGTACTCCTCAGCTGCCTGCAGCCTGGCCTCTCCCCGCATGTCACACTGCTTATGCTGTCCTGTGAGTGCCCTCTCACACACATAGCTTTTGATGAGGCAAAATGTGCATACACATAGAGAAGAACCTTATGCAATGCAATTGCGCTATTTAAATAATAATAATCCAGTGAACATCTGTGTACTTGCACCCGATTTAAGAATGGGATATTTCTAGTTGCTTAGAATATACCCTTCCCCTTCCTTTCTCACTCCCTGCCAGAAACAACCACTCTTCTGACTTTGGTGACAAACATCCTTGCTCTTCTTTATTAGTATATATAATGAATTTTATATTATTGTAATTTTATTGCATGTGTTCTGTGATGCTCACTCTCTCTGAAGTTTTTGGAGTTTACCCATGGTAATGTATATCACTATCTACAATTCATTCATTTTCACTGTTATGAAATTTTCTTCTATCATATGTATATACTACAAATTATCTATTTTTTCTGTGCTAAAATTCATATGGGTTGTTTTCACTTTTTTCCTGTTGCTCGTAGTGCTCCCAGGAGCTGTGTGGGATACATGGGAAAGAATTTCTTTAGTGTAGGTGTGTGTGTGTTGCATGAAATATATGTATTTATATTGTATATATATTTATAGGAGAGAAAATCCTGGGTTGCAGGCTTTGCACATTTCACCTCTTCTAGGAAACGCTAACCTGTTCCCCCAGCAGTGAGTCAGAATTCCCATTGATCAAGTTCCTGTTGTTCACCATTACCAACACTGTATCGCCAAACTTAAACATTTGTCAATATGACGGTAATATAGTATCCAATTGTGGTTTTGATTTGCATTTTTTTATCAGTAACATAGTAAAACATCTTTTCATGTTTTATTATTCATTCGGGTTTTCTCTTTTATGACTTCATAAAAATCTTCTCAAGTCTCTTACACATTTTCCCATTGAATTTTCTTTTCTTATTGATTTTTGTAATGGAGCCGCTCAGACCGGGCTCATGAGAACCAACTGTGCCCATCTCTTCCCTCTACACTCAGAGACCTCATGTTCTCATGTTGGTGGCTTGAAATCAGCCAAGTGGGTCAATTAGTTAAAGCTAATAAGTAATAACTTCAGATATACGGATGATACCACCCTTATGGCAGAAGGTGAAGATGAACTAAAGAGCCTCTTGAAGGTGAAAGAGGAGAAAGAAAAAGCTGGCTTAAAACTCAACATTCAAAAAATGAAGATCATGGCATCTGGTCCCATCACTTCATGGCAAATAGATGGGGAAACAATGGAAACAGTGACAGACTTTATTTTGGAGGGCTCCAGAATCACTGCAGATGGTGACTGCAGCCATGAAATTGAAAGTAGCTTGCTCCTTGGAAGAAAAAATAAGACCAACCTAGACAGCATATTAAAAAGCAGAGACATTACTTTGCCAACAAAGGTCTGTATAGTCAAGGCTATGGTTTTTCCAGTAGTCATGTATGGATGTGAGAGTTGGACTATAAAGAAAGCTGAGCGCCGAAGAATTGATACTTTTGAACTGTGGTGTTGGAGAAGACTCTTGAAAGTCCCTTGGACTGCAAGGAGATCCAATCAGTCCATTCTAAAGGAAATCAGTCCTGAATATTCATTGGAAACACTGATGCTGAAGCTGAAACCCCAATACTTTGGCCATCTGATGTGAAGAACTGACTCATTGGAAAAGACCCTGGTGTTGGGGAAGGTTGAAGGCAGGAGGAGAAGGGGACAACAGAGGATGAAATGGTTGGATGGCATCACTGACTTGATAGACATGAATTTGAGGAAACTCTGGGAGCTGGTGATGGACAGGCAAGGCTGATGTGCTGCAGTCCATGGGGTCTGAGTTCGCTCAGAGTCAGATACAACTGAGCGACTGAACTGAACTAATTTGTATAAATAATCTATCAATTAACTTGTCTGATGGTTTGAGCATCCCTTGATTTTTTTTTTAATTTGCCTAAATCAGTTATTACAATAGTGCTACAAAGTGGTGGTTTCTAACTCTAGATCATTCTTCATAAAGAAGAACATTCATCCATTCATTCATTTTCTAACTTTTGTAATAGTATGATACTGTGTATTCTATTTTTATTTGCTGTCTTATAATCTATTACTGTTGTTTTTCATTTTCACTCTCAGATTATCACGGGTTTTGCTAGTGGGAGCCTCTTCACTCAGTACTGTGTCCTTTGTCATGCCTAATGAGTTCTCAAGCACTCTCTTGCTTTCTGGTACAAGAAAATGTACCACGATGTACTTTTCCTGCTTCAGTCTTGGATTTAGCCATTTTGGCCAGAATTTGTTTGGTTGGTTATTTTGAAGAAGGGATAAGGGTAGAACGGAGAGCTTTGACTATCAATTTGATTTTGTTAATTTTTCCTGGTTTAACTATTCACATTCTTATGTACTTTTGACTTTCTATATTTTTGTAGGATATTATTTCATTTTGAATTTTAAATTTTTTCGCATGTAACAGAATATTCATCTATTATTTTTAAAAATATCCCCTGTGTTTGTAGTTATTGCTCTTTTTGTTCTGTATTTTCTGCCATACTTACTTTTGTATTGATACTTGTCTTTTTTCCCTTGAGGAGTCTTGTGAGATATGTGTCTGTCTTTTTTTTAATTTATTTTTTATTGAAGGATAATTGCTTTCCAGAATTTTGTTGTTTTCTGTTAAACCTCAGCGTGAATCAGCCATAGGTGTACACACATCCCCTCCCGTTTGACCCTCCCTCCACTCCCACCCCAGCCCACCCCTCTAGGTTGATACAGGGCCCCTGTTTGAGTTCCCTGAGCACACGGCAAGTTCCTGTCGCTGTCTCTTTTACATATGGCAATATCAGTTTCCATTTTTAACTTTCACAATGACTTGTGTTGCTTTTGTTAGTCTTCGCTGTTTTATTCACTTGCTCTCCATCCTGATAGTTACCATTACCTTCTGTCTTGTCTCTTTCTTTGGCTTTGCTGTTTTTCCAACTTTTTAAATTGAATGCTTAGCTTGTTTGTTCTTAATCTTAGTTTTTAAAAAATGCATTTAATGCTATAATTCTCCCTCTGAAAGTGGATGTTTTTTTACAAGTTGTGTTTTTATTTTTCACTGTTAAATATCCCTCAATTTCTTTTTTTATTTTAACCCAAGGATTATATTTATTTCCAAGAATTGTGAGATTAAAAAAAAAAAGCCTCTCTTATCCTGGTTTTAACTGTCTTATATTTTGCTTAGGAATCACATTCTGTGTGAAATTCATCCTTTAAAATTTGTTTCCTAGTGCATGGTCCAGTTTTGTGCATGTTCCATTTGTGCTCTAATTCAGTGTGTTCCAACTGTCTGTTGGGCTTGGAGTTCTCTCTATATATCTGTTCATTATAGTGTTCACATCTTGACATGTGTGATTCTTTGCTTGATCTATCAGTTTGTGAAACGGCAAGTTAAGATATTGGCCCATCTCTGTACAGTTGCAATTTTGTTCACTGTGGCTTCATATACTTTGTTACTGTCATGGTAGTGGCGTATATTTTCATGAGTGTGATATGTATGTTTTGTTTTTCCTTCAAGTAGTTCACAATATCTTATTTTTGCCTAGCACTTTATCCTAAATTCTGTCTTGTGGGATACCATATTTCATTGTTTCTAAGTCAAGCATCTCTCCACATTTTAACCTCTCTAAACTGAGTTGCTTCTAACACCTGCTGTCACAGAGACAGCAGATGTGACCCAGTTGTCATTGCTTGTATTTATGTGCACATAATGATAGCTGTTCTTGTCAAAACTTCAGCCGAATCATATACATCTTTGGCACTATAATGTGTTAAGTTTAATTGCTGGGTTATAATTTGCTAGTGAAATAATGAAAAGTTATAATAGATACAGAAAGACATGGAAATAGGTAATACATTCAATATTGAAAAGACTGTCATTGGAAAAGTGACTGAAATTCTAAATTATTATGCAAAGCAATAATCAAATGTTTTGTGGAACCCAAGAATTGAAGATACAAGTAGATGAGGTGTGTTTCTTTTGTGACTAAGACTCATGCCGAAGGGCTGCCTATTATCACCAGGTGCTCCAGTCAGAGGGAAGATACTTTGTTAGATTTCTTGGAATGGATGAAGAAAATTAAAAACAAGCGGCAGGCATGGCCTATTGATATGTCATGTAGGACTTTAGTCAGGATGTCATATATCAATTTTGTCAGAAAATTCCTGCCGAGTTGATCTGAAGCTATTTAACTTCCAGTAACACGTGTTTCAGGGGCTTCGCAGGTGGCACTAGTGGTAAAGAACCCACCTGCCAATGAAGGAGATTAGATGTGGGTTGGATCCCTGGGTCAGAAGATCCCCTGGAGGAGGGCATGGCAACCCACTCCAGTATTCTTGCCTGGAGAATCCCATGGACAGAGGAGGCTGGCAGGCTCTGGTCCATGCAGAGCTGGACACAACTGAAGCAACTAGCATGCATGTAACACATGTTTCAGGCTTCGCTGGTGGCTCAGTGGTAAAGAATCCACCTGCAATACAGGAGACTCAGTTTGACCCTTGGGTCAGGAAGATCCGCTGGAGAAGCAAATGCAACCCACTCTAGTATTCTTGGCCTGGAGAATCCCATGGATAGAAGATCCTAGCAGACTACAGTCCTTGGGGTTGCAAAAGAGTTGGATGTGATTTGACCACTAAACAACAACAACAACAGGTCCCAGTGGGGAAAAAAAATGTGAGGCTATGAATTACATCAAACAAGAAATGCTAATAAAACCCTGATGCTTTCATGGAGCCACTGCTAACTTTGCCTTGTTATGAGCACAGGTTATAAAAAGTAGTGCATCACTATGTTGCTATGAATAATTACCCAGATCAAAACTTGCCACCGTATTTAATTTTAAACCACAGAGCAATAACTAAGAGTGAGATGTTTCCCCAAATATGCTACTGTGCTTGCGCTAAAAAGAAAAGTGGGACATGAGGTAAACCGACAGCAGAGTAACTTAGAGAATCTGGAATAGGTGTCTAGGCATCCTAAGCAACTAACCAAGTACATCTGTTCTGATGCATCTGATCAGCTAAAAAATAAACTTGCTGAAAAGTGAATTGAGTTGGTTGTTATTTCCACGAGTTATGACCAGAGTATGACCGCTTGATGATTCCATCAACAAACGGTTTAAGATCTGCTTGAAGAAGGAAAATGATTTCTGTTTGTTATCCAGAAACCTTCCACTGGCAAGTTCTGGTAAGACTGTAAAAGCTCTCATCAACTTGCAGACTGATATCAGTGTCTTGGAAGAAAAGAGAGAATAGTGCCAAAGAGAAGAGTGGGGCACTCTTAAACAGTGTGTCATCACAAATACGTCATTATCCCAGAGGGCATGCTACTGTACTTAAAAGCTTGAGCAACTGAGTGAAAAAGTAATTCATAAGAGTTATACTCTGGTGCGAAAAAGTTTTAATTTTCCTTTTTATGTATGAACAAAGGTGATATATGATAAAAATCTGTATCTAACTAGGTCTACAAGAATTTTTAATTTTAATTTTATTTGTTTATCTTTTGGCCATACTGTGTGGCAAGTGGGATCTAGTTCCCCAAGCAGAGGTCAAACCCCTATCCCCTGATTTGAGGTACGGAGTTTAACCACTGGACCACCAGGGAAGTCCCAAAAGTTATTTTACTATAGATATTAAAAATTCTATGTGATAAGAAAGAATTATTTCATTATTTAGCTGGTAGAGATTTTTCTTTCTTAATTACACATAAAATAGTAGGACAGATGAAACCTCAGATACAATCTAAGTATTACAGTTATTCCACAAGCTTTTTGTTAGACATCTATTTTCATGGAATGGCTATTTGCACCTTTTATATTCAATTCTTCTGTGTCTCTTTGTTTTAAAAGTTTCTTCTGGAGACCACATATTGTTGGATACTGTTTTGTTGTTGTTTTATTCTCAGCCTTTTAATTGTTGGATTTAACACTTTTTATATATTTTGTAATTATTTCTGTGTACTTGTTTCATATTTCTCGTTACTTTTTTCCATTGAATACATTGTTTTATTTCATTGATTTAAGCTTACATCTATTATTTTACTTATACTCATGAGACAATTGCCTTAAAATCCAAATACCTGTTTATTTACCTCTCCTATTTTCTTAAGCATATTAATATATACATCTTTCCTCTAACAATGTAAGTACATTAGACATTCACAATACTTTCAGTGTTTTCTTCCTGTTCCTCCAACCCTTGTCATGTTGACGTTGTTTAGAATCTTAATTCTTAGTTGCCAAAAATACATTTTCTACTCTTTGGTGTTATATTTCTTTCCTCCCTCTCTACCTCTTCCTTCTTCCCTGCTTCCCTTCCTTCCTTCTTTCCTTTCTCTTACTTTAATTTTTCCATGTCTTCCTTTCTTTTTTCTATCCTTCATTTCTTCCTAAAACAGAGACAGTGTTTGCTGATGTTTTGGGGATCCTTATTGCCCACATCTTCTATAGCATACTTCTGAATTTCTTTTTCTTCTTATTTCTGTATTTTTTTCTAAAACTATTCTCATGAGATGGTTAGGTAGCATCACCAACTGAATGGGCATAAATTTGAGCAAACCCTGAGAGATAGGGGGCTTCCCTGGTGGCTCAGACAGTAAAGAATACGCCTGCAATGCAGAGATCTGGGTTCAATCCCTGGGTTGGGAAGATCCCCTGGAGGAGGGCATGGCAATCCACTCCACTATTCTTGCCTGGAGAATCCCAAGGACAGAGGATCCTGGCGGGCTACAGTCCATGGGGTCGCAAAGAATCAGACATGACTTAACAACTAAACAGTTTTCATTGTGGATTTTTTTGAATCTTTGAGTGAAAACCTGAGGCCCTATCTATGCTTCAGCATATTTTTAATATATCCTTAGGTTTTCATGAAAAATTGGCTGGAGATTAAAATTCTAGTTTCAAAAAAAAACTTCTAGTTTCAAATTTCTTTTTCTTAAATACTTTAAAATATTTTTCAATTGCCCTCTTGCTTCCAGTGTTGCTTTTGAAAGGTTTAAAGCCAATATGATTATTGTTGTTGTTTAGTCACTAAGTCATAACTGATTCTTTGCGATCCCATGGACTGCAGCATGCCCGGCTTCCCTGTCCTTCACTATCTTCCAGAGTTTGCTCAAACTCATGTCCATGGAGTTGGTGATGATATCTAACCATCTCATCCTCTGCCTCCCCCTTCTCCTTTTGCCTTCAGTCTTTCCCAGCATCAGGGTCTTTCCAGTGACTCAGCTCTTCACATCAGGTGGCCAGAGTTTTGGAGCTTCAGCTTTAGCAATAGTCCTTCCAATGACTATTCAGGGTTGGTTTCCTTTAGGATTGACTGGTTTGATCTTGCAGTCAAAGAGACTCTCAAGAGTCTTTTTCAGCACCACAATTCAAAAGTATCAACTTTTTGGCACTCAGCCTTCTTCTATGTAAATGTTCTCTGGAAGCTTTCAGAATTTTCTCTTGTCTCTTATTTTCTTAAGTGTCAATGTAATGAGAGTGAATGTGTCTTTATATTTTCTGTTTGACACTTTATGAGCTCCTTCAACCTGAAGCCTTTATTTCTGGGAGATTAATCTTTACCTTTATTCAAATCTCTCTCTCTCTTGGAGGATTCCATCACCTCCTTCTCTTCTGGATGTTGGCACTTTCATATCCATCCTCCATATCTTTTTGCTTGCTTCTATAGTTTTTTTTCTCTCCATATTTATTTATTTATTTGGCTGTGGGATCTAGTTCCCTGTCCAGGGATTGAACCTGAGTCCCCTGCATTGGGAACATGGAGTCTTAGCCACTGGACCACCAGGGAAGCCCACATTTATAGCTTTACATGCTTTATTCTTTGCTGTCTTGTGAAATGTTCTCAACGTTTTCTGTCAGCCTCCTGACCTGCTCCTCAGCTCTTTCCAGCATAGTATAAGGCCCAGTCCGATAGACATTTTGGTAGTTTCCAAACAGCATTTACCATGAAGAAACTGCAGTGAGTAGTTTACATCACTTCACATGTGTGAGAGGCTGTCTGTAGGAAAACTGCCACCCTCAAACTGGAAATGCCAAGTCAGGAGCATCTAATTTTGTCATTTCTGATAATTAAATTGCTCTCCATAAGGGTGGACCAATTTATACTCCAACCAGCAATGGGCAAGAGCCCCAGCCTCGGACAGAGTATCTCACATTTTAAAAAGATTTTGCCAATCTGATAGGTGAAAATAGTTTTTAGTGTAGTTATAATTTGCATTTCTCTCAATATGATGTCTTAAGCATGTTTGCACAGTTTTTGTATTTTTTTTTTAATGAACATTCTAGTGGTGGTGATCTAGTTGCTCAGTCTGTCTGACTCTTGCGACCCTGTGGACTGTAGCCCACCAGGCTCCTCTATCCATGGAATTCTCCAGGCAAGAATACTGGAGTAGGTTGCCATGCCCTCCTCCAGGAATCTTACTGACCCGGAGTCAAACTCGGCTGTCCTGCATTGCAGGCAGATTCTTTACTGTCTGAGCCACCAGGGAAGCCCATCACCTTTACACATTTAGAAACTGAATTATTGGTCTTATTCATGATAATTCTTAGAAGCTCTTTGTATAGTAGAAGGATTAGCTCTCTGGTCTGATACAAGGTACAGCATTTCCTCCAGGTTATTATTTGTCTTTTGATACTGCGTATAGTATTTTTTTAGATTCTCTTATAGACACATTGATCAATCTTTTCTTTCATGTACTTTAGATTTTGAGTCATGGTAAGAAAGGCTTTCCTTCCTTCAAAGATTTTAAAAAAACCTTCCAAAAATGCTTTCTTCATTTTTGTTCAGTTCTTAATATTGTAGTCTTTGATCTGTTTGGAATTTTTTCTGGTTTAATGGATCAAGTACAGATATACTAATTTTATTTCAAAATGGGTACCAAGTTGTCACCAAATTGTTTATCAAAACATCCATCTTCCTTCATTCTTTGAGATTCTACTCTATGTTGCATACTAATATGCTCTTTCTGAATCCATCACTAGATTTTAAAATCTATTCCATTGATCCATCTGAATGTCCATGAAATCAATACCATACTCTTTTAGTCATTGAGGATTTAGAAAAATTTTAATAACTAGTGGAACTGTTGCTCCATCATTGCTTTTCTTCCTCAGAGTCTTACTCAACAGTCTTTGGGGTTTTTTTTTTTTTGTTTAAACTTGCCAGTGTATACTTAAGGACCAGTTTGTCTAGTTAAAAAAGGTCTATTGATATTTTCACTGGGTTCATATTAAATTTATGAAGTAAATCAGAGAGAATTCCCCCTTTTATGTTACTGTTTCTTTATACCCCCTCCCATTTGTTTAGAAACTCTTTTTTGTTTCTCCAGTGCTAATATCTTAAGGGTTTCTTCATTTTATTATTTATTTATTTTTGAAATGTATTTACTTTATTTTTTATTAGTTAATTTTTTAAATTTTTTCTTTTTTCTTTTTTTGGCTGACCTAGGTCTTCAGTGCTGCGTGTGGGCTGTCTCCGGTTGCAGCAAGCCAGGGCTAGTCTCTAGTCTCAGTGCCCTGCTTCTCACTGGGGTGCCTTCTCTTGTTGCGTGGGTTCTAAAGCATGGGGGCTTCAGTAGTTGTGGCAAAAGGGCTTAGTTGCCCCACAGCATGCTGAATCGTCCTGCACCAGGAAACCCGTGTCAGATTCTTAACCACTGGACCACCAGGGAAGTCCATCTTCATTTTAAATTTGACATATAGGTCTCGCATATTTCTTGAGTTTACTTCTAGGCACTTTGACTTACTAGTAGTACTATACCTAAATTGAAGCCTTTTCATAACTGATATTTTCTTTTTTAGAACTTTATTGAAATATGTTTCACATGCCATAACATTCACTCATTTAAAGTGGATTTTAGCATATTCACAGAGTTGGGCAACATCACTACACACTAATTTTAGAATACCATTGACCCCTGAAAGAAACCAGGTTAGCATTCATTCCCATTCCTGCTCCTCCCCCTGCCCCTACCTGTTCCAGCCCCAAGCAACAATTAATTTACTTTCTATCTCTGTAGATTTGTCTATTCTGGACATTTTACATAAATGTAATAATACAATATGTGGTCTTCTGTGAATACCATTTTTTGCATAGTGTTTTCAAAGTTCATTAATGTTGTAGCATGTATCGGCACTTTATTTTTTACTGCCAAGTAGTATTTCACTGTGTAGCCATACCACATTTTGTTTATCCATTCATTAGCTGGTAGATATTTAGATCATTTCCATATTTTGGCTGCTATTAATAATGCTACTATGAGCATTCATGTACAAGTTTTTGTGTGGACCTGCTTTTAACTCCCTTGGGTATTAAGAGGTTCTGGAATCAGTTCCAGTGTGTGTGTAGGGTGGTTTCCTCACCATGAGGCAATTCTTAGACTTCAGCTAAGTGTCCTACAACTCAACTCAATTCTGACACTGCTTACAGACTCCACAGGTTAAGTGCTCAGTCCCCTGAGACCACCTTCCCCACATCTGTCACTTCAGATGCCAATCAAAAGTCCAGGTTGTGGCATCTTTAGATGATGAATAAATATTAAAAATTCATGTTGTCACCTGGGCTTCTGCCCAGCGGCTATAGATTGGAAGTTCGAATAACCTCCTTCTTGGGTTGGATTACTTTGCTAGAGTGGCTCATAGAGCTCACAGAAACGTTTTGCTTACTAGATCACTAGTTTGTTATAAGATGGTATAGTTCGGCATCAGTCAAATGGAAGATACGCATAGGGCATGTGGAGGTTGTGCAGAGCATCCCTGCTCTATCCCTGAGGGTGCCCCTCTCCCCAAATCTCCATGTAGTAAACCACCTGGAAACTCTCTTAGCCTAGTCCTTTTGGGTTTTGTAGAGGCTGCCTTACACAGGCGTAATTGATTAAATTATTAGTCATTGATGACTGATTCAGCCTCCAACCCTTCCCCCATCTCCAGAAATCAGAGGGTGGGACTAAAGGTTCCAACCCACCATTTATGGTCAGTTCCCTTGACAACCAGCCCCTATCTTTAGGTGTTTACCAAAAATCACCTTGTTAACATAAACCTAGTGTGGTGGAAAGGGCCTTGTTACAAATAAGAAGACATTCTAAAGCCATTTCAGGAACTGAGACAAGAACAAAATATAAATATTGTAAAAGAAGATAATCCCATTTTTCTTATTACTCAGGAGATACGAAGGGTTTGGGGAACTGTAACCCAGGAACTATGAACAAAGACAAAAATATATGAGAAAAATAAATTGGTCATCTGAATGGCCAAATATATATTTCCTATAAATTATGATATTGCAAATGTATCTAAGGGTGGAATTATAGGGTCATATGGTAACTCTATTTTCAACATTTTGAGGAACTGCCAAACTTTTCTAAAGTGGCTCACCATTTTATATTCCCATCAATAGTTTATGAGAGTTTCAGTTTCTGTGCATCCTCATCAGTACTTGTCATTGTCCATATTTTTTATTACAACCATCCTAGAGAGCATGAAGTGGTATATCACTGTGGTTTTGATATATATTTGCATAATGACTAATTATGCTGAACATTTTTTCTTAGGTTTATTGACCATTTGTGTGTCATCTTTAATGGTATGTACTCAACTGCCCAGTTTGAAAATTAGGCTATTTGTCTTTTTGTTATTGTGTTGATAATTCGTATTTTCTACTTGATTATTACTTTTATATGTGAAAAGCTATGAATTTTAGTGGATTAATTTTGTTCTCTGCTAATTTTTAAAAATGTTTATTTTAATTTAATTATTCGGCTGTGCAGGTCCGTGGGGTTGTGAAGAGTCGGACACGACTGAGCGACTTCACTCTCACTTTTCACTTTTCTGCATTGGAGGAGGAAATGGCAACCCACTCCAGTGTTCTTGCCTGGAGAATCCCAGGGACGGGGGAGCCTGGTGGGCTGCCGTCTACGGGGTCGCACAGAGTCGGACACGACTGAAGTGACTTGGCAGCAGCAGCTGGATCTTAGCTCTGGCACACTGGATCTTTACTTGTGGCACATGGGCGCTATTTTTCTTACCAGGGGTCAAACCTGGGCCCCCTGCATTGGTAGCATGGAGACTTAGCCAGCAGGGACGTCCTCGTTCTTTGCTAATTCAATAAATTGTCTTTTGTTTGTTGTACTATTTCAAAACACTGATTATCTTGGATTTTTCAGATATACAGTCACACCTTAGTTTCTGTTTCCAATATTTCTGCTAATTTATTTCTCTTATCTAATGGTATTGGCTACTTCCTTGAGTACCACATCTTGTTTTGTTTTTAACACTGATAGGAATTTTTCTAGTGATATGAATTTTTGAGGTAGATATACATTTATCATATTATGAAGTATTAATATATTCTTTTTTCATTTAAAATGTTTAAACTAAGGCTGCATATAAATTTTTTATGGTCTGTGAAAGCAATCTGATTTTTTTCTTTAGAGCCACTGAATTCATGAATTAATTTCCTGATATTCAGTTATCCTCTTATTCTTGGAATAAATGCTACTTAGTCATAATGAGGCATTTTTATTTTAGTCCATTGAAAAGTTTTGTTTTTGAATATTCAATTTAGGATTTTAAAATTGGCATTAATAATTCAGATTGGTCTATATTTTCTCCCTTTTTGTGAGTACACGCCTCTTCAGGTTTCAATGTTATATTTACTTCATAGAAAGACACAAGTTTTTTCTCATTTTCACCACTTTGTAGTAGTTTAAAAGCATTGAAAGTATCATTATCTATTAAAAACTCTGTAAAGTACCTTATACAATTATCTAAGGCTATTCTGGAGAATAATTCATTGAAAACAATATTAGTTTGCTGGGGCTGCCATTGTAGGGTACCTCAAACTGAGTGGCTTCGATGACAGAAATTTCTTGTCTCCAGTTCTGGAGTTCGGAAGTCTGATGTCAAGGTGTTGGCAGGGCCATGCTCCTCTGAAGGGTCTAGGGGAGCATCTGTCCCAGGCCTCTCTCCTAGCTTCTGGGGATCGCTTGTTCTGTGGCTGCATAGCTCCCGTCTTCACGTGGCATCTCCCTGTGTGCCTGCGTCTGTGTTCACATTTCCTCTTTTTGTAAGGACATCAGTCATGCTGTATTAGTCCCAACCTGCCCTAATGCAAGTTAGTGAGATTTCATCCTAACTTGGGCTTCCCTGGTGGCTTATATGGTAAAGAATCTGCCTGCAGTGTAGGAGACACGGGTTCAATCCCTGGGTCAGGAAGATCCCTTGGAGAAGGGAGTGACTACCCGCTGCAGTATTCTTGCCTGGAGAATCCCATGGACAAAGGATCCTTGCGGGCTGCAGTCCCTGGGGTCACAAAGAGTTGGGCACCACTGAGCAGCTAACACATCCTAACTTAACTGATTACATCTTCAATAACTATCCCTAAACAAGCGCACCTTTTGAGTTGCTGGTGGATAGAATTTCAATATATAAATTTTGGAGGACACAATTCAACTTGTAACAACAATCTTATCTCCTTCTTGCAAATCATTCTATTTAAATTTCCTAACTCTTTTGAAGTTAGTTCTAATAAAGTTATATTTTTCTAGGAAATTATTAATTTCTGAAATATTTTCAAACATATTTGAATATAATTGAATAAGTAAGTATTTATAATTCTTTTAATCTTCTGTTTCTGGTTATTTCTCCCTTATAATTTGTTCTTTGTGATATTAATAAAACCCTTTTTCTCATGTTAGTGGTTTATAGATTCTAGCCTATCACCATCCTTCCCACAACAAAGTTTTGAATTTAGTCATCAATTACGCTATTTTTCTTTTTTTCCAAATCACCAATTTATGTTTTTATTTTTGTTAATGACTTCTTTATATTTTTCTCTCAGTTTAATTTTTATCTAAATGACTAAATGCATTTATTTAAAAATAATTACACTGTAAAACTGACTTTTTAAAAATTATTTTGGTGTGTAGCTCAATGAGTTATGAAACATGTATATGTATTTGTATACAACATATATATATATATTTACACAGCAATCACAATAATCAGGATACAAAATTGTTCTATAACCTAAAAAAAAAACAAACTCATGCTATTCACACTTACCCTCACTTCTAGCTCCTGTAGACCACTAATCTGTTCTCTATCAAAATAATTTTGTCTTTTAGAAAATTACATTGGAGTAGAATCATATGGCCTATAACCATTTGAGACCAGCTACTTTCACTAAGCACAATACCTTGAAATTCATCCAAATTGTTCTGGGCATCAATATTTTGTTTCTTTTCATTGTGAAGTAGTATTCTATTGTATGGCTATATGACATTTGTCCATCATAGAAAATTTGGGTTGGTTTTGGCAGTTATGACCTGGTAGTTCAGATGGTATATAATCCACCCGCAGTGTAGGAGACCTGGGTTTGATCCCTGGGTCAGGAAGCTCCCCTGGAGAAGGGAATGGCTAGCCACACCAGTATTTTTGCATGGAGAATTCCATGGACAGAGGAGTCTGGCAGGCTACAGTCCCTGGGGCTACAAAGAGTTGGACATGATTGAGCAACTAACACTTTCACTTCACTTTTCTGGCGGTTATGAATAGAGCTGCTGGGTACGTTTGTGTACAAGTGTTTGCGAGAATGTAAGTCTTCTTTTCTCTAGGATGAATCCCCAAGAGTAGGATTACTGGGTCATATAGTAAGGGTATCTATAACTTTTTAAGAAAATTATTAACTGTTTTCAGAGTGGCTATACCATTTTGCATTTTCATCATGAACTACAGGAACCAAACACTTCTAAACACAGCATTTTATAGAGTGATACTCTGAGATATGTTTCAACACTGCATAACAAGATGAACACAGTTGTCTTTGTAAAGCCTTTAGTTTAGAAGTGTGTAGTTCTTGTAGTTCATGCTCAGTGAGACATGTTTAAAGAATGTGCTTAGCAGAGAGAAGTACATGAGGGAGTGATGTTATTTATTAATTTTTGCCTGGTACATGTGTCCATCTTTTGATGCTTATCTTGTATTTGCTTAGAGTTGGATTTTATTTTGTAATGTAATCTGAAAATCCGTTTCTAAAAAACAGATGAGGGACACTTACAATTATTTATAGGCCAAATATGTTAACTCTGATCTCTGTCTCAAATCCTTCTTTCTTTCTCTCAAATTCTTTGAGCTCTTTCTTGTGTGTTTCATTTTGGTTGCCCGTCTCATTTTTATCCTCCATGTCCTTTAATATGTTTTTCTCATGTCTACACTCCTTTTAAAAGTGTTTTATTTATTTATTTTTGGCTGTGGGTCTTTGTTGCTCCTCACAGGTTTTCTCTAGTTGTGATGAGCAGGGCCTGCCCTTTAGTTGGAGTGCTCAGGCTTCTCATTGCAGTGCTTTCTTTTGTTGGGGAGCATGAGCTCTGGAGTGCGAGCTCAGCAGCATGTGGGATTTTCCTGGATCAGGGGTCCAAGCCATGTTCCCTGCATCAGTAGGTAGATTCTTATCAACTGGACCACAAAGGAAATCCTACACTCTTTTTTTATTCTCTTTGGTTTCCTCACTATTTTGTATTTCTGCTTTGTGATCTTCCTTCAAAGACGTTGTTGTTTTATAAAGTTTTTTTTTTAATTCATAGAAAGATGTTTTGTTGTTAACATTTTATGTCAACATTTTTCAGATGAGTTTTTTTTTTCTTTGCCTGGTAATTTTTGCTGATCTTACTCACTTTCCTCCCCTGGGATTTTCTTTATATTGATGCCATGCCAGTAGCCTTTTAGTTCACTGTGTAATGAGTTGGATATTCCTTGCTTGGATATCAGCAGGAGGTTATTTTAGGGGATGTTTTTTACTGAAAGTTTTTGAGAATTGCAGCCTCACTCTCTGGATGTTTTTATAGCACTTCTTCCTTTTTTTGTTTTTTTTGTTAGAGAGTTTATTTATTTATTTCACCAAGCTGAGTGGAATCTGGGAATCTGGGATCTTAGTTCCCTGAGCAGGGATTGAACCCATGCCCCTTGCAATGGAAGCATGCAGTCTTAACCACTGAACCACCAGGAAGTCCCAGCACTTCCTCCTTTGTTGAGTCTGTTGCCTCCTGCTTACTGCTCCCTCTGTCCCACAGTCATGGAAATAGGACCATCACTCCAGAATGTGCCCCTTACCTATAGGAAAGGCAGGTTTTGTGATTGTCTCCTGAGATCTGCTGCTCACAAGGAATCCTCTCCAGTTCATCTTCTCCCTATGTGAATTCTGAGCAGATTTCAATTTATTAAGTGAACAATACAAAGAAATAGAAGAAAGCAAGAGAATGGGAAAGACTAGAGATCTTGTCAAGAAAATTAGAGCTAGCAAGGGAACATTTCATGTAAAGATGGGCACAATAAAGGACAGAAATAGTATGGACCTAACAGAAGCAGAAGATAGTAAGAAGATGTGGCAATACACAAAAGAACTATACAAAAAAGATCTTAATAACCCAGATAACCATGGTGGTGTTATCACTCACCTAGAGCCAGATATCCTGGAGTATGAAGTCAAATGGACCTTAGGAAGCATCACTACAAACAAAGCTAGTGGAGGTGATGGAATTCCAGCTGAGCTGTTTCAAATCCTAAAAGCTGATGTTGTAAAAGTGCTGCATTCAGTATGCCAGCAAATTTGGAAAACTTAGCAATGGCCACAGGACTGGAAAAGGTCAGTTTTCATTCCAATCCCAAAGAAGGGCAAAGAATGTTCAGACTACCTCACAACTGCACTTATTTCACATGCTAGCAAGGTAATGTTCAAAATCCTTCAAGCTAGGCTTCAACAGTATGTAAACCAAGAACTTCCAGATGTATAACTTCCTGGATTTAAAAAGGCAGAGGAATCAGAAATCAAATTGCCAGTGTCCATTGGATCATATAAAAAGCAAGAGAATTCCAGAAAAACATCTACTTTTAATTCATGGACTACACTAAAGCCTTTGACTGTATGGATCACAACAAACTGGAATATTCTTCAAGAGATGGGAATACCAGACCACCTGACCTGTCTCCTGAGAAATCTGTATGCAGGGCAAGAAGCAATAGAACCGGACATGGAACAACAAATTGGTTCAAAATTGGGGAAGGAGTACATCAAGGCTGTATATTGTCACCCTGGTTATTTAACTCACATGCAGAGTACATCATATGAAATGCTAGGCTAGATGAAGCACAAGCTGGAATCAAGATTGCAAGGAGAAATATCAATAACCTCAGATATGCAGATGACACCACCCTTATGGCAGAAAGAGGAGAGGAACTAAAGAGCCTCTTGGTGAAGGTGAAAGAGGAGAGTGAAAAAGTTGGCTTAAAGCTCAACATTCAGAAAACTAAGATCATGGCATCTGGTCCCATCACTGCATGGCAAATAGATGGGGAAACCGTGGAAACAGTGGGAGACTTTTTCTTGGGCTCCAAAATCACTGCAGATGGTGACTGCAGCCATGAAATTAAGAGATACTTGATCCTTGGAAGAAAAGCTATGACCAACCTAGACAGCATATTACAAAGCAGAGACAAAGGTCCGTCTAGTCAAAACTATGGTTTTTCCAGTAGTCATGTATGGATGTGAAAGTTGGACTATAAAGAAGGTTGAGCGCTGAAGAATTGATGCTTTCAAACTGTGGTGTTGGAGAAGACTCTTTGAGAGTCCCTTAGACTGCAAGGAGATCAAACCAATCAATCCTAAAGGAAATTAACCCTGAATATTCATTGGAAGGACTGATGCTGAAGCTCCAGTACTTTGACCACCTGATGCAAAGAATTGACTCCTTAGAAAAAACCCTGATGCTGGGAAAGATTGAAGGCAGGAGGAGAAGGGGACGATAGGGGATGAGATGGTTGGATGGCATCACTGACTCAATGGACATGAGTTTGAGCAAGCTCCAGGAGATGGTGAAGGATAGGGAAGCCTGGCGTGCTGCAGTCCGTGAGGTCACAAAGAGACCACAAAGAGTCAGACATGACCGAGTGACTAGACAATAACAACAGAAATTTTCAATCCATAGATCATTACTGTGTCTTACTTTTGCTGAAGATAGTCTATGCCTTTTTTTCCATTGGGCTTCCCTTGTGGCTCAGCTGGTAAAGAGTCCACCTGCCACGTGGGAGACCTGGCTTCGATCCCTGGGTTGGGAAGATCCTCTGGAGAAGGGAAAGGCTCCAGTATTCTGGCCTGGCAAATTCCATGGACTGTACAGTCCATAGGGTCGCAAAGAGTCAGACACGACTGAATGACTTGCACTGCACTTTTTTTTCCACTCCCCTGTAATTTTTGTAGTCTATCTGGGGTAAAAATTACTTTCACATGCTACTCCCATGTTTGTACTCCAGGTCTCAACATCCCACTCTGAGAGGATTTGGTCAGGGCATTACTGGTCTGTGTGACCCACAGCCATCGTTTTTAAGCTGCAAGCCACGGTCACCCACAGTGGCTGGTCTCTAACACCCTAACCACATATCTCATGTGTCCAAGCATCATTTTGTGTAATCCTAACTGTGATCATCTCTAACAACAGAGAGAAAAGTTGGCTCTACACATGGAGATTTTGCTTCCCAGCTGGTGCTAGTCGTAAAGAACCTGCCTGCCAATGCAGGAGCCGCAGGTTCTATCCCTGGGTTGGAAAGATCCCCTGGAGGAGGGAACTGCAACCCACTCCAGTATTCTTGCCTGGAGAAGAATCCCATGGACAGAGCAGCCTTGTGGGCTATAGTCCATAGGGTTGCAAAGAGTCAGACAGAATTGAAGCAACTTAGCACATGGAGATTTTAGAGTGTTAAACCTATCATACCTACTTGCTTTGTCATGTCAATTCATCTGTCATTAATATTTCCTTTCCTTTCTCTTGACTTCATGCTTGCCAAACAGGCTCTCCATGGTACAGAAACATTCCATAGGAGGTTTCTGAGGAGCTAAGGCAGGGGCTGGGCCATCCTCTCTGGGGTCATCAGTGTTTCCTAGCGAGTGACTTCTTTGCCCAGTCACATTTACAGAACACCTTCTTTGTCACTCTCCATGTTTTCAGAGCCTGCCAGAACCACCTGCTTAAGTGTCATCACCATCATACTATGTGTTGTTCTAAATTCACTAGGCACCTTCCCAAGGTTTTCTTCCCCTGAAGATTTACCACCTTGGAATATCACTGTAGGTATGGACTGCATGTCTGTGACCTCCCCAAATTCATATGTTGAAACTTGCATCACAATACAATGGTATTCAGAGCTGGGGACTTTGGCGGTAACTAGGTCATGAAGGTAGAACCCTGATGATGAGATTAGTGTGTTTATAAGAAGCAGCAAAGGGCTTGTCCTCTCTTATTTCTCTGCCATATGAGGATACAATGAGGAGGTGGCTGACTAACCCAGAAAGTGTGTTCTCAGCAGAAGCTGACCCTGCTGGTATCCTGATCATGGCCTCCCAGCCCCCACAGCTGTGGGAAGTAAGCGTTCATTCTTTAAGTCACCCGGTCTGTGGCAGCCCAAACGCCCCGAGATAGGCACCAGCGAGTGACGGCCCCTGCTTTGAACCAGCAGACACTGGCCAAGTCTCTCAGAGTTCCACTCCCCGCTGCGTTGTCTGTAACCCTTGTTTGGTGGTCAGGCTCTCAACCCGGCTCGCATCCCTCGATGGGGACCAGGATGATGCTGGGCTGGAGGGCCCAAGAGAAGCTTGGCTATGGCAGGGGGTTGGCTGCGAGGGCTCTGCTGCCCACGGGGCTAGTGTCCTCCGGGCCAGCCTGCTCACCACCTCCTCCCCACTCACCACCTCTGAGTGGGCCGGGTGCCCTGGCACTCTAGTTTCTAAGAGGAACCTCAAACAGCCAAGAACCATAATTCCTGTTCTCCCTCATGACAATATATATGATTTATCTTCCGGGAAGGAACATCCCGGCCCTTGGCATCAATTCCTTAAGACGACTCCCACTTGTTCATTCATTTCAAGAGAAAGAAAAAAAAAATAACTCATTACAGAGAGAACGCTGAGAGTGAGGAGAGACAGGGAGACTCAGCCCCAGAAAGGCTGATCTGGCTGAGGGTCCCTGCACAGCCTGGAGGTGTGGCTCTCGGCTACCCTGCTGGTCTCCAACATCTTCTGCTAAACCGCTAGTCCTATTTCATGGCTCCCCCCATTCCTGATCCCCAAGCACTCTGCAGTCAGAGAGTTCTTATGAACGCACTAGGGCACTTCTCCATTTTTAGATAGCCTGGCCTATCTGCAACATTCAACTCTGCTGGCCAACCTCCTTTTGTTTTTTTTAATTACAAATGTAATGCATGTTGCTCGCAAGAAAATGCACTTAAGAACGAAGCATATTAAGTGAAATATAACATTTTCTTCTCTCATTGTCCTCCTCCAACACCCATCTCCATTTCTGGAGGTAGCTGCTATTGATACATTGGAGAATATCCTTCCAGAGTTTTCTCTGTACAGCTGCACACACACACACATTTGCACATCTATATTAGATACTGTTAGTGCTTGCCTAGATGTTGTTCATCTGACCAGTACACCCATCCTAGCTGCTAATGGTTCAGAGCTGCACCGTTTTCTGGAGAATCACCCTTAGCAGAAATGATCTGCTTCACCCAGCAGTGTCTGGGAGGTCAAAGCATGTCACGTGGGGCCAGCCCCCAACCAATGACAGCATAATGTGTGTGTGTGTGTGTGCTGTGTGCTCAGTCGTGTCTGACTCTTTGCGACCCCATGGACTGTAGCCGCCAGGCTCCTCTGTCCATAGAATTTTCTGGGCAAGAATACTGGAGTGGGTTGCCATTTCCTCTTCCAGGGAATCTTCCCAGCCCAGGGATCCAACACATATCTCTTGCATCTCCTTCATTGGCAGATGAAGGAGATTCTGTACCACTGCCCACCTGGGACTGCATAATGACTGCATAATGCAGGAACAAAAGTCTGATCCCCATTCTTTGAGATGGGCAGCTCTGTGTTTCCATTCATGCTCTAGAGCTCCCATGGGGATCAAGTGAGGCTTTTGATGGGCCCAGGATCTTCCCTGGCTTCTTTCTCTGCCCTTGCCTGCTTCCCTCAGTCCCTTAAAAATTTCACCTGAGAGCACTTTCTAAACAAATCCCTTGCAAATAAATGTTACTATATAATGTATAATATACAGGTGTGGGCATGCCAAGCCACTTCAGTCATGTCTGAATCTTTGCGACCCCATGGACTATAGCCCACCAGGCACTCCTGTCCATGGGATTTCTCAGGCAAGAATATGGAGTGGGTTGCCATGCCCTCCTCCAGGGAATCTTCCTGACCCAGGGATCAAACCCATGTCTCTTATATACTCCTGTACTGGCAGTCAAGTTCTTTACCACTAGGTCCACCTGGGAAGCCCATAATACATAGGTACATGTATGCAAATATACACATATGTATTTTCAGAAAGGAGTCCATGTTTATCTGAAACACTTGGTGACTTTTTCACTTTACAGGACACCATAAACACCCCTGCATATAAGTCTACTTAATGTTTTCATGGTAGCAGAGTTGCCCTTGGAATTGATCTTCCATAATTTAGGTGATCAGTAGTCCTATTAATGAAATTGAATTTATTCATTCATTAAATGAATGGCTTATGAAGTGCTACAGCATGCCAGCTGCTGCCATATGCACTGGGTTGCCTCCAATTTTTTCTCTCTTACAAAAACTATGAATATCTTTGTAAGCGTTTTCAAGCATTTGTGTAAGTGGTTTTGAAGGACAGATTCTTGGAGGTGGCTTTGTGGGTCAACAGGAAGCTGCACTTATAGCCCTAATGGATCATTTTTAGGAAATGTTCCTCCTTCAACTCCTCCCTGTGTATTCTTTCTTGGACCCTGTTGTGCACCTTCTCCTCTTTGCATCTTTTCCACCTGCCCAGTGAATGCCCAGAAACCCTCGGAGGGTCAGGGCTTTTGTCTCTGGTGATGCTCTTTCCCTGAGCTATGTCCACCCACCCTACCTGCTTCACCAGGTATTGAGTCCAAGGACTCCTAGACCAACTTTCTCATGGGTTCTTACTGGATCTCAGGAGGGTAAGTGACTGTACTAGTCAGGGTTCTCCAGAGAGACAGACGCAATAGGAAATAGGTAGATGGATGTATAAGAGGAGATTTACTGTAGAAATTGGCTTATGGAGTTATGGAGGCAGAGAAGTCACACGACCTGCCATCTGAAAGCTGCAGAACCAGGTAAGCCAGAGGTGAAATTCAGTCCCAGCCTGAAGGCCTGAGGATCAGGTGGGGCTGGTATGGCCATCTGATTCTGAAAGCCTGAGAGCCAGGAGCACCAGTGAGCTAGGGCAGGAGAAGACAGATGTCTCAGCTCAAGCAGAGAATGAGTTTATCCTCTCTCTGTCTTTTAGCTCTATTTGGATGCTCATTGTGAAGCCCACTCACACTGGGGAGGGCCCTCTGCCTTACTCAGTTCACCAACCCAAATGCCTATCTCTTCAGGAAGCATCCTCACAGACATGGGTACCCAGAAATAATGTTTTACCAGTTCTCTGAGCATCCCTTTTCCCAGGTTAGTTGACACTAAAACCATCACGGTGATCAACTTTTCCCGAGCCTCTTGTCCAAATTTCTACCACTTGTGTCCACTGGGCTATCCCAAAGTCATTCCAGATTCACCTGTGTCCCAAATTCTGTTAACCTTGCCCCAAACTTTCTCTCTCTATGTCCTGTAATACCCAGAGGAAAATGTCCCATCACCATAGACCCCTTGCTCTCCTTCCCCTCTTTGTCAGGGATAGGTCCTTTTGACCGGCCCTCAGATGCATTTCTCCAGCTGACCACTCCTGGGTGTCCCTCTGTTTCTGCCCTAGTCCAGGCCCAGTTTTATGGTTTCTGACTGACTTGCCGCCTGTCCTGGCAGCACAGTTCCTCCTCCTCCTCACAGTCAGGGGAGAGCTCAGCAGGAGTTGCACCACCCCTACCCCCAGCTCTGAGGGCATTCAGGACAGGGGAACAAGTAGGGGCTGGTGCAGCATCCCAGGCTGACTTGGCCATTCATCCCAAGTGCATCTTGGGTCCTGAGGACTTGGGACCAGCATCATGCACAGCCGGTCCCCAGGAGCTGACGGACATGGCTCAGGTCGCTTCAGCTCTCTCCCTGATAGCCCCCTCTCCCCTCATACACCCTCCTCCATCACACCCCCAGCAGTTTGGTACCTCGGGTACTCACCAAGTGTGTACGAAACAGAGAGGAAGAACACCTCCATGATGGAGCCAGGAGAAGACTATGACGCACTTTTTGGGGTGGGGCACTAACTAGCTTTGGTGGGGGTAGAGAAGGACGAAGGGCAGCCCCCTGGCTGGTTTCCTAGAGATCTGAGACTGAGACCACTTGGCTTCGAGCGCTTCATTGGCAAATCCAAGGTGACAGCTAGTGTGTCTCAGCAGACCCCTCTAAAAAAAGTAAATTTCTTGAAGTATTTGGAGAACATTTGGGAAAACAGACCATTTTTACGGTGTCTTTGTTCTTTTCTGGGTGGATGGTGACTGGCCAGTGCCTGACTGCACAGTAGGTGGTGGGGAGAAGTGTAATGAATGAGGGAGTGGGAACCTGGGCTTTCCCATTAGGAAACTGTGACTTTCCTGATGTAGCAAAGGCTGAGACGGGAACCTGAGGCTATCATGCGCTTTTACTTCACTGGAGAATTGTTTTAAACGGCAGTGACTGGCATACTGCTGGTGGTTGTGCTTGTGGTAAAGTTTTTTGGAGGTCTTTATGGAAGGTCCCCAAAGTATGCATGTCTTTAACTTATTGAAATTTAGGATGTATGGTAAGTTTTAGTAACAAGACTCATCTTTGCAAATGCTATTTATAATAGAAAAAAAGTTGAAAGAAACCCAGGTGTCCAACAATAGAAGACTGGTTAAATAGATTCTAGAACGTATATACAATGGACTTCTGGATAGCAGGTAAAATTTATTATTGAAGTATATTCTTGATATGGAATAGGAGTCAAGATATTATTAAATTGAGTCATGTTACAAAATAGTATGTACTCTATGGAAATTTCTTAGGACTAAAATGTATATACATGTATATTTTTAAATGTCTGGTAGGGCCTTGCTATCAAGGTGTCATCCCTGGACCACCAGCCTCTTCATGACCCAGGAGCTTGTCAGAGACTTGAGTGGGCTCAGTGTGTCATACACTCATTCTCCACGTCTGCATGTGGGATGATGAGGGGTTTTCATCTCTTTTTTTTTGCTTATTTATTTACTTAAGATTTTTAAAATTTTGATATTTTTAAAATCTTGATATTTCACTTGATATTTTTTTTTAATTTTAAGTTATTTGAGGTTTTTAAATAATCAAGTATTATTGATTTACAAGGTTGTGCTAATTTCTGCTGTACAGCAAAGTGATTCAGTTTTTTATATATATATATTCTTGTTCATATTCTTTTCCATTATAGTTTATTACAGGGTATTATAATATAGTTCCCTGTGCTATACAGCAGGACCTTGTGGTTTATCCATTCTAACTTCATATCTTTTAACCCCAAACTCCCAATCCTTCCCTCCCCAACCCCCTGCTTATTTATTTTTGATTAATGTATATTATTGGCATAAAGAGGGGGAAAGAGTGATAGGCCTTCTCCACAATGCACCTTGGTGGGCTTCATTGTCATCAGACCTTGCTTGGTTCTTTTCCATCTGAAAATGTGGCAGATGGGCCAGGTCAGTACGGTCTGGGTTCCGGCCGACCACGCTCATTTTAAGCCTCGTTTTTCTTGGGTGCATTTCTCTCCTCCACTTTGGCTCTTGGCTTCAAGAGCATTGTGTTCAGAATCATCGCTGCTTTGCAAGGGACTCTGCTGCTCCTGGGGCAAGGCCTGAAGTGGAAAGTACTCCGCGCCCCGACCCCAGGCTGGGACAACACCCCCTTCCAGCCCTCCCACCCCACCGCATGGTGTTCCCATTAAGATTCAGGCCGGCTTGGATGAGCTCACTTCTTTTCCAGTAAGCGAGTTGGCTGCTTATGTATTCTCCTGCGGCACCGATGCCAGACACATTTCTCAAGGCTCCTCTGGTCGGAGAAGGCCAGGAACGGGCCGTTCCCACCTTCCTTGCGTCAGTCTGTCAGGCGGTGGCAGGTGGCGTGTTGGAAGGCCACCGCCCTCGGCCCCGGCTGTCCAGGGGCCCGTCCGCCTCCGGCTCCGGTGACGTCAGGCGGATGCTCCACCTGCGGACGGGAACAGCTGCCTTTGCAGAGTGTGACTTCCGGTCAGAATCCCGACACGCCTAATGGGACCATGACGGTAGCTGGCAGCTCTCAGCCCGCGTTCACAGGGACGGGCATTGTTCTCCAAAGCCTCTGAAACAAGCAAGATTTTCACACGCACACACACGCCCGCCTCCTGCACCCCCACCCCCAGCAGAGGGGGTAAACCGAGCCCTGAGGATTCTTCAGATTGAGTGAGGAGGGTCTTGGGTTCCTGTCCAACTCCGGTTCCAAAGACAGATGACCTAAAGTCGAGATGCCAGTGCAAATATTTGAAGACAGTTTCCCATGATTGGAGTATTATCCCAGTTTTTGTGCTGAGCCCAGTCGCCCGATTTCATTTGCTTTATTCATTCCTTGCTGAGCACTGGCGTCCCTTCAGGTTTAGGGACAACTTATACCGGGGTGTTTAAGGGGAGGGGAGAGAGAACCAAGACACCTAAGATGGGCTGAACATCAAGGAGCCTGTCATATGACGGAGAAGGTCACAGGATATGGCTGCTTCCAGGACTCAGGCTGAGGAGCAGGGCCTGGGATGACCTCTGGGCTCAGAGGTTCATTTTCAGAAAGGGGTACCCAGGAAAGGGGAGGGTCCATGCGCACAGCTCTGCTGGGAGGACCAGGTGGGGCCTGAGGCAGAGCCTTCTCCCCCGCCCTCTCCTCCTCCATCGCATCTCACACACAGTCCCCTGCAGATGGCACATGCGCCCAGGTGACCATGTCAGACCAGGGCTTGGTAGGGAACCTGTCCCCACTTCAGCAGTGGCCCAGCCTGTCCTCAACACTCACTCCAGGGACCTGGCCCTGCACCACTGTCCTTCTCAAGGTGGCACACGTTACCCCGCTAAGCTTCCCCAGAGCAGCACCAGCAGAGAGATGTGAGGAAGGGTGTGCTAGATTGTTCCAGCACTCTCCTGTATGTCCCCCAAATGTCTGACAAGACCAGAGGACAGAGCTCCCTGGTGACTCAGTGGTAAAGACTGAGGAGACATGGGTTCAATCCCTGATCTGCCAAGATTCCACATGCCACAGAGCAGCTAAGCCCGTGTGCCACAACTATTGAGCCTGTGCTCTAGATCCTGGGAGCTGCAGCTACTGAAGCCTGAGTGCCCTGGAGCCTGTGCTCCACAGCAAGAGAAGCCACCGCAATGAGAAGCAGCTAGAGGGCGGCCCCCACTCTCTGCAACTAGAAACAAGCCTGCACAGCAGCAAAGACCCAGCACAGCCAAGATTAAAAACAACAACAGAGGACACACCAGGATTCCTTGGAAACCCTTCCTCTCCCCTCTTTGGGCTTCTTTATTTTATGGTCTTTTACTTCCTTCCCATTCCTGTTTCCCTCATTTCTTCCTCGTATCCCCAACCCTTCCTCCTCATACCTACCTGCACAGACAGAGCATGCTGTGCTGGTCCTCAGGGTCCCAGGCCTCTGCTGACCCTGGTACAGCCTCAGGGGTGCCTTAGATGATGGCTCATCTTGGAGCTGACTCCATACTTCGCTACATGTGTGCTTCAAAAGAGTCCCCACCCCAGTCTTAGTCAGCAAGATGCGTTATTCATATATATATGACTTCTCATGGTTTGCCCATGATGCTATAATCCCGGAGTGCCCATGAAAGGGATGTCTTGGCCTCTTGCTCTTCTCAGGTACGAAGTGGAGAGGTGGGAGAAGTGATTCCAATAACATCTACTTATTGCTTGATATATGACTATTGGTGTATTATTGCTTGGTATAATTTTATTGGCAAAACTATAGTGGCTCAGATGGTAAAGTATCTTCCTGCAATGCAGGAGCCCCAGGTTCGATCCCTGGGTCAGGAAGATCACCTGGAGAAGGGAATGGCAAACCACTCCAGTATTCTTGCCTGGAGAATTCCATGGACAGAGGAGCCTGGTGGTCTACAGTCCATGGGGTCGCAAAGAGTTGGATATGACTGAGTGACCAACAGTTTCACTTTCACTTTCATAGTATTATTGGAACACTCTTGTGCAAAGTCCTGGAAGATGGACTTGGGGAGGGACACCGAGCCAAATCATATCTGGTGCTCTCCCACAAGGATAACTCTTTGCAGGAAATAGAGACCACTTGGCTGAAACAGGAAGGGAAGAATCAAGAAACAGTACCCATCTGGAGTGAGTCATCCTGACGGAAATCAGGAAAGGCTCCTTGGACGAGGCCGCATTTGAGACTTTGATGATGAGTTACAATTGAAGGGATTGAAGAAGAGGTGGGAGACGGCAGTCTGGGCTGGAGAAGCACTGGAAGAAGGCGAGGGGGCCTACAACATGCGCTGTGTGTAGAGAGTGCGTGAGCACCAGGCTGTGTGGAGCATGCAGAGGGAGATGAGCCCAGGCTGAGAGATCAGGGCCCGTTCGGGATGGCCTGGAGGGCAGGTGAAACAAAGGACCCGTGTCCTGGAGGCAAGCAGGAATAACGAAGGCCAACAGGGTGCCTATCTGTGGCTGAAAGGACAGGTCCAAGGAGACACTAGAGTGTTGAAGGAAGAAGTGATCGGCCCTGTACCTTAGTTAGCTCTTCTCAGAATGTGTTAGATGAGAAAGGACTTCATGATCAAACAGATGTAGGAAATGTTGCATGTTTATTTGCTGCAGAATCTCTTCGAGCCTTTTATCTGGTGAACCTGCATTAAAAATTCAGAAGCAAGATTGGCAGTGAGTGGAGGGAAGGTGGGGTGCGGCCTTTTCCAGTGCACATGACGAAAGGACTTTGTGGGCCACTGACCCATGGGACGCGCTCCTGTGAACTGCCAATCCCAGGGGCGGTCATTCTGGGGCTGTCGGAGGAGAGCTCGAGCCTGTCCCTGGGGATATTGAGGAGTGGGGTGGCTAGTAGTCAGGGTGGGATCCTCTCTGGGATGATAGCAGCTGACTGTGTGGTTCCTCCTCTTGTTGGGCCAGGTTCCTCAGAGGAAGGCAGTAGGACACAGAAGGCCTGGAGGCTGCAGACTGGGGTGGGACTCGGGCTCCTTCGGTTTCTGCAGAGCACAGGCCGGGAGGCCTCCTCCCTGCTGTTTCCTTTCTTTCCCTTCATGGCTTGCCTTTTCCAGGAGGGAGAAGCAGCAGCAGGTTGTCCTGCCGGAGCCTCGCCAGTTTCCTTCCTTCCAGGCACCTGAACAGCTTTTTGGGGGTCTGCTCCCTTCGGGTTTCTGCTCAGAACCACACGCTCCGGGCAGGGCTCCCTGGGCCTGAGTGAAGGGCTGGGTGCCCTCCACGGTCATTCCCTGCTGGCCCCGACATGGGAACCTCCCTCAGGGAGCAGTGCCACCCTGGACAGTGACCTGGCTTTTCTCTACAGGAAGCATAAGAGGTGACCAGTGAGATTCCCGAGGCAAAGGAAAATGAGGGCCAAGGCAACGGCTCAGGAGGGGCCCTGGGAAAGCCGGGACTGCTAGGGGGAGATGGGGCTGTGGGCTGAACTTCACTGGACAGCAGGGTGCTGTGGATGGCTGGTGAGCAGGAGACAGTGAAGGCCCAGGTGTGCAAAGATGTGAGGTGTGAAGACTGGCATGGTGCCGGGGGCTGTGAAGCCACCACACCCAACTTCCCAGACCTCAGCCCTGCAGTTCTCAAGGAGACGTGGAAGGCCACACAGTATTCTTTGAGCCCGTTGGGTGCAGTCAGATCTCTCCTTCCCTCCCTTACACCTGCTCTGCACTGTATTCTGAGGCAGCTTCTGAGTGGGTCTGGACTCTTGTTCTGGAGATACCTGTGTAGGCGGTGGGAAGAGGCTGGGGCAGCAGGGGAGGAGAATGGGCTGCCGGAGAAGGGGAGGCCCCTGGGCTGCAGAAGGCAGGTAGGCTCTGACCTCCAGCCCAAATAGGACTCTGAAAAGGGGGAGGAGGGGAAGCCTTTCTGCTGAGACGATGCTCCTATGGAGACCTGGATGCCGTTTCATGCAATCCCACAGGCCAGGGCCGGGCACCCACCCCGCAGCACCAGTCACACGCTCGGAAGCAGCCCAGCTGTGCACAGACCTTTCCTGCTCAGAGCTGGGGTCACGACCCCGGACAGCTGCACAAATGGGGCCCCTTCAAAAACCAGCAGGAGCATTCCTGGCACAGCCCTTACGGCTGACGCCATCCCTCCCCCCACCTCCCTGATGAGGTATTTGAACTTCTGACGCCCTCTACGTGCAGGACAAGCCTGGTGATGTCACCGACTGATGTCACCGGCTACAAAGGAACAGGAGGATGCTTCAGTTTCCCCCCACCCCAGTGCCCAGGTGTGCAGTCCACCCCCCACTGCTGCTGGAGTGTGGTGGGGCTAGTGGGCAGGTAGGGAGCTCCTAAGGTTCTGATGTCACTCAGGCTCAGGCCACAGGTGGAGGCCCTGAAGGGCATGCTGCTGCTGCTGCTGCTGCCTTCTCCTCCCTTCTCACACCAACGGATGGCTCCCAGGAGATGGCAGGCCAATGCCGTCCACATAGCTCTGTCCGGTGACAGGCGGTCTGGCCTCTGGCTCCTGCCGGGCTCAGACACCAGGAGGCACCGACAAGTCGCAAAGACTGACCTGGGAGCATTTCTTTTCCCTATTCCTCCACTGCCAGGTTGCGCTGGGTGGCCGCATCCTCTACCAAATGCCCGGCTTCTGTCAAGCCCCGTCTCCAGGGCAACGGCCACACCCTGCCCTTGTCCCTTCTTAGCTCAAGAGGACACTGCTCTTCTGCCCTCCCCCACCTTAGTAGACAGACTCTATTATCAGATGTCCTTGTTCAGGTGGCTGGAGGCTGCTTGTTCTACCGGGGCTCTCCTTGGATTTATTCCTTGCCTTTGACAGGCATTCAGTGAGCATCTACCGGGTGCACCAGACCTGTGTAGGTGCCACTACAGGGAAGAGTAAGACTCGGGTCCTGGCCTACAATAGGCTGAGCCGCAGTGGGGGAGGATGTGGGAGGGACAGTCAGGGGCCTGTGATCCCCGGGCCCCCGGTGTCCTTCTCAATATCCCAGTGCATGCCCCAGGAGGGGAACATGGTACCTGTGTGAGCGTTGTGTTCACTGCAACATGAGTCACTGTCCACATTATTTTTATTGATAGTCCAGCGCTATCATGTCTCATTCTTTATCATGATGGTCAGGAACACCATCTCTGACAGGGTAGACTGTCCTCCCTTCATTTTTCTCATAGTCTGGTTCTGCACGTGGGACAAGAAAGTCATGTAGCTGGGTACACACACCAGCATGCAAAACATTATTTCTGTAGGAACAAATGTGTGTGCATAGACACAGACATAGTCTGCAAGTATCCACACCAGCTTACAACTGTGCCCCCTCTGGGGTTGTATTAATAGACAGCAGCAAAGAGGAGATTTAACTTTATCTAAAAGGTCTGAGTTTTGTGTTTTTTTCAGGAGTCGTTGTTTGTTTTGTAAATCAGTACAAGTTCCTGGATTGGTTTTATAACTTAATCTTGTTGAAGTATAATTGATTTACAATGTTGTTTTAGTTTATGGTGTAACTATTAATATCAGGGCTTCCCTGATAGCTCAGTTGGTAAAGAATCCTCCTGCAATGCAGGAGACCCCGGCTCGATTCCTGGGTCGGGAAGATCCGCTGGAGAAGGGATGGGCTACCCACTCCAGTATTCTTGGGCTTCCCTTGTGGCTTAGCTGGTAAAGAATCTGCCTGCAGTGTAGGAGACCTGGGTTCAATCCCTGGATTGGGAGGATCCCCTGGAGAATGGAAAGGCTACCCACTCCAGCATTCTGGCCTAGAGAATTCCATGGACTACATAGTCCATGGGGTCACAAAGAGTCGGACACGACTGAGCAACTTTCACTTCACTCTCTTTAGTTTCTGGTGAAACTACTAGTACAAGGTGATTCAGATATATATAACTGATTCAGGGGTGTGTGTGTGTGCGCGCGCGCGCTCAGTCGTGTCCAACTTTTTGCGACCCCAGGGACTGTAACCCGTCAAGCATCTCCATCCACGGGATTCTCTAGGCAGAATATTGGAATGAGTTGCCATTTCCTTCTCTAGAGAATCTTCCGGACCCGGGGATCAAACTCATGTCTCACGCCTCCTACATTGGAGGCGCCTCCAGGGAAGCCTAATATAAATATTGTTTTTCGTGTCCTTTTCCATTATGGTTTATTATAGGATATTGAATTTATTTTTATTTATTTGTTCTGTGACTGTGCGGAGTCTTCGTTGCTGCGGGGGCTTCTCTCTAGCAGCAACGAGCAGTGGCTACTCTTCACTGTGGTGCGCGGGCCTCTCTTACTGTGGAGCACAGACTCTAGGTGTGTGAGCTTCAGTAGTTGTGGTTCCTGGGCTCTTGAGGACAGGTTCGATAGTTGTGGTGCACTGGGCTTAGTTGCTCCCCTGAATGTGGAATCTTCCTGGACCAGGGATTGAATCCATGTCTCCTGCATTGACAGGTAGATTCTTTACCACTGAGCCAGCAGGGAAGCCCTGTTGTTTATTTTAGATATAGTAGTTTGTATCTGCTAATCCTAAACTCCTAATTTATCCCTTCCCCACCATTTTTCCTCTTTGGTAATGGTTAAGTTTGTTTTCTATGTCTGTGAGTCTATTTCTGTTAATGTTTCATAAGTTCATTATGTCATATTTTAAATTCCACATTTAAGTGATATCATATGAAATTAGTCTTTCTCTTTCTGATTTACATTACTTAGCATGATAATCTCTAGATCCATCCACGTTGTTGCAAATGGCATTATTTCGTTCTTTTTGATGGTTGAGTGGTATTCCATATAGTATCACATCTTCTTTATCCATTCATCTGTCAATGAACATTTAGGTTGTGTCCATGTCTTGGCTACTGTGAATAGTGCTGCTATGAAAACAGGAGTGCATATATCTTTTCAAATTATAATTTTGTTCAGAAACATGCCCAAGAGTGGAGTTGCTTCATCCTATGTTAATCCTATCTTTAGTTTTATGAGGAACCTTCTTACTGTTTCCTATAGTGGCTACACCAATTTATATTCCCACCAACAGTGTAGGAGGATTCTCTTTCTCCACACCCTATCCAGCCTTTGTTATGTGTAGACTTTTTAACGATGGTCATTCTGACCAGTGTGAGGTGGTACCTCATTGTAGTCGTGATTTGCATTTCTCTAATAATTAGTGATATTGAGGATCTTTTCATATGCCTATTGGCCATCTGTGTGTCTGTTTTGGAGAAATATTTATTTAGCTCTTCTGCCCACTTATTTTTGTTAGTTTGTTTTACAGTTTCAGTACCAGTAAGTTTTTATTCATTGTATATTCCCAAAGAAAAGAAAGGGAAGGGGAAAGGGTCAGCAAGTATGTTAGAAATTGATAGCAAATGGGAAGGGAAGTACCTGGCACAGCAAAATCAGCCATTAAATAAACACCGCTCAGATGGGGTCGCCAAGGGCCAAAGGGGCTGTGTCTCCTGCAGTTCGGGAATGAGAAGGGAAAAAACAGAGGGGTACATGCTTTTCTACCCTCCTCCCTATAAATTCAAAAGCTTTGTTTCTAGCAGTAAAGTGTAGTTACATTAGTCTGTCTGCTATTAAACAGTCTTCTGGCTACTTTGACATAATTTTCTTGTACCTGCATAATAGTTCCTGAGTGACTTGGATATACATTCATTTTTCCTTTCGTGGTCTCCCAGCCCCACCTTCTACATAGAAAGCCCTCTTCATTGCTTCTCTCTACCCTTGGATTAGAAATTAAAGCTGGTCTTAATCCATCCAAATACAGGAGTCCATTTAGCATGAATCAAATCGAGTCATTTAGCATGACTCGAGACTGGGAACAAGGGATGGAGAGATCTTAGCTTCTACAGGATTTTTGCACAAATTGTTTAATCGCAGATACCCCACAAATTAAACATGTAGGTATATGGTCTATTTTGGGGGGCACAAAGATGGAGAGAGGAGGGGATAGAAACCTAGTTTTTAGGACAGAGTTGGTTTGAAATAGGAAGTAGAGGAAGGGGAACACAAAAGAAAGTGTGGTTCAAGACGCCCCTGCTTCAAGAAGAGGGGCCCCCAAGCTTATGTTTCAGATCTTTTTGCCTGGTGCATTTTGTCAAAGATACTTTGGCTATTTTTCTCAATAGAAAAAGAAGTTTGTAAACAATAAAACCCCAAAAGAACATGGAGAAGACCAACACATTATATTTACACAAACTAGGCTACCTAGCAGTCACCAAATCAGCTACTTGTGAAGTCCTACAAAGCCCAGACAAATATAATAACTAGAGGGGGCAGCAGCTGGGGGAGACAAGGATCAGACACACATCACCCAATGCGTCCTACTGCATTTGCCCCGTGACAGCACAGTGAGGTAGGTCTGCAGTGATCTCACAGCATGTAAACAACCCCCCTCACTTTCTCCTTTAGCTGCCATGATACTAATCACGGACCCTGGCTCTGGGAACCACAAAGAAGCCATTGCTGATGGTCTCTCTGGAAGCCAAGGAGGAAAAGCCCAGAATCATGAAAGATCTTATCCTTGCTCCACATTAACCATCCCTGGGCAGCTCAAGATGGGTACAGAGGCATTGCTCTTAAAAACCTCTCCTTACCAACTTCAATTTCTTATAAAAACACACACTTACATCCTGTTGTGCATGGTCGGCCTAGCCCAGTTAGGTGAAGGATGGGCCTGGTATATAAAGCGAGTCCTGGGCCCTGGGATTATAGATCTGGAACAGGAATCCTTTATCACACATACAGATGACCTTTGCCTAATCTTGGCTTCCCCCTCCCTCCACTTCTTACCTGACCCAGCCTCTCCTAACCTCTCTGCACCACGTTTTCCTGTTCAGACCAATTTCCAGTCTTTGAGTAGGAAGGAGAGCCAAGTCCTAGGGCAACCCAGTTAAAACCTAGTCTCTCATGAAATGCTGAAGATGGAGGGGTTTCAAGAGGACACTGTGGCAGAAGAACCACCTCTAATTGGCAAAAGTAAGGAAGTTCAATAGGCTACCCACTCCAAATAGTTGTTCTCTCTGATGATACAGCAACAAAAAGCATTCCTGCCATGCAGACGTGGAGCTGCTGCCGACTTATCCCTGAGAGTACTCACGAACCTGAGAACACAGTGCAAGAATGAGGGCCTTAGATTAAAATACACAAGATACAAGACCAGAATATTTATATTACTGAAAAAAAAAAAGTTAAAATGCACAAGATGGGTCATTTGCACACAGCTAGTGGAGTTGACATCCTGGCGAAAGTGGGACCCAAGGTACAGTCACCAAAGGCAGCAAATAAATAAAATTGCGTTGGCCCAGGATGGGGTGAGAATGAGCCTAGAAGCGGCAGGTTTGCGGCTGTTCTCTCGATCACCCCTTTTGCCTGTCATCACAACCCGCTACTTGAGACATTTCTCAGCGTTCTGTCCCAAGAGGGGGTTATGAGGTGAGAAAATGAGGAAACCCCTGCCACCCCCCTGAGATGTTTCCTCCCATGGAATGTAGTGGCTTGTGGGTTGGGTCCACCAATCTGTTCTTTTCTTAATCTTTACACTCTGATATGGGAAATATTATTCCACATTCTTCTTTAAGAGTAAAACAACTTCGCTACCCAGGCCACTTTTGAAAGCTGGAGATTCTGGGATTGGAGACTCAGATAAAGCATGCAGGGAGGGTTAACCCCCAAAGCCCTTGTGTGCATTTGGATAGAGCTGATTAGAGTTTCTTTGCCTCACCCCTTCCTCCCACCAAGAAGGAAGAGGGGGTGATGCTGTGGACTCCAGCCTCAGATATGTGGCAGTACCAGCTGACCCCTGCCCACCCTGTCCCCACTTTCTCCACTCTGCCGATTGATGCCTGCTCCTCAAAACTTTCTGATCACAAAAGGATAGTCCCCACCCACTGCGGCTCAATTCTGGGCCTCCGGGAGCATGGCAGAGCTATGGATCTCTTCTTCCTCCTCCGGAAAGTAGGCTGGCTTTCCCTGGGGGCTGCGAGCTTGCTGGGCCTTCAGCGGGCACAAGGCTACACATGGTTGATTCCCTGGCAGAAGTGGCACTTCTTGGGCTGGGGTGGCAGTTTGCATTCCTTGGCGTGATGGTCCAGACCTCCACAGTTGTAGCACCCATCTCCCTTTGATCTGTGTTTCTGCATATTCTTCCCTTTGGGCCTTCTTTCACTCCCAATACAGAACACCCCACCAGGGCCAGTGACCTGGATAGATTCCAGGCCCTTGGCAGGCTTCTTAAAGGTGAACTCCACGGCCGCACCCTCCTTCAGGCTCCGGAAGCCCTCCATGTACAGCTTACTCTGGTGCACAAAGACATCCACCGGGGGGTCGAGCGCGACCCCTGCGCAGGCGGTCATGGACAGGAAGCCGAACCCCATGTGCACGTTGAACCACTTACAGATGCCGGCACCATGCCGCACCTGCGGCGCCTCCTCTGGCGCTTTGGCACAGCCACCTGCAAACTGCTGATTTGACAGAGAGCCCGTGGTAGTCCGCTGAGCCCGCAGCCCCGGGCTCCTGCTCCGGTGGCTGCTGGCCCCAGAGAAGTCCGGAGGCAAAGGGGTGGCTCGGGGAAAAGGCAGCTACATCTTCCCTAGCTCTGCCCACGTTTTGATTGATTTATTTGGTTTATTTTTTGGTTGTTGTTGAGTTGTTCCAGTTGTTTGTTTATTTTGGAAATAAGCCCTTGTCAGCTGCATTGCTTGCAAATATTTTCTTTCACTCCATAGGTGGTCTTTTTGTTTTGTTTATGGTTACCTTTGCTGTGTAAAAGCTTATAAATTTGATTATGTCCCATTTGTTCATTTTTGCTTTTATTTCTGTGGCCTTGAGGAGATTGACTATAAGGTCTGGGTTTTTAATGAAGAATGTATTCATGTATTTCTTGAGTAAATAAAATGCAATAATTTAAAATAAAATATAATGAGGAAATATCATTCAGAATAGGACCCCTATAATATTGAAAGTATATAGAATGGTCAGAAATTGTGAAAAAAGCTAAACACATTAAAAAACTAGAACTACATATGGTTCATCCAGTAACTCTTACTTAATCAGGTATGTTTAGTCACTGTTTACTGAGCTGATGGTCTGGAGAGAGGAAGGTGGACTCAACCTTCTATCCCAAGAGGGACTGGCCCTCTGAGAGCCAGGAGAGGGACTCACCCAATCAGTGGAACAAGGGGAGGTTTCCAGGAGTGACCCTAAGCAGTAAGGCAAGTAAGGTAAGCATAGGTGCTGGTGGGGATGGGAAAGGGGAGAAGTGGTCCTGGAAGAAAGAAGCATGAGATAATCCTTTCAGGAGAGGGACCCAAAGCTTCCCCCATTTTCCTGTCCTGGAGGACGAGGCCCAGTCCCTGGCCTTCGTGAGCCACTACCCTTGCAAGGGAGGCCCCATGTCACACTTCACCACTCACTGGCTGACCAGGGCACTCACTCTGGTCTTGGGTGACGGACATGGTCCTCAAGACCTCCATCACGGGGGGAATCCTTGGAAAGCTGGGGTCATGGAAAGGCAGGCTACCCGCCTTGGCCATCTTGTTTCTCCAGGGACCCTGTCATTACAGCTGGTGATAAACCTGCTGTTTTTCCCAATTAGCAGCCTTAATACCTCATACAAGCCATTAACAGGCTGGTGCAGTGGGTACACATCTTTTGATGTAATTAGCAATGTTGTTAGCCTAATCCATAATCAATACTCGGGTAATTGCTTCCTTGGGTTTGTATTTAGTCCTTGGGGTCTTGTCGTCATGAGGATCATCCAGATGTGATAATGAGTGTATGTCAGTCACCGACAGCTCTGCTCACCCAGGACGCCTCAAGGGACAGCTCGGCAAGCAGACACTGATAGTCAGGCTTTGTCCTCAGTGTCCGGGAGCCTTTGGAGGATGTGGTTTCAGCGAATCCTGGGTCCATCAAGGGCTTGGATTCCTGCTCTGGGAGTAGAGGTCAAAGGGTGGTCCCAGGGAAAGCTCAGACCCCCCCCCCTCCCCATACTGCCACCCTTCCAGAAGAATCTAGGGAGAATACTGAGGAAGTCCCCCAACTAAAGGTGATGAGACATCATGTCCTTAATAGTCTTCCTCCTCATGCTCCCTCAGCTCTCCCCTTCCAAGCTCAGCACACCGTGGCCTGCCTCCCCAGCTTGCTGGGAAGCCTGGGGCTGAGCCCAGTGCAATTTCCTCTCTCTCTGAGGCTGGTGACAGCAATGGCGGCTCAAGGTCAGGCCAGAGCGGCAGGAGAGGAGCCTGTCAAAGGCAGTCCTTATGAATGGGTTCTCATCCGACTGTAATTGGAATTAATATTGAGGTTCTGCTTCCAGGAACTTCCCCAGCAGACAGATCTGGGCTGCAGAGGTCTGAGCTGGAATGCTCCGAGAGCCAGCCATAAATCTCTCCCCAACATGACGATGCACAAGCTAATTGCTCTGGAAGCACACAGCATGTCATTCCGCGTTCTCCCAGGCTCGATCCCCTTGCTGGGAACAGGGCCAGAGAGAGGTGGACGGGAGCTGGCAAAGTCACCGTGAAGGAAAACATTTTAATTCACTTAATTATGAGTCTCAGAGAACCAAGCTCTGTTTCTTCTTGAGCTGGTCAAAGGAAATGAGATGTGACACTTCCCACCCCCACCTTCCCCTTGAATAAGCTGGAAGTGTTGGATGTGGGCAGCATCAGGCTGAGTGTGTCCAGGAACAGGTCCTATAGGGGGCAGTGGTCCAGCCCGAGCAGGCCTGTGCCCCCCAGCCCCTAATCAGCACCCTCCCCCATCCTCTCTCTCTCACACACACACAGTCAGCATTATCTCTTTCCCTTCTCAATGGACAAAGTTTCTTGCTGGATCTACCCTTTCTAAGTATGCGCTTGATAAATGGCAAGACAGTAACATATGAAACTTAAAATAATAATCACAAACTTTGAAATAATAATCAATAAACCTTTTCATGATAACCATAAGCCCTTCTCCAGAATATCTGTACCTGTCCGTCCCTCCGTCTACCCATGACAGTGATGTATGTTAGTGTATCCACAATGTACCCCACTTAAGTACTGGGCACCGTTCCTTATTGCGGATGCAGGCAGGGCTTGGGTTCCATTCTAAGGGCAGGATGCTATTACAAGAGGCAGTCTGAGGGCCCCGGATGCTAGCCTGAGGAGGTAAGACATTCTCCTGGAGGAGATAGGAAGCTGGAAGGGGCTTTTAAATAGGGAGCTAGCAGATTGTTCTTGCTTGTCTTTGCCCCTTGGTCTGCCCAAGTGCAAATACCAGCAGGCCTCACACCTGGCAGCCTGGGCGCTTGTCCTTCCTTAAGGAGCTTGTCTACTTGTGCAAGCTCTGGGTGCTGCCAACAGCAGAGCTCCACTTCTCCCACCGAGAGGCTTGAGACAAGGTGTCCTTGCCGAGTTCTGTTTCCTTCTCTATAAAACAGTATACTGAATTTACACCATCTGACACAGATGTGCACTTTAAAACACTTAAAATGGTAAATTTTAGGTTATGTCTATTTTATAACAAGAATTTTATAAAAATTTAATATCCAATTCATGATGAAATTCTCAGAAAAAGTAACAACAAAGGGGTAATAGCTCAACTTGATAGACCTGTTTTTATTAATATCAAAAACCTATAGCCAACATTATACTTTTTTGGCTACTATCCTTAACTTACTAGGCATTTATTCACATTTATTAATACTAGAACTATTCCTACCTGCAAAGAGAGCCCTCATCCAGACTCACAGTCAGTACAGCCTGCCTTAAGTGCTCAAAGTAATTTGCTAATTAATAGAAGCAGTAATCTTGTACATGGTTTCCATTGTTCTTATTGATTTCTTTTGTCTTTACGTCTCTGGGGCTTTTGCATTAACAAATCAATTGAATAAACATTCTTCATTATATATATATGATTTATTAATAATTAAAATAGTTGTTTATCATTAATTTCACTAACAAGTGCTTTTTGAAATTGATAATTGCCTTCCCAAGGGTTTAATAGAAAAAAATTACCCTCTTAGGGTGAGAGAAGACTTATAAAATTTAAAATATATTTTATTTCTGTAAAAGTCAAAATTTAATTTTTGATTTAAATTTAATGACAGAGACAATGTTACTTCTTCCTTTCCAGGGTGAAAGACTAAATGCTTTTCCCCCTCAGCTCAGGAAAAAGATAAGAATGACCACTCTTGCCACATCATTGTAGTGATGGGTCTGGATGGTGCAATAAGACAAGAAAACAAAAGTCATTCAGCCTGGGAAGGACGAAGTAATGTTGTCTCTGTTTGTAGGTGACATGATTGTTTATGTAGAGAATTCAAAAAATTTATGTAAAAACCCCATCAAACCCTCTGAGAACCCTCTTGTTAAGTTAGTTCAACAAGGTCACATGATAAAAGACGAACAAAATCAATGTATTTCTATATGTTAGCCTGAACACAGGAATACTGAAATTAAATTTAAAATAGACTTATTATATAATTTAGCACTCCCACTTTTGGTTATATCTGAAGGGAATGAAATCAGTATCTTGAAGAGATACCTCCACTCGCATGTTCATGGGAGCATTACTCACAATAGCCAAGATAAGGAAACTACTGGAGTGTTGTAAATAGATAAAGAAATCGTTATGTGTAATTATCCAAAAAAAGAAGGAAATCCTCCCTTTGCAACATCATGGATGAATCTGGACAGTATGCTCAGTGAAATAAGACAGATAAAGAAAGACAAATACTGTATGATCTCATCAATATGAGGAATTTAAAAAAAAAAACTCAGAGAAGAAAAGAGGGAAAGAGCGGTTTCCAAGGTCTTGGGTGGGGGTTGGAGGAGGAAGTGGGTAGATGTTGGTCAAAGGGTGCAAACTTTCAGTTATAAGATGAATAATGTTTTATAGTTTTCTATATACAAGTCTTTTGTTTCTTTAGGTAGAAATACTCCTAAGTATTTTATTCTTTTTGTTTCGATGGTGAATGGAATTGTTTCCTTAATTTCTCTTTCTGTTTTCTCATTGTTAGTGTATAGGAATGCCAGGGATTTCTGTGTGTTGATTTTGTATCCTGAAACTTTACTGTATTCACTGATTAGCTCTAGTAATTTTCTGGTAGAGTCTTTAGGGTTTTCAATGTAGAGGATCATGTCATCTGCAAACAGAGTTTTACTTCTTCTTTTCCAATCTGGATTCCTTTAATTTCTTTATCTGCTCTGATTGCTGTGGCCAAGACTTCCAAAACTATGTTGAATAGTAGTGGTGAGAGTGGGCACCCTTGTCTTGTTCCTGACTTCAGGGGAAATGCTTTCAGTTTTTCACCATTGAGTATAATGTTTGCTGTGGGTTTGTCATATATAGCTTTTATTATGTTGAGGTATGTTCCTTCTATTCCTGCTTTTTGGAGGGTTTTTATCATAAATGGATGTTGGGAATGCAAACTAGTACAGCCACTATGGAAAACAGTGTGGAGATTCCTTAAAAAACTGCAAATAGACCTGCCATTTGACCCAGCAATCCCACTGCTGGGCATATACACCGAGGAAACCAGAATTGAAAGAGCCACGTGTACCCCAATGTTCATCGCCGCATTGTTTACAATAGCCAGGACACGGAAGCAACCTAGATGCCCATCAACTGAGGAATGGATAAGAAAGCTGTGGTACATATACACAATGGAATATTACTCAGCATTAAAAAAAAAATTCATTTGAATCAGTTCTACTCAGATGGACAGAACTGGAGCCCATTATCCAGAGTGAAGTAAGCCAGAAGGAAAAACAACAATACAGTATACTAACGCATATATATGGAATTTAGAAAGATGATAACGAGAACCCAGCATGCGAGACAGCAAAAGGAACGCAGACGTGTAGAACAGACTCGTGGACTCTGTGGATGAGGGCAGGGGTGGGATGATTTGGGAGAATGGCATTGAAACATGTTAAGTATCATATGTGAAATCAATCGCCAGCCCAGGATTGTTGCTCGGGGCTGGTGCACCGAGATTTCCTGGGGGGGGGGGGAATAGGGGGGGGGGGGGGGGGGGGGTTCTGGAGGGGGAACATATGTACACCCATGGCGATATCATGTCATTGTATGGCAAAACCAATAAAATAAATAAATAAATAAAATTTTTAAAAAAAGATGAATAATGCAGACCATGGTGACTATGGTTAATGATATTATGTTGTATACTTTAAATGTGCAGAAAAGGTAACTGTGTGAAGTGATAGATGTGTTAGCTTGATTGTGGTAATTATTTCATAATGTATACAGATATCAAGTAATAATATTGCATACTTTAAATAATCTTCCTTAGTAGCTCAGAGGTAAAGAATCTGCCTGCAATGTGGGAGATCTGGGTTAGACCCCCAGGTCAGGAAGATCTCCTGGAGAAGGAAGTGACAAACCACTCCGGGATTCTTGCCTGGAGAACCCCACAGACAGACCATGGAGCTGGAGATGGTCAGACATGATTAAGTGGCAAACACTTTCATTTTTCATACTCTAAATACAGTCTTGTCAAGTATGCCTCAATAAAACTGGAAAAACACGATACTATTTATAATCACTAGAACAAAACATGTGCAGTGTTTGAATGCTGAGAACTACTAAACACTGATGAGAGAAATCAAAGAAGATCTGAGTAAAGGGATATACATGCTGTGTTTGTGTACTGGAAGACTGGACATGGGAGAGATACCTATCAGTTCTTCCCAAATTGAGATTATTCTAAAACGTATATGGAAGGTTAAAGGAACTAGAATAAGCAAAATAGTTTTGAAAAAGAAAAATAGAGTATGAGGAATTAGTCCACATGATTTTAAGACATTATACAGCTATAGTTGGAGAAGGCAATGGCACCCCACTCCAGTACTCTTGCCTGGAAAATCCCATGGACAGAGGAGCCTGGTAGGCTGCAGTCCATGGGGTCGCTAAGAGTCGGACACAACTGAGCGACTTCACTTTCATTTTTCACTTTCATGCATTGGAGAAGGAATGGCAACCCACTCCAGTGTTCTTGCCTGGAGAATCCCAGGGACGGGGGAGCCTGGTGGGCTGCTGTCTATGGGGTCTCACAGACTTGGACACGACTGAAGCAACTTAGCAGCAGCAGCATACAGCTATAGTAATCAAGACTGTGGTACTGGTAGAGGTCAGTTACATAGATGAATGGAACAGAATATAGAACCCAGGGAAAAAACCCACAGAATAAAGCCTGACTGATCTTTGGCAAGGTGCAAAATTAATTCAGTAGAGGAAAGATAGCTTGTTCAACAAATAGAGTTGCAGAAGTCAGATAGTCATTGGCAAAAAAAAAAGAACTGAACTTCAATCTAAACCTCATATGTGGTAAAAAAAAAAAATTAACTTACTAAGGATGATAGGCTTAAATGTAAAACTTAAAACTATAAAGATTTTGGAAAAAAATAAGAGAAAAAATTTGGGACCTAGGATTAGGCAAAGTGTTCTTAGGCTTGATACTAAAAGCACAATCCATTTTAAAAAATCAATAAATTGGGCTTCTTCAGAATTAAAAACTTTTGCTCTGCAGAATATTCTATTAAGAGGATGAAAGACAAGCTATAGACAATATATTTGGAAAATATATTTGTAGGCCACATGTCTGACAAAAATATAAAGTATACAAAGAACTCTCAGAAGGCAATAAAGAAAAAAAACCCAATTAGAAAATGGGCAAAGGACCTGAAGAGACATCTCACCAAAGATGGCAAATAAGTACATGAAGAGATATTCACATCATTGACCATCAGAGGAATGTGAATTAAAACTACTACACATCTATCAGAATGTCTAAAATGAAACACCAAATGCTGGTGAGGATGCAGAGAAACGATCCATTGGATCATTGCTCATGGGAATGTAAAATGGTAAAGCCACTCTGGGAAACAGTTTGGCAGTTCTTTAAGAACAAAACAAAAAAACAAGCAGCAGCAATAACAACAACAACAAAATCCCTAAATATGCAACTACACTGTGACCCAGCAACTGCATTCCTAGCATTTATATATGACAAATGAAAACTTAGGCTTGCACAAAAATCTGTACAAAAAGGTACATAACAGCTTTTTTGGTAGTAGCTGAAAATTGGAAACGCCCTAGAAAACAGTCTTTCATTGAGTGATTGCTTAAACAAACTATGGCAAATCCACACCATGGAATTTTACACAGCATTAACAAGGAACAAATTATTGGGCCATGCATCGATGTGCATGAAACTCCAGAGGATTGTGCCAAGTGAAAAAAACCAAAGCCAAGGCTACATACTTCATGACTCCATTTGCATAACATTCTTGAAATGATAAAATTATAGAAATGGAGAATGGATTGATGTTTCCCAGGGGTTAAGGATGGGGCAGAGTTAAGGGGCAGGGAACTCCTCTCCTTGGGGGTTGCTGAGGAGGGGGACGTATATGACAATAAAATGGCAACATGAGAATCCTTGTGGTGATGGAAATACTGTCTCTCTCCATTGTATCTGTGGTTATTCTGGTTGTATTGTAGTATACTTTTGTACAATGTTGTCATTGGAGGAAATTGGGTTAAAAAGTACATCATAAATGTACTAATAAACCTCTCTGTATTATTTATTAGAATTGCATATGAATCTGTTTTTAAAAATTAAAAGTTTCATTTAAAAGTACTAAAAAACATTTTCTAGATTTAACTAAATCAAACTAAGCTGTGAATTTAATGACATAAAGCATTAAAACAAAGTTATCTTTGATTACCTGACTTTTAAACTTCATCCAAGCGATCTGTATACATTGTCTGTATAAAACATTTAAGCCTATTACAAGGCTTATAAAGAAAAATGGCAGTCCTTTGCCCTAACGGTCTCCACCCCTAGAAGGATCTCATTTAGGCTTTACAGCTCTTCCATCTGGTATATAATTTCAGATTCTAAGAAAAATGCTTACATTGCTATTTCTTGATTCTTCCATTTAGATGTTAACTAAGTGATGAACCTGCTTTCAAGGAAACTAAGAGTTTGGTTCTGCTTACATCCCCTCCTCCCTCTACCTCCTGCCCTCAACTTCCAGTGGCATTATCTCATGACAGCTTCTTTTTTAAAAAATAATATGTATTTATTTATTTGGCCGTGTCAGATCTTAGTTGCAGTATGCAGGATCTTTAGCTGTGGCACATGGGATCTAGTTCCTTGACCAGAGATCAGACCCAGGCCCCCTGCATTGGGAGCACGGAGTCTTAGCTACTGGATCACCAGGGAAGTCAAGTCCCTCTTATGATATCATTTTAAATTAATTTTACTTTTTAATGTATGATTAAGTAAATGTCTTTTATAGCTGAGTCAGATCCTTTTCTATTCTTTCGTCCAGTCATGCACGCCTAGTATGCGCCAGGCACTGTTCTAGGGACTGAGGACCCAGCACTGAACAATACAAATGAAATGCTTTGCATTGACGCTCAAGGAGCTGGATAAGAAACAAATATGTGATTATGTTTTTAGTCTTAAGCACTACAGAGGATCAAGGAATGGGGTGCAAAGTGCTCTTGAACGATAAGCACAAAATATTATATAGTAGATGAACTGGCAAGAATTGACTATATTAATAAGAAAAGGAACATGTCAGTATAGCAAATGCTTGAGTATTGTTATTTCTAGTGCTGTGTTAGAATATGAGTATTCCCTGATAGCTCAGTTGGTAAAGAATCCTCCTGCAATGCAGGAGATCCTGGTTCGATTCCTTGGTCGGGAAGATCCCCTGGAGAAGGGATAGGCTACCCACTCCAGTATTCTGGCCTGGAGAATTCCATAGACTGTATAGTCTATGGAGTTGCAAAGAGTTGGACACAACTGAGCAACTTTCACTTCACTTCATTCAGAATGAGTACTAGTCCTTCCCTACAAAAGCCCACAATATAAAAGTATTGTCAAAAGTTCATTTGGGTTTTTCCATCACAACTTATGGAAAAACCTGAACAATCTTTTTGGTCAACCCAATAATTCTATGTCAGATATTTCACTGAATGTTGAGTAACTGTCAATCATATTGTAACTTGCATGCTTAGGTCAAAAAGCAGTACCAGCTGCAGCATTATCTTTTGGTGATAATTTGACATTCATGATTTTTTTTTCTATTAACTTTCATTTTCTGATTTTTTTTATAATCATGCCATGTCTCTCTTTTTTATTAAAGATAGTTGATTTACAATGCTGTGTTAATTCCTGCTGTATAGCAAAGTAATTCAGTTATATATCTGTATACATTCTTTTTCATACTCTTTTCCACTATGGTTTATCACAGGATACTGACTATAGTTCTCTGTGCTACACAGTAGGACCTTCTTGTCTGTCTGTCCTATATATGATAGTTTGCATTTGCTAACTCCAAATTTCCAATCCATTCTTCCTCCTCTCCCTTGGCAGTCACAAGTCTGTTCTCCAGGCCTGTAAGTCTATTTCCTAAGTTTATTTGTGCCATATTTTAGATTGCACATTTAAGTGATATCATATGATGTTTGTCTTTCTTTATCTGACTTACTTCACAGTAAACAATCTCTAAGTCCATTCATGTTGCTGCAAATGGCATCATTTTGTTCTTTTTTGTGGCTGAGTAGTATTCCACTGTGTATATATACCACATCTTCTTTATCCATTCACTTATCTGTGGACACTTAGACTGTTTCCATGTTTTGGTCATTGTGAATAGTGCTGCTGTGAACATAGGGACGCAGGTATCTTTTCAAATTATAGCTTTGTCTGAATATATGTCCAGGAGTGGGATTCTTGGATCCTTTGGCAACTCTATTTTTAGTTTTCTGAGGAACCTCCATACTGTTTTCCATAATGGATGCACTGCCTTTTCTTGTTATGGTTTTTAGTAGAGCTTTGACTGAAATGCTTCTTTGATATTATAGCAGAGATATGTGATTTTCCAATTTATTATACATTATAGTTTTCCTAAAATATCAAGAATAATGGAGAAAACCTTGTTTTTAAAATTTATTTAAAAAGAGGATGGGTTTTTTTTTTAAAGGTGACAAGTTGCAGAAATAAGGAAGGAGAACAACAATCCTAATATAAAGACACGTGGGAAGCATCTCAGGTTTTTTTTTGTGTTTTTTTTTTCCCCACCCCCTGTGTGTTTTTTTTTTAAGGCAATTGAGAAAGCCAAGTCTCATCCATATATAAAGCTGGCCCTGTTATATACCTTGGGGACACTTCTTTAAGCCAGTTGACCTCTTTATGCATTTCGTGTAACTGTGTCTCCTCTTCCCCCGAAGCACTGATCTCTTGTTTCAGAGAAACAGAGGCCTCAGAAATCAAGCAGAAGTTTGCAAGGGGCAGAGCTATAGGATTCCAAACATGGTAGCAAATCCAACGTTTGAAGCTGAGATGACCTTTCTTTTTTAAAAAGTTAAATTTATTTGTTTTCAATTGAAGGATAATTGCTTTACAGTATTGTGTTGCTTTCTGCCGTACATCCACATGAATCAGCCGTAGGTACACCTACGTCCCCTCCCTCTTGAACCTCCCTCCCTCCTCCCTCGCCATCCTACCCATCTAGACTGTTAGAGAGCCCTGGTTTGCGTTCCCTGCATCATACAGCAAATCCCCATTGGCTATTTTACATATGATGGTATATATGTTTCCAGGGATGTTTGGAAAGAGTAACATGGATTACCTTTCTTTGTAGCAGCCTGAGATATGTGAACGATAACATTGTCTTTCTGGGCCAGGGCAAAGCAATAGATACATAAGAATATACACCATGAAAGAATTAGGAAAAGAATGGTCAGAGATGGAAAGAGGAATGGGAAGAAATATTATTGGTCCAGCGTCTTCTGGAGAAGCAGCCAACCTCCATGTCAGTTACTTCTGTTCCTAGTCAGTTAGATTGGAAGGTCTTCAGCATTTGCAGGCTTTCTTTTTTTTAAATGTCATGAGCTTGTGTGTCACAGATGTAATAGTGTCTATGTATTGAAATACAGCATGGTTTGATCTAAAAGTTTATCTAACTTCTGCTGTTAAAAACAAAAAGGAAAACCCAAACCCAATGCTCAAGTATTTGGACTTTTTAAAAGTTATTTTGATCAAGTATTGAAGACACAAAGTTCACCTTGTAATGGCCAGAAGAATTTAGGAAACAGGACTGCTGAGAACTGCCAATTCTCAGATCCGCGCAGCATTTGTGTGTGTATGTGTGTGTGTGAAACAGATGGTGAACTATAAAATGGTATAGGTGCTAAAAAGGGAACAGTGTTTGCACTTAGCCTTTAAACAAACATAAGAATATAGAACACAGTACTTAAAAATTGAAGTAGAATTTAATATCTACTTAGTTATTTCCTTTTGGTTCAGTTGCTCAGTTGTGTCCGACTCTTTCTTTAGGTAATATAAAAAACTGAGATGCAGAAGTAAGTTGATACCAGGGATGAAGTAAGAGTAGATAAAATGCTGACGACTCTGGGTGTTATTCTTCCCAGCAACTTGCAAACCCTCCCTGGGTCTCTCAGCAGAGCCTTACTGACTACTAGCAAAGGGCAGCTTCGGGGAGGGCTCCAGTCTTCTCAGAGCGGCCGGAGGAGACAACAGGGGCCTGTCAAGGGCGGACGAGCCCTGTGGGTTTCTAGAGGAAGAGCTTATCCAGGCAAGAGGAACAGAAGGCCCCAAAGCCCTGGCCAAAGCCCCAAAGCCCCAAAGTTTGATGTGTCCCCAGGCCAATGTGATGGAGCGATGGAAAAGAGGAGGGAACCAGAGGAGATGACAACAGAGCAGGGCAGCGAGGTGGAGGGGACAGCTAACAGTCCCCCTTTCCATCCAGGGCGCCCCACCTTGTGGGAAGTCAGGCTCACTCTCACTTACTGATGCCCTGCCTGCCCTTGGCGGTAGCTAAGATTCAGCCTTTTCCACTCTGTGAAGTCAGGTACCGCTCATCCTCCAAGTTTCCATCTTTTAAAATTCTGTGACACCCTGCATCTGCTGTCCTGTCTTCTCCCCACAGACCTCTGTCACCTCTTCCCGCCGCTCATCTCCCAGCGGTAGAAGCTTCACGCCCGAGGGGGGGGGTGCCCACCTGGAGGGCTGAGGCAGTCAGCAGAGATGTCGCCAGGGAAATGGAGCTCAAGCCGAACAGAAGCGAGTGAGGAGGAGGTGAGGGTGCTGCATTCGCAACAGCTGGGCCGCGTTGTCCTTGTCACGCTCCGCTTCCCCAGCTCAGGCTATTTTGGGTCAGGCAGCAGGGACCTGCATGGTAGCATCGTGGGTGGTGAGTGGCAGGCTCGCCTACCTCCTCCAGCTGCCCAGGAACAGGGCCAGGCTGGTCAACACCCCTGGAGGAGAGCCGGGAGGAGCCCTTGGAGCAGAGAGATCAGATCCCTGTCAACATCAGCTTCTGTGGTGCTCAGTTTAGGGAGGGGACAGGGGTCTAGGCAGACCCTGCCAGGTGACGCAGGCCATAGGCAGTGTCTCTGGGTGGGCTGGGGTCTGGCGACAGTCTTCACTACCAGTCAGCAGTTCAATAGGGCAAAAGCAGAGGAGTTTGTTAGGCTGAGCCATGCTGGGCAAAGAGCAAAAGGCAAGGAAGGAGGCCCAGGGACTCCTTGTGGGGGCAGGAGCCTCACCTGGGGGTGCTGTGGCTTTGTCATAGGTCTAGGAGTTGGGGGGCTCCCATCAGAGCGGGCGTAATGGAAGCAGCTGCTTCTCTCAGCTCCGAGCAACCCTTACAGCTACCTGTTTGGTGACGTTCCCTCACCTGAGGAGGCAGGACGTGTCTCCTCGCCGGTTTCGCCTTCTCGTTACCCTCACAACTGAGTGTGTGCGTGTTTGGTCGCTTCAGTCATGTCCGACTCTGTGCAACCCTATGGACTGTAGCCCACCAGGCTCCTCTGTCCATGGGGTTTTCGGGAGTGGGGTGCTGGGAGGGCCCCCCTCCAGGGGATCTTCCCCACCCGGGATCAAACCCAGGTCTTCTGCATCGCCGGCAGTTTTAGTGCTGAGCCATGGGGGAAGCCCCACAGCTGAGTGAAGCACTATGAAAGTCAACCTTTTGAAAAGTCACAACGCCCCACCTCTTAGGTGCAGGAGCAAAAGGGAAAGACAGAAAGAACCCCGAATACCCACTGCGGTCCCCAGTCCCGTGGCAGAAACTTGGGGTCCGAGTGGCGCAGCAGCAGGGCGGGTGTGGCTGCACCGGTCAGAGGGTTCACCCTGGCGTGGGCTCCGGGATGGAGTGGGCTGTCGCCCCTCAGAGCAGGGATGTGTCTGCCGGTGGCAGGCTCCCCTGGAGTTCAGCAGAGGAGAGGCCTCTCCACCTGCAGCTCAGCCCACACGTTCGCTCAGTAGGGCTGTCAGGGAATCCCTCTGAACTGCCCCGACTCTTAGGGAGGCTTGGTGTGAGTTAAGAAGAGGAGGCAGCCTTGAGTCAGGGTGGGTGGTGGGCTGGGCGGGCTCCTGGCCCCGATCTCCTGTCGAACACCCCGACTCGGGGTGTGGCTCCATAGCTGCATGTAGCACCCCTGCACTGTGGGCCCCACTTAGATCCCAAGCAGGCTGGCTCCCAGATTTGTGACCTCTGCAGGGCCCAGTCTTGGCTGGGATCTTCGCTCCCAGGAGCAGGACAGGGGGCCTTTCTCCTTCTCTCAGGGGAGCTACAGCTGTAGGTAGGCAGTCCCAGCCCCTGGCAGGAGGGTGCTCAGTTTCCCTGCCGGAGTCAGGGCGGGCTGGTCTGAGAGAAGGAGGTGGCAAGTGTCCTGGACTCTGTGTGGTCTCTGCTCTCGGTGGCCATGGCCTTCCCAGCTGGGTCCCAGCCAGCGGAGTGGCATTGTGCTCTTCACACATTCACTCACACCATCCCATTCCCACTGATTAATTGCATAATTAGCTCAAAGCTACATGTTGCTACTCAGGGTGAATCTGATCTAAAAATACTTTCTTATGAAAAACACAACAGAACCTAAAATAGCCCCTCTGCGGTTGCCCAGGGACACCTCCTGCTGGGGCCACCCCAAGCTGTGACTCAGGTTTTTGAGAGTGTGAAATCCTCAGGCAGCAGGCATGCTGGACACAGCTTTCCTCCCCGGGGCAGGTGAGCTAGAGCTGTCCAACCTGTCTGGGCCCTGCCAGGGCCCACACCCCCCCCAGCTCCCCAGAGCCAGCCAGAAGTCCACCAGGACTGCCTGAGAGGCTCCCATTTGTTGAGGCAGAGTCCAAACATGAGCTTGGAAAAGAATTTCCAGACCCAGAGCATGTCAGAGGGAGTGAGTTTATTAAGAGCAAAGAGCAGAGCTAATGTGGGCACTGCAAACACAGCGGGCTGACCTCCTGAGAGACCAGGGGAATTGATGCTTTTCATGGGTTAGTAGCCAGTTTTTATGGCCTCAGGACAAAGAAAATTCCTGCTGGAAGGTTGGCATTAGGTGATTGGTTAGGGCACTCTAGGGTGACCAGCAGGATGGGCATATTTTGCCTGATTTGGGGTCCAGAAGCCTGCTGGTGATGATCGGTGGGGGGGGGGGGGGTTGGCAATGGTTGCAAAGGGTCTCAGACATCTTTGGAGGTGACCTTGATTCAAGCCCGTCGTACAAGACCTCACAGACTCAACAGGTTAAAGAGAGGCCTTGCAGAGAGCCTGATTCCAGGGAAGCCATGATGGTCCCATGAGGAGGTACAGGCCACATGATGCAGGGTCCTGTGAAAAGCCCTCCTCACCCTGTCTGAGCCATCAGAGGAGTCTCACAAAGGACCAAAGCTGAACTGGTGTGACTTCGAAGGCCAGAGACACCAGAAGGTGTAGGTGTCAGGACAGGCGAAGGGAACAGCTGCAGCAGGGTTCCCGGGGAAGAGGTCACTGCCAACCTGTGATTGAGCAGGGCTGGAGAGAGGGCGGGCCTGGGATGGAAGGACGGGCTCAGGCCTAGACCCCCCGAAACCGAGGTTGCCAAGTGCCTGGCCCTGTGCCTGCACAGGACTTGGACAGTTGGCTGCATGTTCAGTGGTCAGTGGGGATAGGCAAAAGCCGGGACCCTGCCTCTGATTCTGCTCCAAGCTTCATGAGCAAAACCACAGCCCTACTCTGTCACAGGTGTCTCCCGGGTATATTGATCAAGGGGGATGATCAGGAACTTATTCTTCCTCCCTTATAGTCTCCTTAACTGTGAGCCATTGCCTCCTACTGCTAGAGTTTGTCCAGGCCGTGCCTGCCCTCCATCTGATCCCTGGGTAGGTAGCCAGCAGCCCTTGCCTCCACTCCCTCCTCTGGCCAACTGAAGCAGCTAAGTGCACATCTGGGGCCTTCTCTCTGGTCCCAGGCCCCTCTGGACCACACAGGGAGGTGACAGGCACAGCCAGGGTGGGTGGGCACTGCCTTCTCCCGAGCCAGGTGGTGGGTACTCTGGGGGTTCCTGCATGAACAGAACAAGGGGATGCTCCCTGCACCCCACCAGCCCTGAATCTCTCAAGGGTGATAGGGTAAGTTGGGAGCAGAGCACGGCCTGTATGAGTCATATTCACTGGACTTGACCGTGGGTGCTGCCCTTGGCCAGCAGGGGACCTTGGGTGGGTCATTTATTGCCACTGAGCCTTGGCTTCTTCATCTGTGAAAAGGAATGAACAGTCCCACTGCTCAGGGTATGTGTAGATTAAATGGCGGTGTATGTAAACCCTTGGAATTTGATAGATTTTTTTTAAATAGATGGTGACTGTGTAGTTATTACCTGAGTCAGTCAGCTCTCCAATGATACAGCTGGAGACGTGGACTGCTCTACCTCAGTGTATCACGAAATCCAACATCCCTGAAGGGCTTGTTAAGTACAGATGACTGGACCAATAGCACTTGAAGGGGTGGACTGTAATCAGGTAATGATATGTACTCTACACTTTAAAATAAAATAACAAAACAGGGTTACAGCTCATGAGCTTAAAAAGGAAATAAAATGGAATCATAACACAGACTTGATTTATGCAAAAGGTAAACAGGAAAAGAGAAAAGGGAAAACAAAAACAGACTTGCACTTCAGCAATTGCACCGTGAGTATTTTCATAAAAAGTGAATTTCTGTTGTTTTAAGCTACCGACTTTGTGGTATTTTGTTAAAGCAGCCAAGAGAAGTTAATACACGTTTTGACACTGGGGAGCGGAGTGCTGCTGTGACAAATGCCTAACATAGGCAAGAGGCTTTGGAATTGGATAATAGGTAGGGCTAGAAGAATTGTGAGGACATGATAGAAAAATCCAAGATTGCTTTGACCAGACAGTTGGTAGAAATATGGTTGTTAAAGATTCAGCCTATGAGGGCTCAGGTGTGCAAGGCTGCACTGTGATAGAGAATCCATATATCATCATAAACAGAATGCTGGTAGAAACAGAGACATTAAAGAAACTTCAGGTGAAGGCTCAGAGGAAATGAGGAGCACTTGGAAACTGGAGGAAAGGCAATCCTTGGTATTTAGTGTCAGGAAACTGAGCTGAAGTATGTTCCAGATTGTATGGAAAACAGGGTTTGTAGCAGTGACGTTGGATATTTGGTTGAGGAGATTTCCAAGCTTGGTGTGAAAGGTGCAGCTGTGTTTTTTTTTTTTCCTTCCTTGTTGCTTGCAGTAAAACATGTGAGAGAGAAATTGAGGAAAGAACCGATAGGCAAAAAAGAACCAGCCTTTGATGAGTTAGAAAATTCTCAGCCTACCCAGTTTGCAAAAGATGCTACAATTAGGGGATTCACTGTTAGGAAGCTTGCACCCTTAGGCCAAGGGTGACTGAACAATCCTTTATTGGTGAATGCAGGAACTAGCTATGAGAATTTCCAGAACCGTATTCCCAAAGCCAGGGTAGAAGTATTGGAGGTGGTTGAAGATGGAGCTAGAGAAAAATTATCTGTTCTCTGTGAACCTGAGTTATTTTTACATGCTGAGTGATACCTCGGGGGCCTCTGCATTTTAGATCTGACATTCTAGTCCTCTCTGAAGGGCTTTGCCCTCCTCTCTGACTCTTATTTATGTCATTCTTAGACTACAATTTATTATTAGTTTGAGCTTTGCTCAACCATTGTAGTGTGTAGACATAAAATTTAGGTTTCACATTTTTTTTCTTAGTATCTTTTTTCTCCCATTCCCTAGACTTTCTCCACCCAAAATCTCTATCAACTATTCCTTTTTTAAAAAATTGGAGGATAATTGCTTTACAATATTGTGATGCCATACATTAACATGAATCAGCCATAGGTATACATAGGTGTACTCTGATGCTGGGAAAGATTAAAGGCAAGAGGAGAAGGGCCAACAGAAGATGAGATGGTTGGATGGCATCACGGACTCCATAGACATGAGTTTGAGCAAGCTCCGGGAGTTAGTGAAGGACAGGGAAGCCTGGCGTGCTGCAGTCCATGGGGTCACAAAGAGTCGGACACGACTGAGCGACTGAACCGAACTGACTAACACATGTCTCCCCTCCCTCTTGATCCCTCCTCCTATCTCTCTCCCCACCCCATCCCTCTAGGTTGTAACTGAGCACCGGCTTTGGGTTCCCTGTGTCCTATAGAAAACTCCCACTGGCTATCTACTTAACATGTGGTAATGTGTATGTTTCAATGCTGTTCTGTCAAATCAGCCCACCCACTCCTTCCCAGTGTCCAAAACTTTATTCTTTATGTCTGTGTTACCTTTGCTGCCCTGCACATAGGATTGTCAGTACTATCTTCCTAGATTTCATATATATGCATTAATATATGATATTTATCTTTCTCTTTCTGACTTACTTCACTCGGTATAATAGGTTCTAGGTTCATCCACCTCTCTAGAACTGACTCAAAGCATTCCTTTAAGCTGAGTAATATTCCACTGTGTACACATACCACAACTTCCTTATCCTTTCATTTGTCGACAGACATCTAGGTCGCTTCTTTGTCTTAGCTGTTGTAAATGGTGCGCAATGAGCACTGGGGTACATGTGTCTTTTTCAATTATGGTTTCCTAAGGGTATTTGCCGAGGAGTGGGATTGCTGGGTCGTATCATAACTTTATTCCCAGTTATTTAAAGAATCTCCATAATGGTTGTATCAGTTTGCATTCCCACCAACAGTGTAAGAGGGTTCCCTTTTCTCCACATCCTCTCCAGCATTTGTTTGTAGACTTTTTGATGATGGCCATTCTGACTGGTATGAGAAGACACCTCCTTGTAGTTTTGATTTGCATTTCTCTAATAATGAGCACGGAGAAGGAAATGGCAACCCACTTCAGTATTCTTGCTTGGAAAATCCCATGGACAGAGGAGCTTGGTGGGCTACAGTCCATGGGGTGGCAAGAGTCAGACATGACTTAGCGACTACACCAATAATGAGCAATGTTGAGCGTCTTTTCATGTGTTTATTAGCCACCTCTGTGTCTTCTTCGGATAAAGTCTGTTTAGGTTTTGTTTGTTTTTCTGGTATTAAGCTGCATAAGCTGCTTATATATTTTGGAGATTGATTCTTTGTCAGTTGTTTCATTTGCTATTATTTTCTCCCATTCTGAGAGGTTTTTTTTTTGTTTGTTTTGTTTTTGCACCAAGCAAGGTCAAATATTCCTTTTTTATTGAGGTAAAATTCACATGACACGAAAGTTATCACTTTACATTAATTTATTTGGAGGTGCTATGTGGCCTGTGGGATCTTATTTCCTTGACCAGGGATGTGGTATGTGGGATCTTAGTTTCCTGACCAGGGATTGAACCCGTGTCCCCTTCATAGGGAGTGTGGAGTTTTAACCACTGGCCTGCCAAGGAAGTCCCCTGAAAGTTACCATTTTAAGGAGTACAATTCAGTACCTTACAGTACCTTCACAATGTTGTAAAGCCATAGCTACTATCTAATTTCAGAACATTTTTATCTCTTCCAAAAGAAATCCTGTACCCACTAAATAGTAACTCCCCATCCTCACCCTCCCCCCAAGTCCCTGGCAGTAACTAATCTATTTACTGTCTCAGTGGATCTGCCTGTTCTGGATGTTTCATATACATGGAATCATACAATCTGTGGCTCTGTCTATCTGGCTTATTTTGCTCAGCATATTTTCAAAGTTCATTCATTTTGAAGCATGCATCAATATTTTATTCCTTTTTGTGGCTGAATATTATTTATACCACATTTGTTTATCCGTTCATCACTTGATGGACATTTGAGTTGTTTTTGCTATTTGGTTATTATGAAACTAAACATGTGAACGTTTGTGTAAAAATTTTTGTGTGGACATAAATTTTCAATTTGCTTGAGTACGTGCCTGGGGTGGAATTGCTGAATCGTGTGGTAATTCTGTGTTTAACTTATTGAGGGAGCATCTCCTATAGACAGTGTACATTTGGACCATGTTTTCTTTAATCTGAATATCTCTGCTTTTAGATGTGATTTTTTAGTTCATTCACATGTTTTGAAGAAAGATTTGCATTTTAATTAATTTTTCTATTAAGTATAGTTGATTTACAATGTTATGTTAATTTCTGCTGTAAAGCAAAGTGATTCAGTTATACACATGTATACATTCTTTTTAATATTCTTTTTCATCATGGTTTATCACAGAATATTGAATATAGTCCCCAGTGCTCTAGAGTAGGACCTTGTTGTTATCCATTCTATATGTAATAGTTTGCATCTGCTAACCCTAAACTCCCAGTCTATCCCTCTCCCACCCGTGCCCTTGGCAGCCACCAGTCTGTTCTTTACGTCTGTGAATCTGTTTTGTAGATAAGTTCATCTGTGCCATAGTTTCAGTTCAGATCAGTCACTCAGTCCTGTCCCACTCTGCAACCCCATGGACTGCAGCACAACAGGCTTCCCTGTCCATCACCAACTCCCAGAGCTTGCTCAAACTCATGTCCATTGAGTCAGTGCTGCCATCCAACCATCTCATCCTCTGCCATCCCTTTCGCCTCCTGCATTCAACCTTTCCCAGCATCAAGGTCTTTTCCAATGAGTCAGTTCTTCACATCAGGTGGCCAAAGTATTGGAGTTTCAGCTTGAGCATCAGTCCTTCCAAAGAATACTTAGGACTGATTTCCTTTATGATTGACTGGTTTGATATCCTTGTTGTCCAAGGGACTCTCAAGAGTCTTCTCCAACACAACAGGTCAAAAGCATCATTTCTTCAGCACTCAGCTTTCTTTATGGCCCAGCTTTCACATCCATACATGACTACTAGAAAAACCATAGCCTTGACTAGACGGACTTTTGTTGGCAAAGTAATGTCTCTGCCTTTTAATATGCTGTCTGGGTTGGTCATAACTTTTCTTCCAAGGAGCAAGCATCTTTTAATTTCATGGCTGCAGTCATCGTCTGTAGTGATGACTCCAAAAATAAAATCCCTCACTATTTCCTCTGTTTCCCCATTTCCCTATTTGCCATGAAGTGATGGGACCAGATGCTATGATCTTGGTTTTTCAAATGTTGTGTTTTAAGCAAATTTTTCACTCTCCTCTTTCACTTTCATCAAGAGGCTCTTTAATTCTCCTTTGCTTTCTGCCATAAGGGTGGTGTCATCTGCATATCTAAGGTTATTGATATTTCTCTCGGCATCTTGATTCCAGCTTGTGCTTTATCTAGCCCGGTATTTCACATGATGTACTCTGCATATAAGTTAAATAAACAGGTTACTGATATCATATGGTATTTGTCTTCTCTTTCTTACTTATTTCACTTAGTGTCATAATCTCTGGTTGCATTCGTGTTGCTGCAAATGGCATTATTTCCTTCCTCTTTATGGTTGAGTAGTATTCCATTGCATATATGTACCATAGCTTTTTTATCCATTGATTTGTCAATAGATATTTAGATTGTTTCCATGTCTTGGCTATTGTGAATAGTGCTGCTATGAGCATAGGAGTGCATGTGTCTTTTTGAGTGGAATTGCTTCATCCTATGTTAATTCTAGTTTTAATTTTCTGAGGAACCTTCATACTGTTTTCCATAGTTACTTCACCAACTTACATTCCCACTAACAGTATAAGCCTCTTGATGAAAGTGAAAGAGGAGAGTGAAAAAGTTGGCTTAAAACACAACATTCAGAAAACTAAGATCATGGCATCTGGTCCCATCACTTCATGGCAAATAGATGGGAAAACAGTGGAAACAGTGGCAGACTTGATTTTTTTGGGCTCCAAAATCACTGCAGATGGTGATTGCAGCCATGAAATTAAAAGACACTTACTTCTTAGAAGAAAAGTTATGACAAACCTAGACAGCATATTAAATAGCAGAGACATTACTTTGCCAACAAAGGTACATCTAGTCAAGGCTATGGTTTTTTCAGTAGTCATGTATGGATGTGAGAGTTGGGCTATAAAGAAAGCTGAGTGCTGAAGAATTGATGCTTTGAACTGTGGTGTTGGAGAAGACTCTTGAGAGTCCCTTGGACTGCAAGGAAATCCAACCAGTCCATCCTAAAGGAGATCGGTCCTGAGTGTTCATTGGATACTTTGGCCACCTGATACAAAGAGCTGACTCATTTGAAAAGACCCTGATGCTGGGAAAGATTGAAGGCAGAAGAAGAAGGGGACGACAGAGGATGAGATAGTTGGATGTCATCACCGACTCAATGGACATGAGTTTGGGTAAACTCCAGGAGCTGGTGATGGATAGGGAAGCCTGGCATGCTGTAGTCCATGGGGTCACAAAGAGTAGGACATGACTGAGCAACTGAACCAATAAGTATAAGAGGGTTCCCTTCTCCATACCCTCTCCAGGCTTTGTTATTCATAGACATTTTAGTGATGGCGATTCTGGCAGGTATGAGGTGTTACCTCATTGTAGTTTTGATTTACATTTCTCTTAGTGATGTTGAACGTATTTTATGTGGTTTTTGTCCATCTGTATGTCTTCTTCAGAGAAATGCCTGTTTAGGTCTTCTGCCCATTTTTTGATCGAGTTGTTTCTTTTGTTATTGAGTTGTATGAACAATTTTTATGTTTTGGACATTAAGCCCTTGTCAGTCACATTGTTTGCAAATATTTTCTTCCATTACATAGGTTGTCTTTTTGTTTTGTTTATGGTTTCCTTTGCTGTGCTAGAGATTTTCGTTTGATTAGGTCCCATTTGTTTATTTTTGTTTTTATTTCTATTGCCTGGGAAACTGTCCTGAGAAACCACTGGTATGATTTATGTCAGAGAATATTTTGCTTATGCCCTCTTCTAGGAGTTTTATGATGTCTTGTCTTTTATTTAAGTCTTTAAGCAATTTTGAGTTTATCTTTGTGCATGGAGTGAGAGTGTGTTCAACTTTATTGATTTACATGCAACTGTCCAACCCTCCCAGCACCACTTGCTGAAAAGTAGTTCATTCACAGATAATGTTATGATATAGTTGGATTTACGCCTGCCTTTTTACTTTTTGTTTTCTATCATCATATTCTTCCCCCGTTCCATGTTCTTCTTTAATGCCTTCTTTGGAGATAAGTAGATAGTTTGTGGTATACCATTTGATTCCCTTCTCTTTTGCTTCCCTATATAGTTTTAGTTATTTTCTTAATGATTGCCTTGCAGGTTATCATTATCACCTTGACTTATAAAAATCTAGTTTGGATTCATACCAACTTAGTTTCATTAGTATACAAAAAAAACCTCTTCTTTTATGTAACAACACCTCCTTTGTGTCATTATCACAAATTAAGCTTTTGTAAATCAGATATTAATTGTCATAGATTTATAATTATTGTTTTAGGTAGTTGTCTCTAAAATCATATGGAATAAAAGGGGGAACTGCTAAATAAGGCACGCTAACACTGACCTCTACACTCACCTATGTGGTCACCCTCACCAGTGTACTTTGTCTCTTCATGTGGGTTTGAGCTATGGTCTGGTGTCCTCTCACTTCAGCCTGACGGACTCTCATTTAGTATATTTTGTACTAGTGATTACTGGGGAATGTTTAACAGGAGGATTCCTACGTGCTGTTTCTCGAAAGTCTTCTGTTCCTTATCAGTGGAACGGCACACTGCTCCCAGGACTGAGGTCGTAGAATGAGACAGGCTTGGATCTCCTTCTGTAAACATTCTCCTTATGACAGAACTGCTTAGTCCCGACCCTCTTTCTTGAGATATGGATTGCTTCCTGACCTTGTGACCATCATCATCCCCTTGTTCCCTTGGTAACGGTTGCTGTACATTTGGTTTTCTGATCTTTATCATTGTCATAATTTCTTGTACAACAACATATATATACTCCCAGAAAGATCATTAAAGCACCTTTCCTCCACCAGAGGCTTGGGTCCCCATGTCTTCTTCTTTCTCGTTTTCTTTCTCTCTCGCTTTCTTATCATTGACTCCAGACCACCAGGTCTCCCGGTCCATTAAAGGACCCCAACACTAGTGATGAACTCTCTCAGTTTTGTTCTCTAAATCTGGGAATTTCTCTTTTATTTTTTGGAGGATAGTTTTGCTAGATATGGAATTTAGGGTTTCTTTCAACACTGGATATTTCATCCCACAGCCTTCTGGCCTCCATGGTTTCTGTCTAATGTCTTTGAAAATCTCTTGCGTATTACAAGTGGCTTCTCTGCTTGCTTTTGGGATTCTCTCCTCTTTATCTTTTAATAGTTCATTTATAACATGTCTCAGTGTGGATCTCTATGAGTTTATCCTATTTGAGAATTTTTTAAAGTATGTATATACTTCTGTCTTCAAACACAGGAGGTTTTGGTCATTAATTTAAAAAAAATTTTTTTTCTACCCTATCTTGCTTCTTCTTCTGGCACTTTCATAATCCATATGTTGGTACATTTAATGGTATCTCATAGGTCTCTTAGGATTTGTTCATTTTTATTAATGATCCTCAAATGGAGAATCACAATTAACCTAACTTTAAGCTCACCAATTCAGTCATCTGCTTGCTCAAACCTGTTGTTGGATCCTCTAGTGAACTCTGAGTGGCAGAAGCGAAATGACAGTCAAGTGTTGCTAAAAAGTTGAGGAATCCATTCTTACATTTCCTGACTCAGGCACAGCAGGCCAAGAGTATTGGGTCCCTGCTTACTCTCACTCACTTACAAGTAGTTGTTCCATACCAGGAAAAACAAACTGAGAAGATCAGAAGCTACCACTCCCACCCAGTGACCTAGAAGAGTGTCCAAGAGATTTTTCCCTGGGGGAAAGGCCATCCATGAGAACACAGAGCTCCTAAACTCTCTGCTGAGGAAGTCTTCATTTGAAACAGAGTAGAGGCAAATTCATGTCTAAGAATTATCTAACAGAATGGAGATTTTGGTGGTAGGCAAAGAAGTTGATAACTCCATGAGCACCAAGCTAAATTGTAGGCCAACTAGAACAAAAAAAGAGATAGCTAAGAAAAAACCTCCTAGGATCAGAAAAAAATCCGAAAAGTATCTCTGCATAAGTTACTTGGATTGGACTATGGAATAATTGATGGACACTATTAAAAGCACAGAGTATCTACCATCAAGTAGTGGAAACTGACAGTTGGATGTGATGGCAAATGAGGTAGAGAGATAAACATAGAGATCAGAGAAAGAGGAAGTCAGAGAGAGCCCTAAGAAAGCCACTGTTATCCCAGGGTGGCTGTGTCTATATCTGAGGTTGCACTCTCTGAGCAGCAGGATGCTTCACTAGAAGAATTTTGCCAGCTCACTAAAAAAATAAGACAATCACAATAGCAAAAGCAAGCCCTGGAGAGGGTGAAGAAGGGAATCAGTATCCAGAGTTTCTGCAGTCTATTGCCTAAACTCTTCAGTCTTCAACAGAAGATCATAAGATATGGAGACAAACGTGAAGTGTGACTCATACACAAGGAAAAAAGCAGGCAACAGAAAGTTTCTGTGAAAGGGTCCAGATGTTGGATTTAACAGGCAAAGACGACAAAAGAACTATTAAAATATACTCAAAGAGCTAAAGAAAACCATGTTTAAAAAATGAAAGAGGCTATGATGACAATGTCTCATCAAAAGTAAAATATCAATAAAAAAAGGTTATAAAATGAACTCTGGAAATTCTGGAGTTGACCTTATAGAAATAAAAATAATTACAAAAGTATTGTGAACAGTTGAGTGCAACAAATTAGATAATTCAGATGAAGTTCCTAGAAGGACACTAGCTACTGAAACTGACTCAAGAAGAAACAGAACAGCTGAGCAGACCCATGACAAGTCAAAAAATCAAACAGTAATCAAAATATTGCTCTCAAAGTCTAGGGTCGGGTATCTTTACTGGTAAGTTAAACCAAATATCTAAGGACTCTGTCATTTATTTGAACCATTTCTCAATGCCAGCATTTCTCTACTTGGGCTCCAGAGAGCTCTGGATTTGGTAAAACAGATAAAATTAGCTACTGGAGTGAACTTAGAATTCAGGGTGGGCCATTAAAAAAAAAATCCTTCACCTACTCTTCCAAAAAACTGAACAGTCAGAAACACTTTCTAACTTACTCTATGAGGGCAATATTACTCTGATTCCAAAACCAGATAAAAACATCACAAGAAAATAAAACTGTAGCCCCAAAAGTCTTATTACTCTATAGATACAAATTGCTCAATAGAATACTTGGAAGCTGAATTTAGCAATATATAAAAAGGACTATAAGGGACTTCACTTGTGGTCCAGTGGTAAAGACTGGGTGCTCCCAATGCAAGGGGCTCCATCTGTCGTCAGGAAACTAGATCCCACATGCCACAGCTAAAGATTCTGCATGCCTTAACTAAAAACAGAAAACAAAACCCTGTGTGCTGCAACTAAGACCTGGAGCAAATAGATAAATAAATACGTATCTTTTAAAAGGACTATAAACCATAATTTAAAGGGGTTTATTCAAGGAGTGCAGGGCTAGTTTAACAGACCAAAACAATTAATGTAATACAGCAGATGACTATAAAGGACAAAACCCATGGTCATCTGAGTCGATGCAGAAAAAGCACTTGACAGAATTCAATACCTCTTAATAAAAACAATCATCAAATTGGGAGTAAAAGGGCACTTCCTCATCCTTCTAAATAGCGTCCATGAAAATCCCATAGCTAGCATCATACTTGGGGCTTCCCAAGTGGCACTAGAGGTAAAGAACCTGTCTGCCAATGCAGGAGACTTAAGAGATGCAGGTTCAATCCCTGGGTTGAGAGTATCCCGTGGAGAAGGGCATAGCAACCCACTCTAGTATTCTCACCTGGAGAATCCCATGGACAGAGGAACTTGGCAGGCTAACAGTCCATAGGGTCACACAGAGTTGGCCATGACTGAAGCAACTTAGCACACACACACCCAACATCATACTTAGTGGTGAAAGACTGAGGATGTTCCCTTGGAAACTAAAACCAAGACAAGCAAGTCTGCTTCTGCCACTTTTTTTCAACATTGTGCTGAAAGTTATACCATGGCAATTTGGTGAGAAAAAACAAATGGCATCCAGATTGGAAAGCAAGAAGTAAAATTCTCTATTTGCAGATGATATGATCTTGTGAAAAATCCTAATGAATCCACAAAAAAAATGTTAGAACTAGTAAACAAGTTCAGCAAGATACAAAATCAATAGACAAAAATCAGTTGTGGTTGGGAACACTTGAACATCCTTAGGTGAAATCTTTTTTAAAAAATCCATTTACAATAGCATAAAAAGAATAAAATACAAAGGAATAATTTAACAAAATTACAAAAATTATCTACTGAAACCTATAAAACATCATTGAAAGAAATGAAAGATGGCCTAAATAAATGGAAGGACATCCACATTCATTGATTGGAAGACAGTATCATTAAGTTGCCAACTCTCCCCAAATTGACCTGCAGTTCTAAAACTCCCTATCAAAATTCCAGCTTATTTCTTTAAAGAAATTGACAAGAAATTGATCCTAAAATTCATATGGAAATACACAGGACCCAGAATAAGCAAAGTAATCTTGAAAAAGGACAAAATCAGAAGACACATGCTTTTCTATCTCAAAAGTTACTATAACCAGCCTGGAGGATGGTTTGAGGGAGAATGGATACATAGATATGTATGGCTGAGTCCCTTCACTGCTCACCTGAAACTACCATGACATTGTTAATCAGCTATACCCCAATATAAAATAAATGCCTAAAGTTTGAAAAAAAAACTTACTAAAGCTACAATAAGCAAGACAATGTGGTATTGGCATAAGGTCAGACTTTACAGACTGATGGAATAGAATTGAGAATCCAGAAATAATCTTTTACATTTATAATCAATCCCATTTTAGACAAAAGTGCTAAATCAATTCAATAGAGAAAAGTTAGTCTTCAACAGTGATGCTGCTAATACTGGATATCCACATGCAGGCAAAGGAAGGTGGAACCCTGCCTCACACCATATATAAGAATGAACTCAAAGGCATCAAAGGTCAGAATGTAAAAGCTAAAGCTATTAAAATCTTAGAAAACTTGGGTATGATTTTTCATATACTTGGATCTTGGCTTGTCTTTCTGGACTTCTGTATTGTCTGAATGTTTTGACTTGAGAAGTTCTTGCTTTTTTGACTAATTTTTAAAAGCATTTTTGAAAGTTATTTTTGTATTTTGTCCAGGTTTTCAGTTGTTTTCTGCGGAAGACCTGATGTAGGTATCCAGCCAACTGTATTATCAATGTGTCCAGGATGACCTAATTTTTAAGTTTCCAAATTATATAATTTCAAAATTATGCAATGTATTTTGTCTCTAAAATTTTGGGAGATTTGAGAGACCAGTCTTATCCACAGAAGCTGACATCTCTTCCTTCCATACCCCCTACTCCACTCCGCTTATAACATATGCTTGCAGCCTGTACAGGGTGGGGGAGACCTGGAGTCCTCAGTGTCCTAGACTCCAGCTCTGACCTTCTTAGAGTCATGGGCCTCTTTAAGAATTAATGAAAGCTAGATGAGAACACACAGATAAAAACACAGCGAACAGTTTTTGCTGGATACAACCTCAGGAGGCTGTGGATCCTGTGCAGTGGGATCCCCTGGTTCCAGAAGGAAGACTGCCTCCCCCTCCCCCTACTCCTCTGCCTCACATCTGTGGGTTTGCTGCTGGAAGGACAGAGGGTGGCAGGGGCTCAGCTGTGGGTGTTCTGCTGTGAACCAGCTGTGCCTGTGTCATGTGCCAGGGCCATGAGTAAGGGCTGCTAAAGCAGAGTCAGGATCTTCCCTGGTGGCTCAGCAGTAAAGAATCTGCCTGCAATGCAGGAGACCTGGGTTCGATCCCTGGGTCAGGATGATTCCCTGGAGGAGAGCATGGCAACCCACTCTTGCCTAGAGAATCCCAGGGATAGAGGAGCCTGGCAGGCTGCCATCCATAGGGTCGCATAGAGTCGGACACAACTGAAGTCACAGCAGCAGCAGCAAGGCAGAGTAAGAGGTGGCCCAGCTCCTCCTGGGCTCCTCCAAGCCTCAGCAGAGACTCTGGCCAAGAAGTGAAGTCTCCGGCAGACATCTGGGCTTGTGAGCCATCCAAAGTGTCATCCTTGGCAGAGGCAAGACGCTCAGGTCAGCGACCGGGTGCTTCTGTACTCACATAGGCGTTTTGTCGGAATGGGAGCTTCTCAGGTCAGGACCTCTCTCACTCATGCAGGCAGCCACGCCTGGCACCCCACACCCCACTAGGGGTTTCTGTCCAGCTGTCAGTTGGAGGCACCTCCCTGCCCCTGGCATCCCTCTAGCCTTGATGAGATCACACTGCAGGCGTGGTGCCTCCATTTACAGGGCTCTGGGACAGAGAATTGGGAGCAAAAGCAGATCGTGCTTCCAGAGGCATGAGCGCCTGCAGCCCCTGAGGAGCAGATGGGCTCAGGTGACAGGGAAGGCCTCACAGAGCAGCCCAGGAGCGGCCAGTGCAGCTTCCGTTGCCGCTTCACCCCCAGGCCCCTCTGCGCCTCACTTACTGGGAAAACAGCCACCCTTGACCACCTGCCCACTGGCCCCTCCTTCAGAAGATACTCCAAGAAGCAACTGTTAGAATGTTCTCAGGGCTAATCACTGTTGGCTGTCTCCAAAGTACACTCAGCTGTCCTTGGGGCTCAGCCAGCCCTGCACAGAGGAGGGACAGTGCCCACAGAGGCAGAGACTCAGCCACACGGCTCACGGCCTCCATCCCCGGGGCCTTCCCAGCCTCTCTTTAGAAGGTCTTTCTGTTTATGCAATATTAGCTTTGGGATTGTTTACAGTTTGTCCTGGCGCTATATTAAGACCACATATTGTTTTCTCAATTTAGACTCACTCCGAGGTGGTCCATGCTCCAAGGGTGACATTTCCAGAGCTGCTGCCCAGGCAGCTCAGAGCAGACCCTGACTTAGCCCGCCCAGCAGAGCCAACCCCCTCTGAGAGAGAGACATATCAGCCCAGAGCCCTGGGTTTTCTAAAGTCTCAGAGGGCCCCACCCAAGTCCTGTCCTGTTCTTGCTGCCTGTGTGACTTTGTGTGAGAGCCTCTCTGGGACTCCATTTTGTTTTATTTTTTTTAATTGGGAATAGTTACTTTACAGTGTTATACAACAAGATGGATTGGCTATATGTATACATACATTCCCCACTCCCCCATCCCCACCTAGGTCACCACAGAACACTGAGATGCTCTCCCTCCACCGTACAGCAGGTCCCCACTAGCTATTTTACACGTGGTAGTCCACATACGTCAATCCCAGTCTCCCAGTTTATCCCACACACCCTCCCGTGTCCACAAGTCCCTTCTCTGTCTGTGCTCTATCCCTGCCCCGCGAATAGGTTCATCAGCACCATTTTTCTAGATTCCACACATATGTGCCAATACACGATATTTTGTTTTCTCTGTCTGACTTACTTGACGCTGTATGACAGCCCCTGGGTCCATCCACGTCTCTACAAATGATGCAGTTCCGTTCCTTTTGATGGCTGAGTAGTATTCCATTGTATATGTGTACTGCATCTTTATCCATTCTTCCGTAATAAGAGGAAGCCATTCTTGCATAACTCATCATGCTGCGATGGTTTAGGGGAGGGCCTGACATATTGCAAGCACCTAAAGCAATACTGATCATGTTTATGGCATACCGTCATGGTTTCTAAGATGTCTCTGAGCAGCCAGCTCCAAGGCCTCCCACAGACTGGCTCCTCTGGACTCCAGACAAGCCTGTCCCACACTCACACCCTGTGTGCCTGGCCTTCAGTGGCCGTTCTTCTGGGCATTCCTCCTCCCAGGGGCCATTACTGCCGCTCCCGGGGATCCAAAGTCTAGGGAGACTGTTCTCCAGTTCCCTCAGCTCCTTGGGCACCTGTGAACATCACCACCCCATGCCCCCTCCACCTAGACCCCACCCTGGCTCAGCCTACAGTGTCAGCCTGGCCGTGGGAACCCACCCGAGCCTCTGGGAGTGGGGAGAAGGAGGCTAGCTGGGCCATTTCTCTGTGCCTGAACCCAGTGTCTGTTGAACTGATTTATTGATCAGCAGTGGCCCAGCCCCTGAAACCAGATCCTACTCTGCCCTGGGGTGGAGAGCCTGGCTGCCACCCACCAGCCCGAGTGGGTGTGCCTGGGGCCCAAGCAAGGGCCCCCCTGTGCTCCTGGCCCCACAATGGTGCTCATTTTTGGAGACTGATGCAGGCTCAGTGTCCCGTGAGCCCCAGTCTCATGCTCGGGTTCCCTCTTCACAGCTGGGTGCCCGGCTTTGCCTGCCCTCCCCTGCCTGCTGTCATGCTGGGCTTACATGGGAGCCCTCTGTGTCTTTTATCTTGGGACAAGCTGGGTCTGGGAGGCCAGGAGGGAGGGGTGTGGGCTGAGGGGGTGGCCGCTCCAGCTGCTGCATCAGGATGGGGACCAGAAATCCCTAAGAGGGAAGTCCGAAAGCGTGGAGGAGTGCTGAGGATGCGCTGGGCAGATGCGTCATCCCCGAGCAGGGGTTTCCTGGGGACAGCAGGTGGCTGGGTAAGCCGGCTGTGCTGGCTTGCAGGCTCAGAGTCCAAGAGCGATGACATCGTGGGCTCCGGCCTCCTGCCCAGATGTTCAGCTGTGAGGGGCCTGCCCTGGGCTCCATCGACAGCCAACCCTCTCTTAGCCCAGACCCACTGGTGGAAAGGGCTCTTCTCCCTCCAGGCACCCACCCCTGGGCCTGTGTCCGCCAGGACTTGCCACTGTCTTCTCACACAAAACAGCAGTGATCACCGTGGCAAACGTTTCTTTTTCTTTTTTTCCTATAATTTCATTTATTTGTGGCTATGCTGCATCTTCTGGGGTTTCTCTAGTTGCAGTGAGAAGGGGGAGGCTACTCTTTAGTTGCAGTGCAGGGCCTTGTTGCCGTGGGTTTTCTCGTTGCAGGGCACAGGCTCTAGAGTGTGGGCTTGTTGGTTGTGGTACATGGGCTTAGTTGCCCCGAGGCATGTGGGAACTTAGTTTCGGGACCAGGGATAGAATCCAAGTCTCCTGCACTGGCAAGCGGATTCTTAAACCACTGGACCAGGGAAGTCCACGGCAAACATTTCTGAGCGCGCTGCTGGCCAAGGCCCAACCCACAAAGGTCATGGGCATCATCAGTAGTTGTAACTCTTCTCACCACATGCCAGAGGGTCCTGTAGGATGAAAGCCAGTTCAGAGCCCTCCTCTGTTCTGAGTAGAAGTTAAGATTCCCATGTGGCCTGTGAAGCTTTCGAGGCTGCTGCTGCCCCAGCCTGAAGGAGGCCTCAGTCTTCACCAGCTCTCAGCTGTCCATCTGCAGAGCTCTTGCACACTAAGGAGCAGCGTGTGTTTAAGGCTGGCCTGGAGAGCCGGCCAAAGTGAGGGTCGTATCAGGAACCACAGGGCCCAGAGGGACCGGTCAACCTGGCCTGGGGCAGCACTTCCCAGCTGGAACAGTTGTCTGGCAGGAAGGACAGAGGGGCTCAGGATACCTTTGGGTGGGATCCTCAGATTTCCATAGTGCGTTAGCACTGGAGAGGGGTGGCACAGTGTAGGAGAAGATGATCCAGGGCCGTATGGGGTTCACAGCCACAGCCGACTCAGAGGCCACCCACCTCACCAGGCCAGGCCCTTAGCGGAAGCCTTTCCGTGCGCTTTCATCCTGGGGATGCCAAGCTATCGGCCACAGTGGGGAGACTGGAGACCCTGAGCCCAGGTGGCCCCCACCCTCTGCCTGTAACAGGACATTTGTGTTCTCTGGTTTCCTTAGAAGTAAAAGGAGCCACAGGCCTCCTCAGTGGGGTTGCCAACAAGATGTAGTCCTCAAATAAGAACACTGACATACTGAGCACTTTCTATAGGCCCTTCTGTCTTTTAGCGCCTTTGACCCCCACAACCAGAGCATAGCAGTTAGACCCTGGCTATGGTCCTCGTTTTAGGGTGAAGAAATAGAGGTCCTGAGTTGCTTATTAGGATGTGGTGGTGCCCCACTGGAGGCCAGGCACCCGGCCCTCACTGCTGTGGGTCAGCTCCCGGGGCTCCGGAGGGCGCCTGCGCCCATATGTCCTCAAGAAGGGGCCTCGCCAGCCCACCCCTCCCCAGACCCAGCCACAGACACCCACTGTCATGCGGCCACCCCCTACTGTCCTTCTCTTCAAGCTTTGAAATTCAGGAGTCCCTGAATGTTTTTCATAACATTACAGATGCGGGAGACCTGGGTTTGATCCCTGCGTTGGGAAGATCGCCTGGAGAAGGAAATGGCAACCCACTCCAGTACTCTTGCCTGGAAAATCCTATGGACAGAGGAGCCTGGTGGGCTACAGTCCATGGGGTCCCAAAGAATCAGACATGACTGAGTGACTCCACTTCACAGATGTTTAAAATGTTTATATGTCTAAAGACAGCAATTACTGTTAGACCTGCTCCCAGGTCTCTTTGTTTAACATGTCAATAAAGAAGCCTGTGGATTGTTATGTCTCAAATCTGCTTTTAGCTTGATGATTGTCTGTTTATTTGGTTTCCTCTGTAATCATATGTATTTTTATATTGTACATTTTAAAATATTGCAATAAGAAAGGGCCCAAGGACTTCCCTAGTGGTCCAGTGGTTAAGAATCTACCTGCTGATATGGGGGACATGGGTTCGATCCCTGGTCTGGGACAATTCCACATGCCACAAGGCAGCTAAGCCCGTGCACCACAGCTACTGAAGCCCGAGTGCCCTAGAGCCAGTGCTCCCCAACAGAAGAAGCCACTGTAATAAGAAGCCAGTGAGTCACAACTGGAAAGTAGCCTCTATTTGCCGCAACAGAGAAAGCCCATGTGCAGCAACAAAGACCCAGCACAGCCCAAAACAAATATAAATAAGTAAATAAAATTTTTTTAAAAATAAGGGCCTATAGGCTCCACCAGAAGACTGAAGAAGGTCAAGAGGCCTGTTCTTTTTTTTTTTTTTTTTTAATTTTCTTTACTTTATTGTGTTGGTTTTGCCATACATTGACATGAATCCGCCATGGGTTTACATATGCTCCCCCTCCAGAACCCCCCTCCCTCCTCCCTCCCTATTCCCTCTCTCTGGGTCATCTCGGTGCACCAGCCCCGAGCATCAACCCTGGGCTGGTGATTGATTTCACATATGATAATTAACATGTTTCAATGCCATTCTCCCATATCATCCCACCCTTGCCCTCTCCCATAGAGTCCAAAAGACTGTTCTATACTTCTCCATCTCTTTTGCTGTCTCGCATACAGGGTTCTCCTTACCATCTTTCTAAATTCTATATATATGCATTAGTATACTGTATTTTTGTTTTTCCTTCTGGCTTACTTCACTCTGGATAATAGGCTCCAGTTTCATCCTTCTGAGTAGAACCGATTCAAATGAATTCTTTTTAATGCTGAGTAATATTCCATTGTGTATATGTACCACAGCTTTCTTATCCATTCATCTGTTGATGGACATCTAGGTTGCTTCCATGTCCTGGCTATTGTAAACAATGCGGCGATGAACATTGGGGTACACGTGTCTCTTTCAATTCTGGTTTCCTTGGTGTGTATGGAAAACAGTGTGGAGATTCCTTAAAATACTGGAAATAGAAGAGGCCTGTTCTTAAGGCTCATTGTCAACTCTTTTTGTTTTTTTTAAAAATTTGACAGAAATCAGGTTTTTTTTTTAAAAAAAAAAATGTTGACTATTTGGCTATGCCCAGTCTCAGCTGTGGCGTTCGGGATCTTTAATTGCAGCATGGGAACTTAGCTGGGGCATGTGGGATCTAGTTACCTGAGCAGGATTTGAACCCGGGTCCCCTGCCTTAGAAGTGTGGAGTCTTAGCTTCTGGACCGTGGGGGAGGTCCCTCGTTGTCTCCTCTTGTGGAGGAGGGGGTCTCCACGTGGCCCTGTTGACGGCCCTTCGTTTCTGTCCCCTGAAGCAGCTCTGAAGTGTAACGGGCCTTCAGCAAGTGACTGAATATGGTGCACGACAGACCTCTGCCCAGCCTACTAGCTTCAAACCTCAGCAAGCTGTATCACCTCTCTCTCTCTTTTAACTTTATATTTTGAGATAATTGGAGATTCCCTGGCATCTGTAAGAAATAATAGAGGGATCCCCTGTTCCCTGTACTATTTCCCACGAGGGTAACACCTTGCAAAACTGGAGCACAGTGTCCGAATCAGGATGTTGACATTGAGACAGAACATTTCCATCCCCAGCAGGATCCCTCCTACTGTCTTTTAGAACTACCCCGCTTCCCTCCAACCCCTAGGGACTGAGCCATGTTGTATGAACGGAATCATTACTTTATAAACATGTTGACCTTGATTGTTTTCACCCTGCCTTGGAGACCCATCCAAGTTAGTGTGTGTATCAACAGTTGATTCCTTTTTAATAGAAATTTAAAGTACAGATACTCCATGATACTGCAATTTTGTTTAACCATTCACTTACTGAAGAGCTTCTGAGTTGTTCCCAATTTTTTGTTATTATTAAAAAACTACTATGAACTTCTATGTAAAGGTTTTTATATGAATATAAGTCTTAATTTCTCTGAGATATATGCCCAGAAGTGCAATTTCTGTAGTGTGTGATAATTGTATGTTTATATATAAGAAACTGACAAACTATTTTCCAGAGTGACTATAACATTTTCTATTCCTGTCAGTGACAAAAATATCCAGTTTCTTCACATCTTCACCAGCATTTGATGTTGTCACTATTTTTTATTTTAGCCATTTTTACAGATATATAGTGATACCTCATTGTAGTTTTAACTCCCATTTCTCTAATGGCTAATGGTGATGAACATGGTTTCATGGGTTTATTTGCCATCTGTATAAACTCTTATGCGATATGTCTGCTCATGTCTTTTGCCCATTTTCTAATTGGATTATTTGTGTTTTTTAAAAGTATTGATTCCTGAGAGTTCCGTATTCTAGATACTAAAAGCCATTGTCAGAGATGTGTTTTAGAACAATCTGCCCATCTGTAGTTTGTCTTTTCATCCATTTAACAGAGTCTTTCACAGAACAAAACATTTTTAATTTTAAGGAAATTCTGTTGTTTTTCCATTTTAATTAAATTTTGTTTTAATTTTAAGGAAATTCAGTTGTTTTTTAATTTTAATTAAAATTTTTTTGAATTTTAAGGAAATTCAGTCAAATCTAAGAACTCTTGTTCACCCTAGATTATAAAATTTTTATCCTATTTTTTTCTAAAAATTGTATAGTTTTACATCCATGATCCATTTTGAGTTATTTTAGCATGAGGCATAAGATTTAGATCAAGATTTCTTATTTTGCCTTCATGTCAGTTGGGTGACACAGTGGTAAAGAACCCACCTGCCAAAGCAGGTAACTCAAGAGACCTGGGTTCAATCCTTGGGTCAGGAAGATCCCATGGAGTAGGAAATGGTAGCCCACTCCAGTATCCTTGCCTGGAAAATTCCACAGATAGAGAAGCCTGGCGGGCTACAGACCCCATGTTGCAATGAATTGAACACGACTAACCACACACCCATCCTGTCCACAGCTCCTACACCATTTGTGAAAAGGCTCTCCTTCCTTCACTCAATTGCCTTTGTACTTTTGTCAAAGTTCAGTTGGGAAAATTTGTGTGGGTCCATTTCTGAGTGCTATTAATCTGTGATTTGTCTGTCCCTCTGCTGATACCACACTGTCTCAGTCACTAAGCTTTAATATCAGGCAGGGCGATTCTTCCCGCTTTATTCTTCCTTTTTAAGATTGCTTTTGCTGTTTCAGGGCCTGTGCCTTTTTAGAGTAAGTTTTTCTATATCTACAAAGAAATCTTGCTAACATTTTGATCCATCTGTAGATCAATTTGGAAAGAATTGGCCTTGTTTTTACGCTGGGTCCTGTATATGTTTTGTTAACTTTACGCCTAAATATTTTATTACATTGGGGGTGATTGTAAATGATCTTGTATTTAGTCAGTTCATCATTAGTGCTTTGAAATGAAACTGATTTTTTTGAGTGTTGATCACGTATACTACAGTTTTGCTGAACACACTTATTAGTTCTAGGTGTTTTATGTAGATTCCTTGACATTTTCTGTGTAGACTATCAGTCATGTGCAAATAAGGGCAGTTAATTTTTTTCTTTCCAGTCTGTATGCCCTCTCCTCTTTTTCCCTTTATTGGAGTGGCTGGAACTTCCAGTGGGGCTCCCCAGGTGGCACAGTAGTAAAGAGTCCGCCTGCCAATGCAGGAGATGCAAGAGACTTGGGTTAAATCCCTGGGTCGGGAAGATCCCCTGGAGTGGGAAATAACAACCCACTCCAGAATAGCAATTTTCTTGGCTGGAAAATTCCATGGACAGAGGAGCTTGACATGCTACACTCCATTGGGCCACAGAGTCAGACACAACTGAGCAAATTGAGCATGCACGTGTGCACATGTGTGTGCATACACACACACACACACACACACACACAGACCTGCCAGTGTTACACTGAATAAGAGAGGTGAGAACGGACATCCTTACATGGTTCTCAGTCTGAGAGAGAGAACATTCAGTTTTTTAATCATTTATGATATTAGCTATGGTTTTTTTGTGGATGATCTTTATCCCTCCTATTCCTCATTTGCTGAGAGTTGTTATCATGAATAAGTGTTGGATTTTCTTGAATGCTTTTTCTGTATCAATTGATGTGATTATGTGGTTTTTCTTCTTTAGCCTCTCGGTAAGGGTTGTCACTGATTTTGTAATGTTGAACCAGGCTTGCATGCTTGGAATAAGTCCCAACTGGTCATGGTGTTGAATTTGATTTACAGGTTGCTGAATTTAATTTGCTAATATTTTGTTGAAGATTTTTTGCGTTGAAATTCATGAGAGATACTGATCTTTAGTTTTCTTTTTGTGTACTATCTATTGTCTGGTTTTGGTATCAGGCTAATACTAGCCTCGTAGAATAACTGCTTTTTCTATTTTCTGGAAAAGATTGTGTAAACTTGGCATTAAGTCTTCGTAAATGTATAGAAGTTTTTTCCAATGAAACCATCTAGGCCTGTAGATTTCTTTTAAATTTCAAATTTATTTTTTTAAATTGTTATAGGACTATTTAGGATGTATATTTTATATTGGTTGAGTTTGGGTAGTTTGTGGCTTTAGAGGAATTGGTCTATTTTTCTGTGTTGTCAAGTTTATGATTGTAAATTGTTTGTAGTAGTCCCTTTAAATGGCTTCAGGGTCTGTAATGATATCTGTTTCATTCCAGATATTAGCTATTTGTGTATTCACTATTTTATCTTTGACAGTCTTGCCAGAGATTAATTTTTTTCAGAGAACCAGAGTTTTGTTTCATTGTTTTTCTCTATCGTTGTCCTGTTGTCAGTTTCATTGACTTCTGCCTTTATCTTTATGGTTTCCTTCACTCTGCTTGCTCTGTGTTATTTTGCTCTTCTTTTTTTATGTTTCTTGGTGCAGTTATTTAGATTGTCAGTTTGAGACTTTGCCTCTTTTGTTTTCTTTTCCTTTCTTTCTTTTGATTTTCTTTCCTTCTTTCTTTTTTTTTAATTTAATTTGATTTTTTCTTCTTTTTTAAAAGGTATTTATTTGACTGCAGGATCTTCAGTCTTTTTTGCAGCATGTAGGATTTTTAGTTGGTGTGTGCAGACTCTTAGTTGTGGTATCTAGTTGGGATCTAGTTGCCTAACCAGGGATTGAACCTGGGCCCCCTGCATTGAGAGCATGGAGTCTTAGCCACAAGACCACCAGGGAAGTCCCTCTTTTTCCTAATGCAAGTATTTAGTGCTCTACAGTTGTGAGCTTCAGGTATTCTCATTTGCAAATGAAAGGTTAACTGAGGCAGATGGTATAGAAGGCAGAGAAACCTGATCAAGAAAGGACAGGCTCTGTTGTCTCTCAGCCTGGTCCATGGCTTGGTTATTTCAGCTCTCAGCACTTTCTCATCAGAAAATAGAGATCATACACCCATTGTAATGGACTTCTGGGAAGACTGAGGCTTCTTATCTCAGAGCATGTTTCCCCCACAAACCAGATCTTCAGAAAACCTTTCCAACAGTTTGATTCTGTGATTAACTTAAAAATAACATTTATTTTACACTATAAAGTAATTTTGGCCACCTGATGCGAAGAGCCGACTCATTGGAAAAGACCCTGAAGCTGGGAAAGATTGAGGGCAAGAGGAGAAGGGGATGGCTGAGGATGAGACAGATGGATGACATCACTAACTCAATGGACATGAGTCTGAGCAAATTCCAAGAGACAGTGAAGGATAGGGAAGCCTGGGACTTCCCAGTGTCTCAGCTGGTAAAGAATCCGCCTGCATTGCGGGAGACCTGGGTTCGATCTCTGGGTTGGAAAGATACCCTGGAGAAGTGAAAAGCTATCGACACCAGTATTCTGGTCTTGATAATCATGGACTGTATGGTCCGTGGGGTCACAAAGAGTCTGACACGACTGTGATTTTCACTAAAAGGGCTTCCCTGATAGCTCAGTTGGTAAAGAATCCACCTGCAATGCAGGAGACCCTGGTTTGATCCCTGGGTCGGGGAGATCCGTTGGAGAAGGGAATCCTGGTGTGTTGTAGTTCGTGGGACTGCAGAATCAGACACAACTTAGCGACTGAACAATAAATGAAGTAATTACATTCCTACTGGAGAAAGTTTGGGAAACTTCAAAGAGTGTAGAGAGAGCAAGTATTCAAAAACTTTGCCTCTTCCACCGCTTTTTGACTACTGCTGTCCTCAGGGACACCCTTCAAACATTTTTTATATGATCTTTTTAAAAAAAAATAAAGTGCACGTTTATTTTGAACACATTCACTTAGCAATAACTCAAGGATATCTTTATGTTATTAAATATTGTCCTAAAATACAATTTTAGTATATGTGGATATATACCATAAGTCCCCAGTTACTGTGTATTTAAGTGTTTCTAATTTTTACCGTGGGTTTTGTGAACAAAAACACACATAAATCTTTAGATGGGTCTCTGATTGTTTCCTTAAGATAAACTCTTAGAAGGGGAATTTTGGTGTCAAAGGATATGGTCGTTTTTAACATTGGAAAATTTAATCCCAAATTAACTCCCACACAATGTGCCCTACATTCTTCTGTGTGGATGTTTGATTATTTTTAAAATACTGCATCTGCTTTGTGGTGGTTGTTGTTTAGTAGCTAAGCCATTTCCAATTCTGTGACCCCAGCTATAATCTGCCATAACTCCTCTGTTCATGGAATTCCCCAAGCAAGAACACTAGAGTAGGTTGCCATTTTCTTCTCCAGGGAATCTTCCCAACCCAGGGATCAAACCTGTCTCTCCTACCTGGCAGGCAGATTCTTTACCACTGAGCTACCTGGGAAGTCCCACCTTTGCCTTTAGTATGGGTAAAATCTTATACCATATTGTTTTAATTTGCATTCCCTATAGTAAATCGTGGGTCACTCTATGTATAATTTGCATATATGGAGAAAGATTTCATCTTTGTCTTTCTTAAAACCAACTTGCTTTCACTCCAAGCTTGGAACTTCCCTGTGGGGCAGCAGCCTAAGAAGCCCTTCTACACTGGTTACCCCTGAGACCCCCAAGGTGCTAATGTGCAAGGACCTTTCAGATTTGTAGTCTTTGCTGTTCCTTCCCTGCCTTGACCATAAGACACCCCTCATCCTATTTCCCTCAGGAGCCAGGCTCTGGGTCCTTCTGCTGATGTAGCACCCAGGCCCTTGCACTCATTCTTGGCTCTGCAAAGCCCCTGGCCTCTTTCTGCTTCTCAAATGTTCTCTCTGCCTTCTCCTCCCAGGACACCGAGCATCATCCATTCTGGGCATTAGCCTCTTAAGGGAGTGGCTACCCACCAGGGTCTTCCCATTTCCTGAGAAGGCAAAACAGAAAACAGCACACAGTTTAGCAACTCACACACACAAAAAATCACCTTGCTTTGTGAACCATTCTCCGAGAGTTGCTGGCCTGCCTGCCCCTCAATAATGTGACGGCTTTTGTTACTGGCTTCTGTTCACCATCTCCTTATTGAATTATGGAAGATCTTTATACAATAAGACAACAATCCTTTGGTTATCATTCATGTGACAACATTCCCCTCGAGGGCGGTGTTATTTGCCTTTGAACTCTACTGGGAGCTTTGTGTGTTAATTTTTTTTTCTTTCCTTTTAAATTTTGTTGTGAGTTGAAGCCTTCATTTTTTTTTTTTTAATGGTTTTCACAGTGTTTTTTATGATTGGAAAGACCTTCCCTGCACTCACCATTTGGCTTTTCATGGTTTCCTTGTTAATTTTAAAATGTAAATTGCTCTGGGTTGCATTTCGGGATATTTTTGGGTGGGACACTCTCATTTCCTTGCTGGATATCAGATGCACCAGTGCCTGCCATGAAAACACCTTCTGTCCACAGTTGACATTTGCTGGGCTGAGTGCAAGGCCCTGGGTCTCCTTAAGGGAAGGAAGGCAGTGGTGCAGAAGCCGGCAGACACCGAGAGGATCCCACGTCCGCAGGTGTCGCCCTACAGTGGCTGAGGCTCAGCACTCAGGGACACCCTTAGCTACAAGGCAGCCCCTCACTCCTTCCTTCCCGTGAAATGGAGGACAAGGGGCTCTTCCTTCTCCTGGTGTCAGGAAGCATGACTCCCTTCCTCTGCTGGCTGTGTTAAGCCCTTTGAAATGGTTTCTTTCTTTCTCCCAGGCCTGGCCAACATTCTCAGTGCTCAGCAGAATTTGTTCCAAAGACAACGTATTACCTAGGATATAACAGAAGCTTTGAGCTGATGGCCCCCTGGCAACCGGGGCTGGTGCTCCCAAGGTCAGGCCCCTCAGCTGCTGGCCGAGTCGAGGCTAGGTTCTCTTAAGACAGGAAGCCTGTCTCCCCTCCTGTGTTCTGGTCTCTGTTTCCCTCTTGCATCATCACCAGAAGTGTGTTGGGCGGGGCGGGCTGAGGGGCTGAGAGGGGAGCAGATGCAGAACAGAGACCCCGAGCAGAAGCTGCCGTCTTTGAATGGCCGCAGAGGCCAGCACTGTCTTCCCAGGGCCCGTGCCGGGGAGCGGATGTGATCCTTCTTGAGATGTCATCTGAGGGTCCTAAAGTAAATTAGGAGGCACTTTCAGTCACTGTAATTAAAGGGGAGACAATTACCCAGACAAGGAGCCCTTAACCCCGTGGAGCTGGAGTCAATGGCACCCCCGCGGGTCCGCCTTTGTTGTCACCCGCTCCCCCCTCCTCTGCTAGCAAGACTGAGCGTCCCTCTGGTCCCTGGCGGCCCCTGCATAGGGCGCTCCTCGTGGGGGCCCAGCCCCTTGGCTGAAGCTGGGGGAGGTGGTATGTGAAGCGGCCACTTGCTGACCCCAAAGCACCAGCTTGGGGCTCAGATGCAAAGAGAGGGCATCTATCTTGTGTCTGGCATCTGAACAAGACGAAGAGATCCATCAAGTGCAATTAGGTGAACAGCTCCTTCCTGCTCTGCTTAGCTGAGTAATTCAATAGGAGCCAAACCAGAGGCCTGGCCTGGGAAAGGCGCTCCCAAATCGAATGAAGGCCTCGCTTCTGCGGCCCGGCCACCAGCATTAACATGTCAGCTTCCGCTCAGGAGTCAGGCTGGGGCCACCCCTGCCTCGAGAGGTACCAGGGCCCTGCTGCCACCACCCTGCCACCTTCCCACAGGCACCCCTCTGTCAGGCAGGGGCTCAGGAGGGAAAGGGGCTTGTCATGTCAGCCACAGGGGTCAGGAAGCGCCGCAACCCCCACATGGGCCTGTCCGCGGCTGATGTTCTGTTCTTACCGGGTTCCTTTCTCGGCAGAGTGCTTTGCTCTGAGCGGCATTGCTCCAGGCCAGTTGGAGGGTCAAGTGGAAGAAACCATGGTGGGAAGGATGCTGCTGGGCTGGGGGAGGTGGGAACAGGCTCTGGGCACAGCTGGATTCAGCCTCCAGCCAGACCTACCGAGGGAAGCACAGGAGAGGGGCTGTGTGGCTTCCCTTATGGGGCTCGAGGCCAAGGCTGTGTCCCAAACACCCCTGAATGGGATGTAGTTCCTGAATGGGTTCCTTCACTGAGCTCAAATCTTAGACCCAGAGATGTTGGCATCTCAGGACTTGAGGGGATTAGAGAGACCAAAAAGTCCGACTCCTACCTACCCAGCCAGGGACTGCCATTAAGAGCAGGGTCTCACCAAGGGTGAGCAGCACTAAGTCCAGCTGAGGTCCAGGAGACGCGGAGTCGTGAGACACGTATGACTAGTTAAGGACAAGGCTTTGCAGTGTTAGCTTCTTAACGAGCATGTTCTATTGATCATTCGAATTAGTTTTCCTGTGACTCATTCAATACCACTGAACTTACAGAGCACTTTCTACACAAAAATGTGTGGTATACCCCTCCTAGGAGGTGGGCCAATTCGAGGATGAGCCATCCTTCCCGCTTGCAGTGGGGTCAAGTCCAGCACCCTCAGGGTACCCCCAGCACCTCTGGGGGTCAGGGCTTGATGCTCAAACCCACTCACTCAATCTCTGGGCCAGCATGACTGCCTGGAAGCTCTTGAAATAATTTATTATGCATAGACTTTTTAGGATAAATAAATCCATACCTTTGGCATCCTCTGTTGAGATAATGGATTTTTTATTATCCTGTTTTGCTTTGTCTGTGTTTTTATTGTTGTTTCAGTTTGGTTTGTATTAAAACTGATACCTGCACATGATCAATTTCAAACAATACTGATTTGGTGAAATATGTAAAATTAAAAGCTCACCTCCCGATAGTCTCTCTCTCCTAGAGTAACTGCTATTAACCATTCACTGTGCATACTTTCAGAAAAAAATGTTTATGCATACTCAGCATCCACACAATGAGCATCATACTATACATTCATCTGAATCATGGTACAAAAGCGACTCCTTTTTTAAAGTTTTATAGTAGATTGATCATGTGCAGCCCATGTTTCACGGCTAAGCAATTTCCCACTGGTGGACACTGAGGCTGTCTCCAGCCATTGGCCCCTGCAGACAATGCTTCAGGACATCTTATAGGAAATTTTACTTGGCAAAATTTGCAAGTGTATTCTTAGGATAATTTCCTGATACTATAATCACCACCACCACCAAATTCATCTGGGCCAAAGCATATGTGGAAATAAGTTTTTAAAAGAATCTTGCTAAATTGCTTTTGAAAAAGACCACATTTATTTACCCAACTTTCAACAACACAGATTATCAATGCTTTCGAATGAACATAGCATCACTTTCTGTTTTGCGTATTTAGTCCCAAGTGAAGTTGAGTGCTTTTTAATAATTTTGCCCCTGGTTCTATGGGTTGTCTTTTTCCAACTGGTGTGTGAGTGTTCTTGATCAAGGAAATTAGACCCCCTTGGTTGTCCTGTATTTTGCAAATATTTCCCCCCATTTGTTTATTGTATCATACCAAAGTTTAAATTTTTTTTTAATTTAAACAAATGTATCAATCATTTTAAAGTCAAGTTTGTTTGACATTGCTTAGAAAGGCATTTATTTTTTTAAAAAATAACATTTACTTCTAGTAATTTTGTGGTTTTATGTTTTATATTTAAATTTATTTTATATTTGGCATTGAGTTAGAGTAGGATAACTTTATTCTGCTCAAAATATTGCTTTATTTCTCCCAAATGGCTTATCTATTTTCACACCGTTATTTATTAAATGGTCCATTTTCACCCCCATTGCTACAATGTCACTCTACCTTCTACTAAATTTCCATACATTTTGACTTAATTTTGGACCCTGTTCTAGAAATCTCTTACACAAGATTAATCTATCCTAATTGCTATAGTTGTAGAAAGGACTTTTCTGTTCTTTTTTTTTTTTTTAAAAGAATTTTCTTTTTATTTTGGCTGCGATGAGTCTTCCTTGCAGTGTGCAGGGCTTACTCTTGCAGGCTGTGGGATCTCAGTCCCCCAAATTAGGGATTGAACCTGCATACCTTGCACTGGAAGGCAGATTCCTTTTTAAAAAAAATATTATTTATTTGCTTGTATTTGGCTGTGCTGGGCCTTCATACAGGCTTTTCTCTGGTTGCAGCAAGCGGGGGCCACTCTCTAGTTGTGGTATGTAGGCTTCTCGTTGCAGGGGCTTCTCTTGCGGAGCACAGGCTCTAGGGCACGAGGGCGTCAGTAGCTGCCGCACATGGGTTTAGCAATGGCGGCTCTGGACTCCAGAGCACAGACTCAGTAGTTGTGGCCCACAGGCTTCGTTGCTCCTCGGCATGTGGGGTCGTCCCAGATCAGGGATCAAACCCATGTCTCCTGCATTGGCAAGCAGATGCTTTACCGCTGAGCCACCAGGGCCCTGGCCTTCTCTGTTTTGGTACAAGCTTTTCTGTATCTTTCAGTAGCAGTTCAAAGTTTTCTTCGTGTAGCTCCTATATATTTATGGTTGGGATTATTTCTTGAGATTTTTCTTCAATGAATTGCTTTTGTATATGGAATATTTTATTCTATTGTGTCTTTATTTTGTTGACAAAAATTGTGTCTCTTATTTATGCATTGGAAAGCCCCTAATATGTGTATATTATTTTTGTTAGTATCACCTCTACAGAATTCTACCCTTGCCTGTTTTGGGCTTACTGGGCAGTCAGTCATATCTGCATTAGCAATCCTTCTGCCCCCTCCCTTCTCCCGTGTCCCATTTCTCCATCTCTTTTTTAACATAGTATATATGTATATATAATTATAATGTTTATTTATTTGACTGTGCCGAGTCTTAGTTGAGGCACATGGGACCTTTAGTCTTCTTCGCAGGATACAAAATCTTACTTGCAGCATGAGAACTCTTAGCTGTAGCATGTGGGATCTAATTCCCTGACCAGGGATCGAACCCCGATCCAGTGCATTGGGAGCACAGAGTCTTAGCTCCTGGACCACCAGGGAAGCCCCCATTTCTCCCTCTTGATTGACTGTGTCCTGGCTTCACTCCATTCAGTGGTCATAGATCTATGATTCTGTGGCTCTTGGGGTTGGTGCATATTTGCTCTATCCCTGTCTATTCCATTTTCCCAGATTCACGACTGTTGAGTTGTATTCAGTGCCTTTGTAGTATTTATTAAGGTTTATGTTTTCTAGTCTTCAGGGGTTAATTTTGATCATTTACATAATTTTAGAAGATCATTCTTTTTATCTAGGTATTCAAATTTATTTGCATAGCAATTTCCGAAGCAGGCTCTTTTGAAGTTCTTTTGCCTCTGTGGCAATTTCCCCTTATTTATTTCTACTTTTCTCTCTTGTCCCTCCACCAGCCACTTTTCCTCCTCCTTCTCTGTGTCGAGAAACAATAGCTGCTGGCTGGCGGGCCTCTGACTCCAGAAGGAGGGCGCTGCTCCTGACTGAGATGCTCAGACTCCAGCCCTGTGCAGTCTAGGTTGAGGAACGGTTTCCCTGCTGATGGAGGGTGGCCCCTGGGTCATGTTTGGTACTGGCATTTTCCTGTCTCTTGCCCCAGAATCAGGCAGACTAGAGAAACTGCTGCCAGGGGATGCTGAAGAATCCCGGGGGTTCACCATCCATTTGGGGTCTGTCTTGTTTCATTTTATTTTATTAACCCTTTGTTATGGAGAATTTCAAACATATGTAAAAGTAGACAGAATTATATAATGCACCCCTCTGTACCATCACCTCAACCCCAAACCATTGACCTGCAGTTCCTCCTGCCTTCTTCACACCCCAACTACTTCCCATTTTTGTTACTTTGAAGCACATCCAAAACATATCATTTCATCCATAAACATTGCAGCACGTAGCTTATCTATAAAAAAGGAAACTTTAAAAGATTGTTTGTATTTTTAATCAAAGTATTAGCGGATTTACAATGTTGTACCAATCTTTGCTGTACCGCAAAGAGACTCAGGTTATACATATGTATACATTCTTTTTTTTTATTATATTCTTTCTCACTATGGTTTATCACAGGATATTGAATATAGTTCCCACGCTATACAGTAGGACCTTGTTGTTTATCCCTCCTATATATAATAGCTTAAACCTGCTAGTCCTAAAGTCCCAGTCCTTCCCTTCCCTACCCCCTCCCCCTTGGTATTCACAAGTTTTGAAAAAAATGGACACTTTTAAAACATAACCACAATACTCTTATCACATCTGAAAAGTTAATCACAACTTATTTTCATCAGATGTCCAGTATTCAAATTTCCAGTTGCTCCCCCAAAATTGTCTTTACAGTTTATTTGAACCGGATCCAAGGAAGGCCCACTCTTTTCATCTATCATTGCTGTTCTATCCCATCCTTTATTGTCTTATAATATTCACTGAAGAATTATTTGCCTGTAGAGCTCCCTGTCTGCATTTGGCTGGTTTCTCCCACATGGTGGTGTATACCCTCCCTGACCTGGGCATTTTCTGCAAATTGGCAGCTGGGTCCACAGGCCACAGGCCCTTTCAGCCTGTTATAGCATCTCCTTCTAGGGCTTCCCAGGTGGCACAGTGGTAAAGAATCTGCCTGCCGATGTAGGAAACTCAAGAGATGTGGGTTTGATCTTTGTGTCAGGAAGATCCCCTGGAGGAGGCAATGGCAACCCATTCCAGTAGTCTTGCCTGGAGAATCCCATGGACAGAGGAGCCTGGCGGGCTGTAGTCTGTCATGGTCTGTGAGGTCGCAAAGAGGCAAGCACAGGTAAGCATGCAGCCTCAGTGTGTGATTCTAATACGTGGGGCTGGTGAGCTTCGCCTTGAAGGGACAGACAGTAATATTTTCAGCTTTGTGGGCCATGGGGCTTCTATCACAGCTGCTCGAGTGAAAGCAGCCAAGACAATGTATAAACAAAGGAGACTTCCGTTAACAGGCTGGTAGCTGCCTGGACAAGGCCCCTGGGTGGCAGTTTGCTGGCCCTTGACCCTGAATCAAAACAGCAGGAAAAGCCCCCTTGACTCTGCCTGGTGCAGGCTCAGGCTTACTGGGAATGACTTCCAGAGGGAGGACATGGGGGCCACATAGAGGAGATAAGGGGTCCTCAAAATACTTCCTGTTTCTCGCTTGAATCTGATGTCTGTCTGCTAGAAGGAGCCCCAGGAAGAAAAGACTTCTTTTTCTGAATGCATCCCAAGGGCAGAGTTAATGGCCTGGGCAAGTTGGCCATGGTAATGCGGACAAGAGACTGACTGCCTGGCATCGTCACCTGTGCTCTGAGGCAAGCTGGGAATGGACTGGCTGAGGCTCTGTTGGCCTCAGCAGTGGTAAGCGGCTTCTCTGCAGGCTCAGTGGGTCCTCTACAAGTATCCTTCTCAGCATAGGGTCCTGCTCTCCTATCACCTGATTTGTAGACTCCTCCGTCCACCAGCTGCCAGGCCCACAGAGAGCCTGCCGCTCCCTTCTCTGCGACCTGGGCCCCTAGTGTCAGCTTGGACCGTGCAGAGGTCAGGCTGTTCGGGGAGGCCCAAGGAGAGTCCCAGAGAGGCCATGGGCGACACTTCCAGTGAGCTGGCCCCGGCAGACCCCAGGATATTCCTGGAGTGGATCTGTCCCGGTGCTGAGGTTGCTGAGGGCCAGCAGGGTCCAGGTGCACACGCAGTGGGCAGGATCTGCAGGGAAACCAGATCAGAGGTCATGGGTAGAAAAGGCCAACTCTAGCACTTGTCCACTCCCTGTACCCCTGTGCCCTCTGGGGTCCCGAGATGAGTGAGGCCGAGCTGGCTTCTAGGGAGCCCTGACCCCCTTTGCTGGCATGCAGGGCTGTGGAGTGGACCCAGGGGAGCAACTTGGAGGCCAGAGGGAGCCCAGGAGCCTCCCTCATCTGAGGAGGAGGAGCTTCAGCATCAGTCCTTCCAATGACTATTCAGGGTTGATTTCCTTTAGGATTGACTAGCTTGATCTCCTTGCTGTCCAAGGGACTCTCAGGAGTCTTCTCCAGCACCACAGTGCTGTATCATAGTGGCTGTACCAACTTATATTTCCACCAATAGTGTAGGAGGGTTCTCTTTTCTCCACACCCACCTCCAGGATTTGTTAGATTTTTTTAATGACTGCCATTCTGACCAGTGTGAGGCAGTACCTCCTGATAATTTTGATTCACATTTCTCTAATAATTAACAGTGATGAGCATCTTTTCATGTGCCTATTGGCCATCTGGAGAAATATCTATTTACATCTTCTGTCCAGTTTTTGGTTGGGTTGTTTGTTTTCATTATTGAGTTGCATGAGTTGTATGTGTATTTTCATACACATGTGAAATTAAGGCCTTTCAGTTACATTATTTGCAAGTATTTTCTCCCAGCCCATTGGTTGTCTTTTCATTTTGCTTATAGTTTCCTTTGCTGTGCAAAAGCTTATAAATTGGATTGATCCCATTTGTTATTTTTGCTCTTATTTCTAAGAAATAAAACTGACCTAAGAAAACGTTGCTGTGATTTATGTCAGAAAATGTTTTGCCTATGTTCTCCTCTAGGAGTTTTATGGTGTCATGTCTTACATTTAAATCTTTAAGCCATTTCAAGTTTATCTCTAATGTATGGTGTGAGGGAGTATTCCAACTTCATTGATTTACATGCAGCTGTCCAGCTTTCCTAGCACCACTTGTTGAAGAGACTCTTTTTTCTTTATTCTATATTCTTGCCTCCTTTTTTGAAGATTAATTGACCATAGCTGTAGGAGTTTATCTCTGGGCTCTCTCTTCTGTTCCATGGGTCCCCATGTCAGACCCGTGTCTTCTACATCTCCAAGCCTCAGTTCCTTCACCTGTGAAGTGAAGAGTGTCTGTCTTGGCCCCAAAGCCATCATGAAGGTGAGTAGAGTGGAAGTGTGCCTGGTGACAATCCAACCATGCATGCCCGCTCACCCTTCCAGGATACACTAGGGAATGAGAGGCCCTCATCCTGGCCAAGCCCGTGCCGCCCAGCCTTAAGCTTAGGAGGGAAGCGGTCCTTCACAGAGGAGGCTGGCCACACAGTAAGGCCCAGCCTGGCATGGGCCTCTTCTCTTCTTTCAGGGGCCTGGATTCAAGTGTCAGCCTTTCCTTGGTCCCACTGCCACTGCTGGGCCTAATAGTGACCTATGGTGGGGAGCTCCAGACTCAGGGGTCAGAGCCTCTTATATGGCAATTTTGCTGTTTCTACAGGTCCAAGGCTGGGGCTCAGCTTCAAGTGTGCCCAAAGGAAAGAGGTGGCCCTGTGCGGCTCAGGCCTGGGGTCCCCTCCGAAGACAGCTGGGTGGATAGTCATGGGATGCTGGACCCAGGCTACAACACCAGGGTCTGCTCTGCTGAGATCTGGATGGCGAGGTGGGTGCCATGTGACCCCAGAAGCTCACACCCTTCGTTCTGGAAGGGCCTGCAATTCTGGCTGGGCCTTTTGAGGGCTCCTGTGACCCATGTTAGCCCTGGTAGAACACTGGGCACAGCTCTCTTTAGCCAATCCTCCTGAAAGCCTACAGAAGCAATAAATGGAAGACAGAAGCTCAAGGAGGTCTCTTGGGATGGTCATAAACTGGGGTTTCCTTAGCCTGACTTTGAGGAAGGGAGGGTTGGAGGGCATCTTTCTGGCTCATCAGGAAACCAGGAAGCCTGTGTTTGGTGGTTTGGGTCCCTGCCTGGTGGCCCAGCACCTCTGACCTTCTATGCTGCTTGGAAGCCAAACTTTCTTCTTAGCCAAAGGGAAGCCCTGGGGAGCAGACGAGCTGCAAATGTGTCTGTGAGTCAGTGTGAATGCTTGCCCTGGGGAGGTGTGAGGGCCCAGGGCTCAACACCCTCCGGTCTCAGGCTGGATGTGCCTGGGGAGGGCTGTACTGAGGAGAGCACTGGCTGGGTGCACAGGTCCTGCAGCAGACCACACACAGGCTGGGGTGCTGGTTGGGCAGGTCAGCACCAGGGTCTGGAACTCTCATTCCTTTATCAGAAAATTGCCACATTCTGCATTAGGTAGGACTGGACATTATCAAATTTAGTTCTATTGACTTCTTTTCAGGACATATTTAATTTGCGCCAAATGAAAAATATTCTTGAATAGCGTGCTGCATCACATGGAACTGCTCTTGGGCCCTCCCAGGGGCTTGGCAGGGAAAGGGGTAGTAGCCCCTGGGAGCCCACTTTTCACCTCTGCAGGGTCAAGGAGCTCTGCTCAGGCCAGGGAGGAGGGCCCAGCCTAGATGGGCCCCTCCAAAGGGCACATCCAGAGCCTAGAGGAATTGGGCTTTGCTAGCTCCAGGATGCGCTAAGGAAGCATCATCTCAGTGTGACCCAAACAGGCTGGGACCTGCTCTTTAGAGCAGCATGGGAAGACCATGCCATGAGGCAGGAAATGAGTGATGCCCATGGAGCACTGTGTGTGTCCGGGCCAAACCTGACCCATGTCAATGTATCACATTGGTTTGGGGAAAGGACAGGAGCTATCAAGATGGAGTGGCCCCGTGGATGGTGTTTGCTGCCCCCAGCAGTGTCCCCAATCTCCAGTGGACCCGGTGGCTACCATCACTCATCCCCAGGATCTCATCATCAGATCCTGGCCTGGCAGAGAGCAGCCTAGTCAGTTTGGATTGATGAAGAGGATATCAAATGGGAAAGGACAGGACCCTGCCATGGGGCTGTGCCGACACTTTCCAGCATCCAGGAAAGGCTCCCTGGTGAAGTGAGGCTTACAAGTTCTAGAGGAGCAGGCGGAGAAGTGAGCAGACAAGCAGGGCCACCTGGCTTCGGCTGGAAGAAGAGGGCCATCCAGGAATGGTGGCCAGAGGCACAGGTCCTCAGAGAGAGAGGAGAGCTTTGTGTCTGGTGGGGCTATATCCTGTTTTTTTATGATGGAAAATATCAAACACGAAGGTTGGAAGGGTTGAAAGACCAGTACAAACACAGCTGGACTGAGCAGTTGTGAAAATTGTTACCATTTGCTTTTCCTCTTCTCTTTCCTTCCCTTTCTCTCCTTGTACATGCATACACAGCTATACACACAGATGCACAGGTAATTTTACTGGATGATTTGCAGACACTTGATTCCTAAATACTTCAGTCTGTATCACACAATAGAAAGGACATTTCCTTATATTCCACTATGATACCTTGGAAAATTAAGAATGACTCCAATATATCATGCAGTCTCCACTCCAAACTCCAGTTTCCCACATTGACCCAAGAATCTGTTTTATGTCCTTTTAAAAAGTCCAAATCAATCTGGGACCACGCTGCCATTTGGTTTCACCCCTGTGGTCTTTCTAGCTGAGAATTTCTCTTCTGCTGCTATCTTTTTGAAGAATCCAGGGAACATTGTCTCACAGAAGACTCACGTCCAGGATCTGCCTATTTAGTGTCATTGAACTTGTTCCCTTCTCCCCTGTATTGCCTGTAGACTAGAAGTTAGCCCATTTAAGAGAGACTGTCTCATAGCAGGGCTTCCTTGGTGTTGACCAGGGGTCCCAGTGAGGTCACCCACTGCTGGTCCCATTGCATGGTGGGGTGCTGACTGCCAGGTCAGCTCATTATAAGGGCTCAGTTTCCTTGAAGGGACATTCTCTGTCCCATCTCTTGGATCGACAGAGCTGTGCCCCATAGGCACTTCCAACTCGGGAAGCTGATATGCCTGACAGGGCTTCCACAGACAACTGCCCAAGATACCTTGCCAAGGGATACGTAGAGGCTGAAGTCCACTCTCCAAGCTCAAGGCTGGCTTGACCCACATAAGACCAGATCCAGAGGGAATGTCCTATCCGCTGTGGGCCATACAGCCGGCTTTGACACCCTGGGGTCAGGACAGTGGCGTGCCCCCCAAGTGCCCCCCAGCCCCCACTTTCCAGGCATCTTCCACCATCCCAGTGGACTCACTACTACCTTGAGTCCCTGCTTGAAAGGTGGCTGCCTTCCTCTGGGCAGGGTGGAGGAGCAGACAGGGGGGGTCAGGATTTATTACTGCTCCAAATCACCCCTGATTTCTTGGAGGCTCCTGCATGGCTGCATGCAGAGCTGGTGGGCTGGCTGGGAGCAGTCAGGGAAACTGAGGAAACAGGCCCTACACTGGAGCACCCAGAGGAAGGGAGAGGTAGGTGAAGTCTGCAGTTTGCATGGGGTCTTCTCTTTCTTGTTCCCACCTCCACCCTTTTCCCAACCCCTAGAAGAGCAGGAGTTGGCCACCAATACCATGACTCTGTCTCTGTCCCCAATACACATACACACATGTGCACACACACACTCATACATCTGTGTTCATGGGGACTTTATCACTGGGCAGGTGGGGGTTTCTTGGTGGGGTTTTTGCGGGGGAGGCCAGGCGGCAGGAAGGAGAGAGAGCCCCCCTGGGGTCCCTCGATAGAGAGGATGGGAGGCAGCAGCTGGTGAACTGTTCAGAGGGACTTGGGAAACTGGGTCGGGCAGACCCACTTTGGAGCCCACCAGTGAGGGTCTTCTCCCCACCTCAGGCCTAGACACCTGAGGAGCTTGCTAAGGGGGCTCCTCAGCGGGCAGTGGCTGAGGCAGAGGGTGGGGTAGGCAGTAGGTAGCAAATGGGGCCCTGAAGCTTCAGGCTGGACCTGCTGGGGCCCCAGCAGCGAGCCCAGAGCCCTGTGGAGAGGCTCAGAGCCGCCGTCAGGTGGGGGGCGGTGGGGGGTCAGCCCACTGTGAGGGTCTGTGCTGTGAGAACTGACCCCAGGAGTGCCGGCCCCACTTCGCAGAAGAGCCTCAGTGTCAGAGCAGAGCTCTGCTGTCATGCTCCGCCGTCTCTCTACCTGCCCATTGGCCTCCCCCTGGGCTTTCTAGAGACCCTGCCCAAGGCCAAGATGCGGGGACTAAACCCCTCCTGAATGAGCCAAGGTGGGAGAGCGCTGAACACTGAGGGGCCAGTCCCCCATCCTCTCTCTGGGATCTGAGTGCCTGTGGCGAAGTGGGCACCCTGGGAGGAGGGGGCTAGGCCCCAGGCTCACCCCCAGTGGGGCAGCCTGCCATGGCCCCTGGACCTCCCCCCATGGGGACCCAGATGAGAGGCCGTGTGGGAGGGGGGAAGCTGCTTCTCCAGCAGGGGTGCCAGCCTCCCTCCAGGCTGCCCTAGGCTGACCCTGAGCAATTTGAAAGGCCCCCTGAGACTCCCTGCCAGCACAGGCCCTGGAGCTGAGCACAGCCCAGAGCAATCACACAGGCCATCAGTCACAGGAGCCTGGAGCGCCGCCTCTCCCAGCCTCCTCGTAGGCAGCCCTCCCCCTGCAGAGCCCCAGGCATCCCCAGTTTCCTTCTTGAGGCTCTGCACCTCCCAGAGTCTCCAGCATGGGCACCCACACCAGCTCAGAGCCACCCCAGCTCAGGCGTGGGGCACACAGGCAGAGGGACGATCCTGGGGACAGAGGGAGGCTGTAGTAGGACAGTGCCCAGACCTGCAGTGGAAGTCAGAGGGGTTCTTCGCCCACCCTATGCCCAGTGAGACACCCACACGATCTATTTCCCCACACCAGTAACCCCAGGAGGAAACTGGAACCATCAGGGCCAGCAAGTAACAGATTGGCCAGCCCTAATCTCTCTGAAGTTCAAAGAGACCACCAAGTCAGGAGCAGGGTTTCAGGCCAAGCCGCCCCCTGTCCCCACCCTAGTACCTGTTGGCATGGCTGATCCATCCCTGGGAACACGCACACGTTACCGCTGACCAAGAGTCTGGTCATCCACTGAGCACCCTCAGTCCCAGCGTGAACAGAGCAGAGGCGCTGACCAGGCATGGGCTGGTAACTGCCTGAGGCGGAGCTCAGGTGTGCAGGACGCAGGGTTCCTGGGCAGAGGTAGAGGTCCAAGGCCCAAAGATCCCGTCTTCTGGAAGGACAAGGGACACAACACCTCCAGTGAGCGTAATGAGGCCGTTTTACCAGGCTGTGTGTGAGAACGGGGTCTCAGTTTGGCCCACTGATTAACGCTCTCTCTGGGCACACGTCAGGGGCAGATGAGAAATTCCCGACAGCTTGACGGTCAGGGTCCCTGTGCCCCTGTATATCAAGGAGAGGGAGATGGATCCCACACATCTCCCGCCCAAGGCCTGTGTATCCGCGGACAGGCGCTGCAGAGGGCGATTGCTGGGGGCTGTGGCTGTGGCTGCTTTCTGAGCACTGGGGGCATTTCTGGCCGGTTCTGGGGTTAATGCAGCCCTCCTTATCTCCAGCTCCACTGGGAGAGGACGTTTTTGTATGATTCAGCTGCCAGCTCTCCCTCCTGCTGGCAGATAAGATTGATATAGTGAGGCTGTGCCCCTGAGAAGCAGAGCTCGCAGGGGGTAGCTCTGAAGGGGCCAGAGGCTGGGCCCCCCGAGCAGGGGCAGCCTCACTGTCTGGAGGGAGGGCCAGGGCCGGCTGGGACCAGTGCGTGCAGATGGAGGCTGGTGTTCAGGGCACCACATTCAAGCCCTGCTCCATCTTCCTAGACTAGGCTCCTAGGCAGGTTATTAATTCTCTCTGAGCCTTAGTTCTCTGTGCCTTAGTCTGAGGCTTAGTCTCTGAGCCTTATTGCCCTCATCCATGTAAGTGTGTTGATGATGATGGTATCGCAGGGGGATGGGTAAGGAGGAAAGTCTTCGGTGAGAAGTCAGCAAAGGTGATGTTTTATGGAAAGTGTTAGTCACTCAGTTGTGTCCAACTCTCTGCGACCCTATGGACTGAACCTGCCAAGCTCCTCTGTCCATGGGATTCTCCAGGCAAGAATACTGGAGTGGGTTGCCATGCCCTCCTCCAGGGGAATCTTCCCAACCCAGGGGTCAAACCTTGGTCTCCTGCATTGCAGGCAGATTCTTTACCATCTGAGTGACCAGGAAAGCCCAGGTTTTATGTAAATGCTTGTTATTAGGCAGCCTAAGGAAAGACCAGGACATTTGGCTCTGCTCCTGAGAAGACCCTGCTGGGGGAGGGGGCAGGCAGCAGAGCCTGGGGGTAGCCCTTCCCTGATTCAGATCCTCTGGTGGGAACTTCTGCTTTCTTCAGACCCCTGGGGTCAGAGCACCTGGATGGACACTGGACGGGGCTGGAGGCCACAGAAGGACATCATCCTGTCCTCAGAGCCCTCTATCTTGTGGGGAAGCACAGTTCCCACTGGTGCGGAGGCTCCTCTTCACATTTGGGTGAGTGGGAGTGCAAACCAGGTCCCACTTTCTCTGTTTTTGATTTTACAACTCTAGAACAAGTTGAGTGAAAAAAGAGCTGTGCTCATTTGCATTAAACTTCTTACGTGCTACTTACTTCATGGTTTTTTTTTTTAATTTATGTTTGGCTGCAGAGGACTTGTGGCACATGGGATCTTTGTTGTAGTACACAGGTTCCAGATCATGTGGGCTTGCTCAGTAGCTGCACACAGAACGTGGGGTCTTAGCTCCCCAACCAGGGATCAAACCAGCATCCCCTGCATTGGAAGGCAGATTGTTAACCACCGGACCACCAAGGAGGGCCTGCGACTTCATGTTGATTCTAGATTACATAGAATTTTATGGCTGATCAAGAGTTTGGTCATCCTCAACTCTCCTTTGCTTGGCCTGTATATCTGGGAAGAAAGAAGGGCAGAGACAGGCAAAATTACTTATCACTGTTTTACAGAACACAGGCTGTCCAAACCACAAAGTCTTAGAGAGTACCCAGGTACCCTGAAAACTAGATGAGCTGCCTCTGCCTGGGTCAGAGGCCAGGCCTGGAGGGACAGGAGAAGGGGGCACTGAGGTGCCGGGTTTCTTCCCTCCTCATCAATTTCATTAGTATTTTAAAAAGCAGAAATAGCTTTCAGCCTTATTTGTGCTTCTTTCTTTTAAAAAGTTTTTATTAATCTCTGCCTTTCAGCACTTCTTTACTTGCTTTTCCTGTTTTTTGATTTAACAACTTTAGAATTTTCCTTCTTGTTCAATGAATGTATTCAAGGCTATACATTTTCCTCTAAATACTGATTTAGCTGAGTTCCACAAGTTTTATATTCCACAGTATATAGTAATTTATATATTATATCCTGCCCCCCTATGCTGAATGGTTTGAAATTTTATCTTGAGTTCAGTCAATTAGGAGTATATTTATAAATTTCCAAGCACACTTTTATGCAAGTACTTCATGAGTTGATTTCCAGCTTACCACACTGTGGTCAGAGTGTTGTTCAATCACTCAGTTGTGTCCGACTCTGTGACCCCATGGACTGCAGCACTCCAGGCTTCCCTGTCCTTCACTATCTCCCAGAGTTTGCTCAAACTCATGTCCATTGAGTCAGTGATGCCATCCAACCATCTCATGTTCTGTTACCCCCTTCTCCTCCTGCCCTCAGTCTTTCCCAGCATCCAAGTCTTCACTGATGAGTTGGCTCTTCACCAAAGGTAGCCAAAGTATCGGAGCTTCAGCTTCAGCATCAGTCCCTCCAATGAATATTCAGGGATGATTTCCTTTAGGATGGGCTGTTTTGATCTCCTTGCTGTCCAAGGGACCCTCAAGAGTCTTCCCCAACACCATAGTTTGAAAACATCGATTCTGCTGTGCTCAGCCTTCTTGGGCTGTGACAATATCATCCTCTGACCATTCATGAGACTTCTTTTCCTTTCATTTACTGATTTTTGTCTCCTTGAGCTATCTGTCCATTTCTGATTTTTAAATATTTCAAACTTTCATTGAAGGGCAAATTTGTTAGTTTTATGCAAATTCTTGCTAATTTGCAACATCATATTATTAACTTCACACAAGTCCCTGGTCAGTGAGTCATATTGGCAAACATAACTGTGGTGACTTTCTTTATCCTCAGTATTGCTCTCTGCCTTGCATTCTGTTGTGTCTGAAATTACTATTGCCATGTCAACTTTTTTTGACATTTTGGTCTAAGATTTTCTGGGCATATATTTTATCCCTTTTCCTTCTTTTTTTTTTTTTTTTAAGATTTTTTCATGTGGACCATTTTCAAAGTCTGTTGAATCTGTGACAATATTGTTCCTGTTTCATGTTATGGTCTTTTGGCCACAAAGCATGTGGAATCCCCGTTCCCCGCTGCTGCTGCTGCTGCTAAGTCACTTCGGTTGTGTCCGACTCTGTGCGACCCCATAGACGGCAGCCCAGTTCCCTGACCAGGGACCAAACCCAGACCCTCCATTTATTGGAAGGTGAAGTCTCCACTACTGGACTGCCAGGGAAGTTCCCCTTTACCTTTTTCTATGATCTGATTTTAGGTGCATCTGTGATGTCTGCTGCATTCATGGGAGCCAAGATCTGCTCTGTTGGAGGGACCCTAACTGTCCTGAACCCTCAGGAACAAACAACCCAGAAGTGTCTGTGCTCAAGTTTGTGCTACAAGAACAGTACTGCACATACACACCTCACACACACCTCCACTCTTACACAGCACACACATGCACACATATATACACACACATACACACACCTGAAGCAGTTTTAATTAACAGAAAATTTCCGTTTAAAAATAGCTACTTGTTCCTACCTGGGCATTACAGATCCTGGAGGAGATGAAGGAGATTACTGTAATTAGCACAATTCATTATACACAGAAGGAGCCTCAGTGTGACCCTTCTCTCTGGGGCCTTAGTTTTCCCTTCACTAAATGAGGCCCATCTGAGGGCATTTCCTGCTGAGCCGCTTCTAGCCACCCTGATGGGGCCTGTTGGGAGGGGAAGTGCTCCCTAGGGACTTTGGTTAGATGGATGTTAACTGCAGGAGGAGAGTTGGGAGGGGCCTTTGAAGCAAGTGGCCCCCTTACCAGTCAGCCACACACCATGGATGTGTGGACACAGGGTTCTGCCTCCAGGTGTCAGACCAGGCAATTTAATTAAACACAAACGGAGCAGCCAGCAATGTGACATCATAGTTCCTGGAAGCTGAATTGTAGCCATAACTCTAGCAGCTTTTTATGTCCTTTAAGAGTTCTAAAAATTTTTTTTGTAATATGTGCTTTTCGGTGCTCTGGGCTTTATTTGGTCACCTTCACAGGGGGCTGGCCTCTTCGTGGGTGAGGCCCACCTGCTTGTTAGCAACGGCTCCCTGGCCTCACTGTGGTCCCACCAGTAATTAAGCCTTTTAAGAGATGTGGGCGCTTCAATATCAGTAATTCAATCTTCCCTGTTTACTGATCTCTGCCATTAGTAGAGTTGAAAGCAAAATGTTTTAATTAAAAAGATTGGCAATAAGTTGGTGTAATGCCGTAATTTGCACAGGGCCCTCTAGAAAATGACTTCGCCCTGTCTTGGTTGCTATGACAACTAATGGACATGATGGTTCCGGCGTGAGAAGCAGCAGGGCGCGGTGGGGACAGAGAGTGGGAAGAGGGGCTTCTGAGGGGGACAGAGCCACGAGGTGAAAAGACCAGGCCTCTTAATGAGCTCCAAGGGGGTCTTTCTACTCAGAAATTCCTTCTGGGATCTTCTCTTCATCTCGTTTGGCTTGGAGAATCCAGGCCCCTGGATGGGAGACCCAGCAGTGTCTCCAGGTACCTTAGCTAATGCTGTCACTGGCCAGTGCTGTCAGAACTGGACTGTCTGGCCCGGAGCAGAGGGTGAGACCCAAAGCAGCTCACTTTGGAACAAGCCATGGGAGCCTCCCTGCCTCCAAGCTGTGCAGATATGCAGAGGGGCCATTACAGCTTCAGGTAAAGGCGCCGTGTGCTGCCTCTGCCCACATCCCTTTCCCACACAGCGGAAGGTCACGGCCAAGGAAAGGGATGCTGGTACCCGGCCTCAGGTACTGAATGGCTGCCGGGACCCCCAGGGTGCAGACCCTGGAGGCCAACATAAGACAGGTCTCCCCAGATGCTTGGAGGACTGGACAGAGCAGGAGATGCTCAGTGTCTGTCCACAGGGGCAGGCCCACCTGGAAGAGGAAAGCTCCTTTCAGGAGCAAAGAAGGAGAGGCCCCATAGAAAGGGACCAGGAGCTTCTGAATCTTAATTCCTCATCTGTGAAATCGGAATAAATATATCTTTCTCTTGAGTCACTCTAAGGGTTGACCAAGACCTCAAGTTGAGTCCTGCAGCTCTGCTGGTGCATACATGGGGTGAGAAGAAGGACCAGGGCCCTGCTGGTCAGACTCTACGGTCCCCATCCTTGGCTCAGTTCCAGTCTGCACCAAGGGCGACAGGGCAAAGTGGGGGGCTCTGAGATGGCAGGGCACAAAAAGTCTGGGCTTGAGCCCCAGGAGAGGGGCATACATCCTGTCCAGCCAGGATCGAGGAAAGCTGGGGGAGGCAAAAAGTATACGGGTGAGACAGAACGAAAACAGCTGGTCCTCAGTGTCTAGAGCCATAGCTGAGAGGGGAGCAGACCCTGCTGTATTCCAGGCCCCCCAAGTCTGCGCTGTGCCACACCTCCCCATGCCCGGCCAGGGCAGGGGACTCTATTCTGTTTTGTTTGTTGCGGTTTTTTGGCCATGTGGCACAGCATGTGGGATCTAAGTTCCCTGGGTAGGGATCGAACCTACACCCCCTGAGTTAGAAGCTTGGAGTCTTAAGCACTGGACTACCAAGGAAGTCCGGGGAATTCTGTTCTGACAGGCCCAGGAAACACTCTCCAGGAGGCAGCCCTGAGCATGGTAAGGTAGCAACCTTGTGCACAGGGGGGATGACTTGTGGGCAGAGGGGGGCCATTTCTGGATGCTAACTCAGGTGTAGGGCCCAACAGTGATGGGTGACATATGAGAACTAGTGGCTCTCACCCAGGAGGCCAATGAGGTGTGGCCTACAGATATCAGGCACCCCAGGATCCTCCACCATGACCAGGGCCACCTCATTCCCAGGCCAGTCCCAAATCGGATGCCGGGGACTGCTGTGTCCCCACTCTGTGTTACCTACCATAGAAGCTCCCTTCTGAGTCTTCCCAGACTGGAGGGCCTGCTGACAAGAGGGCAGAGCTTTCTGAAACTGGGGAGGTGGGGGGCCAGGAGGCTGCGGGGTCTCAGCTCTGGCGCCTGAAGGCTTGTCTGCCCGAGCAGAGAGCGTGCCTTATCAACAGCCAGGAGGGCGATCGATCACTCTCCGCTGTGTTGGTGTGGAAGGACAATAAAACAGATATTGACCGCGATCCTAATCTGGCACGCGTGCGCTGGGCCCCACAGAATGGAGTGTGCTGAATGTTGGGCCCTGATGTGAGGGGAGGCCAGCCCACTTCTGAGCAGGAACGAGATAAGAAAATGCCCTGGTTTATTCAATTTAGTGGAGCAAGCACTTAGAATGTCTACTCTTTGCTAAGTGCTGTGGGGGTACAGTGACAGATGAGATAACATGAGTCCTTTTCTGTTCTGACAGGCAGGCCCAGGGCCCCGTCCTGGTGGGGGTCGGAGGAGGCGGGTGACATATGCTCAGGGGGCCTGGGCTCCAGCCCAGGCAGGGGAAGGAAGGGCAGCACAGGGCTGAGGGGAGCCGCGTGCGGAGCTGTGTGAATCGGCAGAGCCCAGGCAGAGCCAGGAGGGTCGTGCTGCGGTCTCAGCCGCGCTCCTCCATTGTCACCTCGTGCTCCGGCCCCGCCTCTCCCTGGGCCCCCCTCCCCTAGGCCCCGCCTGTCTTCAGCTGAGTCTCGCCTGCCAAATGCACCCTGCATCCCCTTGACGCCTGTAGCATGTGGTACCCAGGACCCAGAGCCAGACTGAGGTCCACCCCAGGTCTCCCTGTCTGCTGACCCACCCCTGCTTCTCAGGTCAAACCCCCTTTGAGTCCCCTCACAACCATCCCGTCACCCCCACACCCAGCCAAGGAAGCTCTGTGGCCCACCTCCACAATAGCTCAGCACAGCGACACCTCACCCGGACCCGTCTTTCGAGGATTCGTCTACTCTGTCACCTCAGCTGCCATCCCAGTCCAGCCAGACTGCATACTCACCCACCCCCACCCCCACCCCCATCCCCCACAGCATCATCTTCCCAAGTGCACACTGGGTCCCATTGCTTCCGGGCTTGATCCCACCAGTAGCTGCCAGTGCAGCCAAGACAACCCCTGCTTCTCACTCCTACAGAACTCTCTATGGGCCCTCGCTCACCTTCCACTTTCACCTCCTCTCCCACCTCTGTGCCTGCATCAGATGCTCTAGCCAGTCTGCCCTCGCCAACCTCTCTGCATCCACTCAGCCTCTGGGTCTCTGCTTGGCTGTGCCTTCTGCTTGGAGCTCTTTATCTCCTATCTCAGCAGGCCACCTCCTCCCCTCCAACTCAGACATCCCCTTGGGGGCTTTCTCTCCAGCCCAGCCAGAGTCCCTCCCTGGGGTCCCCCTCTGTACTTTCTTATCAACGCCTGAGCCAAGCTGGCCATATTATTTGTTTATACACTGATGGTGAGTCTCCCCCTTTCACTCTGATGTGTCAGCTGTTTGACTCTCCAACTCATTTATTATGATGTTGAGAACAGGGACCTGGGGGTGCTCAGTGCCCCACATATGCTGACTGACTGAGCAGCCTCCTGTGCCTCTGTTTCCTTATCTGTAAAATGGAGGCAGCTATAGCGTCATTGTGAGGATGAAACGAGGGATACATCTAGGTCCTTAGGACAGTGTGCAGTCTGATTACTATTAATGCCATTCCCATTGTCATGCATTGGAGAAGGAAATGGCAACCCACTCCAGTGTCCTTGTCTGGAGAATCCCAGGGACAGGGGAGCCTGGTGGGCTGCCGTCTATGGGGTCGCACAGAGTCGGACACGACTGAAGCGACTTAGCAGCAGCAGCAGCAGCATTGAGCTGCTTAGTCTGTTTGGGGCAGTGCAGTCAGGGAGGTGAGCAGGTGGCACAGGGCCACAAGGCCACCGTCCATTTGGCTCCACTCAGAGCAAAATGTACCTTCAACAGAGTCCCTCATTTTCATGCTGCTTGTGCCGGCCTGCCACTTCCTCCCTCACTCAGCAGTGCCCTTGGTCAGCCTGCCCCACACTGCCTCTACTATCCAGAGCTCTAGTCTCTTTGGTTTGGCGCTGGGAGAGTAGCAGGGGTGGCACCATTGAGGGTCCTGGGAGTCCCCGTGTACATGGGTGCCACGTGGACCCCAGGGCCAGACTCATCTCCGAAGAACCAGGTCCCTGACTTGATTTGGCACTGGTCTCCCAGCACCTCTTGCCCGTGTCCTGGGGCCTGTCTCTTTAGAGGGTAGTTGTAGGAAGTAATTCTATTTGAGGAACAATCAGTCCAGCAACATGACGATGTACTCTAAGCTAGCAGGTCCAGTGCCCTTGCATACTAAGGACATGTTTCCACTGAGCACAGGGTGTTCTTCGAGAGAAAGGTCTCATTACCCGTCAAGGCACTGCCCTCTGAGCGATCAACAGGCAGGCTGAGAACAGGGGCACCGAGGGGAGGAGGACGCTCAGAGGTGCTGTGTGCACTCGGCTCCTCCCAGGCTCCGGGGCAGCGTGGGGCAGAGGCTCGGCCGGTGGGGCCTGGGTTGTGAGCAGGCTCTCTTCACACCTCCCTCATCTAACCTCAGTCTATTAGCCCGTTTTATAGGTGAGATAATTGAGGATGGAAAAGATAAAGGAGGGCTTCCCTGATAGCTCAGTTGGTGAAGAATCCTCCTGCGATGCAGGAGACCCCGGTTCTATTCCTGGATTGGGAAGATCCCCTGGAGAAGGGATAGGCTACCCACTCTAGTATTCAAGAAAAAAAAAAAAAGATAAAGGAACATGTCCAAGTCCACACAGCTGGTTAGCAGGGAAGCTGAGAACCCTCCAGAAAATTGCTCACAAGCTCCCTCACTCCCACTCTCCTTTGGCTGACTCAGTTTCCCACTTCTGCCTGGCTCATGGCACTGCCTCCTCACTGTTTGCCCTGCGTTTTCTCTTCCTCCAATCTGTCCCGCCCACCACCAACTTAAACCTCTAAATGCAAAATGTTCTCACTCCCCCTTTTTTGGTATCTTTAAATATTTTATTTTTATTAAAATATAGTTGATATACAATATTGTGTTAATTACAGCTCTATAGCAAAGTGATTCAGTTAAACATATATATACATTCTTTTATATATTCTTTTCATTATGTTTTATCATAGGACATTGAATATAGTCCTCTGTGCTATACAGTAGGACCTTGTTGTTTATGCATTGTAAAAGCTTATATCTGCTACCTGGTGGCTCATGGTAAAGCGTCTGCCTACAATGTGGGAGACTTGGGTTCAATCCCTGGGTCAAGAAGATCCCTCGGAGGAGGAAATGGCAACCCACTCCAGTATTCTTGCCTGGAAAATCCCATGGATGGATGAGCCTGGTAGGCTACAGTCCATGGGGTCCCAGAGAGTCGGACCCGACTGAGTGACTTTACATCTGCTAACCCCAACCATCCACCCCTCCCTCTCCCCCTCCCTCGGCAGCCACAAGTCTTCTCTATGTCTGTGAGACTGTTTCTATTTCATAGGTAAGTTCATTCATGTCATATTTGAGATTCCACATATAAGTAATATCATATGGTATTTGTCTTTTTCATTCTGACTTACTTCACTTAGAATGATAATCTCTAATTGCATCCGTGTGCTTCAGTCCTGTCCAGCTCTTTGCAGCCTCGTGGACTGTAGCCCGCCAGGCTCCTCTGTCCGTGGGATTCTCCAGGCAAGAATACCGGAGTGGGCTGCCATGTCCTCCTCAAGGGGATTTTCCCAACCCAGGGATCAAACCCAGGTCTCTTACGTCTCCTGCATTGGCAGGTGGATTCTTTATCACTAGAGCTGCATCCATATTGGTGCAAATGGCACTATTTCCTTCTTTTTACGGCTGAGTAATATTCCATTGTATATATGTGCTACGTCTTCTTTATCCATTCTTCTGTCAGTGGACATTTAGGTTGTTTCCGTGTCTTGGCTATCATGAATAGTGCTACTTTGAACATCGAGGTGCACGTATCTTTTTGAGTTATAGTTTTGTCCAGATATATACCCACTCACTTCTGCTATTAAAATTCTTCTCTGGCCCTCCCCTGGCCTTGCTGCACTCCTTGCAGCGTGTTGTTCAGACCTGGACACTCTCATTCAATACACACTGATTGAGGGCCCACTGTGATCAGGCCCGGCTCTGGGCACTCAGCACCACAGTGACGAAACAAACACGAATCCTGCCCAAAGGTCTGCCGTGTTCACCAAGGACAGGCAGCGTGGAGGCGTCAGGCAGGAGGAGACCCAGGGCCAGGTGTGCCCCGGAGGGTTAGAGATGAGCTCGGGGCCAGCGGAGCGCAGGAGCTGGAGGGTGAGCGGGGCAAGGTCCAAGAAGCTGCTGCGGGGAGGAGGGCGGCTGCTGCTGGGTTCTGACGTTAGCCTCCAAAGGACTTGTGGCTCGTGGGAAGGGACACCCTGTAGGGCAGGTGAGCACAGAAGAACAGGCATGGGCTGCTGTGGACGGAGTGAGAGAGGTAGGGCTCAGGTAGGTAGGTGGGCAGCGGGGGTGAGTGGAGGTCTGATTCTGGTGTATCTGGAAGGTATAAGTCATGGGTTCTGCTGGAAGATATGCTGTGGGGGAAGGGAGGAAAGGGCACTGGGAGACACCAAGGCTTGGACCCTGAGAAACTGGAATGTCCCAACTGGGGTGGGGGAGGGGAGGGAGATCAGGCAGGTGCCTGGTGAACACCTACTGGCCACCCCAGTGGAAGTGTGTGTGAGTGGACATTGGGTCTGTGAGCCCGCGGCCCCAGTCCCAGCCCTTGTCCCTGGCCTCCCACAGGGTCAGCACAGTGCCAAGATGCAGCCAGTCCCCTCGGGACTCTGCAGGGACCCCAGACACCCACACAGGCCTGGCACACAGGGGTGCCTGGTGGGAGTATTGTCCCTGATGGCTGTTCCTGTTTCAGTGGACGTTCCCTGGGAGCCAGTGCCCTGACCATGGTGAAGTGAGGGACAGGTTTGTGCCTTGGCCTGGACACCTTGGCCCTCTGACACCTACCCTGTGCATCCTGGCCTCCGCTCCCAGGATTGCAGCTGCGTACCTTCCCTGAGACCAGGCCCCGGGGGTTGAACTCCCTGCCTGTCACTATTGAGGGATGGCTTTTCTTCTCTTTGCAAGCCAGCAAATTAATTCATACCATCTATTTCCCCAACTCGGATCAAAGGTTGTCAAATTCCTTCACCCACTTAATGATCTGTAATATACCTTTCTATTTCCTGACCAGGCTACTAGATGAATTAGAATTCATAATAGCCTGCCGACAGCCTCTGTGCACCTGTGTACATGAGTGGAGTCAGGCAGGACCCCAGCATCCCCCTCAGCCAGGACACAACAGTTTTCAAAAGATTCTTCAAACCAAACCTCAAGCCATGTGGTACTCTTGGTACCAAATGGATTCTGTGGTTCACATGAAGCTAAAAATATATCACACATGTTCCACCACTGCCCATTTCGTGCCCATGGCAGACATTATTGATTAATTATAGGCACTCTTCACCTCTGAGTTCAGACAGGGGGCTTCTCTACCCAGCCATCAACAGATGATTTAAGTCCAAGCCTGGACAAGGAGACCTCTTGACCATCTCAACAAGGGAAGTTAACTGACGGCTCTTACCACACTGCTTTCTTTCTTTCTTTTCTCTCTCCCTCTCTCGCTCCCTCTCTCCCTTCCTTCCTTTCTTTTTAATGTGCATTACCACTTCTGAGCATGGACAGCATCAGGTGACTGAGCTCCTCTCACTGGGCCTCCTCCAGGCTGTTAAAATGGGCCCAGCCAGGACCCTACTGCAGGGCTAGGAAAGAGCAGCCCCAAGCCTGCCTACCTCCCACTTTACAAGGCTCTTGTGTAGACCACCCCAGCTTCGGGGCCTGGAAACACTTTGCTAGACAAGGCCGTGATTACTGGCAGTCAGCATTGAACAAGCCGTGCTCTGTTAGCTTTGTGACATTGAAGCGTGAACATCCAGGCTGACAGTCAAAGCCGAGAAAAGCCTGCAGCCACCCTGTCCTGCCTTCTCCCCTGGGAGGAGGGCTTGCTCTCGGCCTGAGTGTGACACCTGATCGGGGCACAGGTTGCTCATCATCTCCCCGGTTGTTGGAGAGCTGTGTCAGCTCTGGCCCCTCTGCCAGCCTTGGTCTGCTGGGACCTGCCCGCTCCCTGCCTTCTGTCCTGGCTCACAGGGCACAGTCTCCTGTCCTAGATCTTCTGAGCTGGACCCATGGGATGAGCTATCCAAAAGAGCAGAGGAGGTCAGGACAGAGGTCCTGAGAGTGGGGTGAAGAGAGCTGGGACCTCCCTCTCGTCCTGGCTTCTGGAAGAAGAGGTGAGGACAGAGTGAGAAGGAAGCTCAGGAATTAGAGGGGACCTTGAACTGGCTGCCACATGTCCCTCTGTCACCCAGCCCCTCTGTTCCCTGGTGATCACAGCGTGGCCTTCGTGGACCTGCAGTCACGCTCTCGAGCCGTGAGGCCGGCTTCCCTCACCCCTGCCTCAATCTGAGCCTTTTAAGCAAATCAGCAATGTAATTATTGATCTGTAAGAGAAAAGGAATTAATACGGCCTCCCACATCCTTTGTACATAAGAGTATTTAACAATGAACTCTGCTTAAACTTCATAAAAGCCTCTTCAGCAAATCAGCGCGCAAGTATTGATCTGGAAGCCCGCCTGCGAATCCCAGCTGTCTGCTTCTCCCACCAAAGGACCATTAGTTGGTCTTGCCGGACTCCTTTCTACGTTTATGGCCTGGTGCTTACCTCCCGGGACGTTTCCGCTGCCTCTCAGAGAGCGCTGCACTACCCCGTTTTGCTGACCCTCCCTTTTCCTGGAGTCCAGGCTATCGACTCAGGAGTACCAGTTGGGTGTTCCCAGGCTGGGTTTCTGCAGGCTTGTGCTGGCCCCACACCCAGAGGCTCACCCCCACCCCACCCTGCACCCTGCACAGCTGGGACACCTGAGTGCATCTCGTTGCTCAGCCTCCTATCAGCTCCAGGCATTTCCATCTCCACCTTGCAAAGCAGAAAACCAAGGCTTGAGGTGTCCTGACCCTCCCAGGATCCCATGGATGGTAAGGGCCAGGTGCAGGATTTGAGCCAATGGCCTGAGCAACTTCCTTTTCTTTTTTCTTTAATTTTTTTTAAAAAATATTTATTTATTTTGTCTGTGCCAGGTCTTCGTTGCAGCACACAGGATCTTCGATCTTTCCTGCAGCATGTAGGATCTTTTAATTGCAGCGTGGCTCATCGGTAAGGAATCCGCCTGCAATGCCAGAGATATAGGTTCAATCCCTGGGTCGGGAAGATGGCCTGGAAACCCATCCGGTATTCTTGCCTGGAGAATCCTGTGGACAGACGATCCTGGAGGGCTACAGTCCATGGGGTCACAAAGAGTCGAACACGACTTAGCGACTAAATAACAATAGCAATGCTGAACTCTTAGTTGTAGCATATGGGATCTGGTTCCCTGACCAGGGATCGAACCTGGGTCCTATGCATTGGGAGCGCAGAGTCTTAGCCATTGGACCACCAGGAAAGTCTGAGCAACTTTCTTCTTGGAAATGAGTCCAGCCCTCCAGTCAAGCAAACTGGGCCCATTGTTTATGATGCCATGGGCTATAGGGTGGGAAGTGTCCCTCCCTGAGGAGGAACGTTTCTCAGGAATGTTTCTTCCTGAGAAACACTTCATGGCCCAGAGCATCCTGCCAGCTCAGAGTCTGGGACCCCTAAATTCTTCAGGTTTCCTTTAGGGCTTCCCTTAAATGCAGACTGCATCAGGAGGGTGTTCAGACCTTGGTTCAAGCGACTGGGGGAGCATCAGATTTCTCAAGAAGGAAGCTGAGGTGGGGGCAGCTGAGGGGTCCCCGCTGGTCAGGACTGGCAGCCTGGAGGTGTCACTGTGCAGGAAGTGTTTTAAGGAGCCTCAGTGCAGCTCGTTCACTTCAGGCTGTCTCCTAAGTGTTGTAACTGTGGCAAGGGCAGGGAGAACTCCAAGAGAGGTTCTGGGAAATGATCAGCCCAGGCTCCTGGAGCTGACAGCCCTTGTGATTGGTCAAGGGATACTAGGGTGCAGTGAGCCTGCTCTGGGGTACCCCCCAGCACCTCCCTGGACTGGCCCCTTCCTCTGCACAGAGTCCCATTCAGGTCAGGGGCCTGCCTTCCTGTCCCCTCACCTGCTACCCCCACATCCAGGACACTCAGGGAGCTGCTCAACACTGGTGTCTGTCGGAAGGGCAACCCTCCTTCTTGACCCTTTGCTTCCTGCTTCCCTGAGATCAAAGGGTGTCTCCTGGGTGGCAGTTCCTGTCATCGGCCTTAATGGAAGCTTTCCCTATTAGCACAGGGGCTGGGAGGAGAGGCAGCCAGGAGAGAGGCGGGGGCCTCAGACCTGGGCCCCAGCCTGAGAAGGAGAAGGAGGGAGGCTCAGTCCCACCCAGGTCCAGCACAGGATTTGAAAGTGCTGGCGCACTGGGCTGTGGGTGAGCCTAGGCCCCTGCAGAACACAGTCTGCAGGCGGGACTCCCTTGGGCCCTGGTGTCTCAGAGCCCCTGCGTGGAGGGGACATGGGGTGATAGGGTAGGAGGCTGGGATATCCAGCCTCTGCTTTTCAGAATCTCCAAAGGGTGGCCATTCCCCACAGCGGCCCGCATGAGTGTCCAAAGAGCGTGAGTGGCAGCAGGAGCCAGGGCCTAAGCCTCAAGTCCTCTCTGTGGCCCGAGGCCTGAGATCCCACCTTCCTTCACCCATCTCCCCATGGGTGTAGCAAGGACAAGGTGAATGTGGGGGGACCAGATGAGACCCTGAGCTCCGAGAACGTGGGCCTCATGGCTGCCTTTGCCCTTGTCCTTCCGTGAGCCCCTTGCTCAGGCGTGTCACAGACCATGGTCGAGGCCCTGCCCGGAGAAGCTTGTTGGGGAGCTGCCCAGCACCCGCATCCCTGGCAGAGTTTGAGCTGGGTTGTGTGCTCAGCAGGGCACTCGGGGACAGCTCCCAGGCAGGATGCGGGGGCCTGGCAGGTGGCTGTGGGGAGACATGAGGACAGCTTGCATTTCTGCCACGCTCAGAAGGCCGGCAGTGCGTAAGGTGAAGGACAGGAGGGACGAGGGCTGCCGAGGAGGTCTCTGGCCAGGCCCGCTGGAAGGGCCCTGCCTGCCGACTCCAAGGCAAAGTATCCTCTGTAGTCTTAGAGCTGAGGGCTGCCCAGCTCAGCTCCGCAGCCATCACTTGACTCTCCTCCCTGGGCCTCCAGCAGGATGCTGTCCTTATCCCCACAGAAGACCTGCCAACAGCAGCAGCCAGAGGAGAACCTGGTCTCCTTGTGGCCAGTGCCAGGCTCGGGCGCCAAGCCCACCCTTGGAGCATCACCACACCCAGCACCCCATTGGCTCCAGGCTGTGAAGGTGTTGGAAGGTCTGTGAGACACACAAGCCCTGGGCTGTTGAGTGTGACCAGTTGTGGGGAGTAAAACCCAGGCCAGGCCAGGCGGGCATCAGAGAGACAGCAGCTCACGACTCGGGGATCCCCAGCCTGGCCCGGCCCAGTGGGCTGTGCAGCCTTGAGCAGATCCTTTCATACAGTCAGAGCACGAGGGTCACAGCAACCACCCCACCCGACCTTCGGACACTCTTGGGCCCAGTGGGGCCAGGGGGACTTTGTCCCTCGTCCCCCCACATCTGGGCCTGCTATCTGGAACTTGGAGACTCGCCAGGCCAGGAGGTTCGTGTCTGTCAGCTCCTAGCATTTAGCTGCCTCTCACCGGGTCCCCTCTGTTGTTCAGCGCAGTGATATATGAAGACAAGTTTATTGACAGCGCTCCTGTCGGGAGAGAGATGAGGAGGTAGTGATCTGCACCTTCCTCCACATTGCTGGGCCAGGGGCTGGCATCCTGTTTCCACAGACCCGTGTGGTAACTTCAAGGACAGGGAGTTGATAGAAGTCTGTGTGGGTTTTGCTTGTGACCTCGTTTCATTCCCTGGGGTTGGGGATGGGACAAGGGAAGCAGCTTTCTCTGGGACTCCTGATTCCAGAAAGATTGGGTCCCTGTGCTGGCCTGGCTGAGGGGCGGCAGAGTGGGCTGCACCCTGGCACCCAGGGCCAGACCTGGCCTAGGAGCCAGGGTGCCTGTGCAGAGCGGTGGGGCAGTGAGATCAGGGCTTCGCTGTGGGTGCCAGTCAGCCCCGTGGAGGAGGAGCCCATGTCTCAGCCATATGAGCAGGTGCCTTAGTTGTTTGACCCCTTTCCTTCACCCCCAGCTCACACCACTGCCTGTTCTGGGCTGCAGGGTGAACCCTGCATGATTCAGAGGCCAAGGTCCCTTCCTCTGAAACACCAGCTCAAAGAAACCAGCTGGAGAGCTTAACCCCAGACTTTCAGCAGGATGTGAGCACTCGAGGGTGGACCAAGAATGCTGTGGGGATCCCTCGTCACATCTAGGCAGGGGAAGGCCCAGAGGGGCTCACTATGGGGCGTGGGCGGGGGCGGGTAGACACAGGCCCACAAGGAAGAAGGGACTCCCGGCTAAAGGCCACCCCCTTTGCCAGGCCCAGGCCCATCACCCCCTCGCGGCCAGCCAGCCAGCCCAGACCTCTCATGGTGCAGCGACTGCCAGTGGAGGTGAGCTGCTCCCCATGGGTCCAAATGCAGCCCTGCAGAGCCCTCTCTGTGGGGCTCTCACCTGTGTCCACAACCTCCTCTGGGGGCTGCTTCACAGAGATGACCAGAGGGCAAGCCTGAGGGGGCAGCAATTGACCAGGGACCTCCAGGACTCCCTGTGTCACCAAGAGGAAGCAAGCCCCCCCCCCACCTTGTCTCTTCATCCAAACAGGTCCAGGTCAAGGCAGGTTCGGTTCTGGGAAAGGTGACTGGTCAGGAGGCAGGATCGCGCCAGCAGGGCCCTGCAGGCCACAGAGATGGCCGTGCAGGCTTCTGGACGAGATGAAGCTGCCGCCAGCTCTCCTGTGAGAGCTCCCTCCACCAGTGCGATCTGCCTGGTATGTCGGCCACCCGTGAGGACAGTCTGTGAGGTGTTGTCTGAGCTTGCTCAGGGTGAAGGTGAGGGTCAGTAGCTTTAAGAACAGCTGACTGAGGCAGCGAAGCCTGAGGCTGGGGGATGGCAGAAAGGGGTGCAGCCCCGGGCAGGGCTGGGTGAGGCAATGCAGGTCAAAGAAAGTCACGGTGGCCTGTGGCCACCACTGTAAGGGAATGGGAATTTGGAGGCAGCCCCCCACATTCCCCTAGCTCTGGGCTGCCAGCTGGGCACAGCTGGGCTCTGCTTTCCAGAGCAATAGCTCAGGTGCCGGGAGCTCTGGCCTGTGGTGGGCAGGAAGCCTGTTCCTCTGACTCTAAGTGTTCAGGGAGGACCTCGGGCTTGGTCTGGCCGGGCCTTTCCAAGGTGCGATCGACCCAAGAGCTGAGCTAATGGGACCCTCTGGGCATTGAGTCCAGGGGCTGGGTTGCCTGTAAGCAAGAATCTCGGGTGCTTTATCAGCAAGCTGCCTCATGCAATATGTAACAGCACATTAACCCACACTCCCGAGGTGGAGCCAGCGCAGCAGAACCTGCCACTTGGAAGAAGAGGCCCAAGAACCAGCTGGGGTGGTTCCACAGTGTGCCAGGCTGGGGCCGGGAGGTCTGGGCCCACGGCAGAGCCTGCAGCCCCTTTGCTTCTTGCTGTGCCTTCATCTCGGCCATCCATGGAGACGAGGTGGGCAGCAAAGCTGGCACTTACACAGTCACCCCTGCCCCCCGAGGAGGGCATTGGCAATCACTTGCAGCCCCCACTGCTCTCTGAGCCCAGATGAATTCTCAGGATCTTTCTTAACACTGTACTCCAGGTACTCACAACCAAGATGCCCTAGTGGACAGCAGGTTTGAAGCCGTTGGCCATTCCCAACACCATGACGGTTGCCAGCTCTGGCCCATCCCCCTGCTAATTCTGGGAGGTTCCTGACAGTCATTGCCCATGGCCTCTGCACTAACACCTTCTCAGGAGTGGGGAAACCAGGCACAGCAAAGTCTGGACTTAAGAGAAGGCAGGGCAGGCAATCCTACCCTGTTCTATATGCCAGGAGACTGAGACCCAGAGAAAGCCCAGCATTGGGCTGCTTTCCCCAGACACCTTGGTAGCAGTAGGGGTTGGAGGAGGCTTCCTAACTGGAATTCAAAGTCCCCACATGGGTTCCATGGCTAGAAGCCTGGGGAGGTTTCTGCTCTCCCGAGGCCATAAGAGGCACCCCAACTCAGCGATGGTGGTGGCCCCACCAAGGTGTAGGGAACCACAGCCACCACTTCACCAGGCTGCCTGAGCTGCAGCGCTGCCTCAGGCGTGGCCCCACCCCCTGCCCCCCACCCTCTGTCTCACGGGTCTTGTACCGGAGTGTGAAAGTGGAAACACATATCACTGTGGACACCGCCAGCTTCGGAGGAGTCAGGAGACTGGGTGAGCATTCCAGCTCTGCCATTCGCCGAGCAGGAGAAGGTAGAGACCGTTTTTGCCACTCTGAGCCTCAGTTACAGTTACTCATCTGCAAGCTGCATCAGTGCTGAGCGTCACACCTGTGGTGACAATCCACTGAAAATGTATATCGTAGGTGCCAGGGCCCCGCGATGGGTACTCAGACAACTAGAGAGCCCTGGAGCCGCAGGGGGCTCACAGCCCCTCCTCCTTAAAGCCACTCTGTGGACCCTGATGAGGATTTGAATATTCAAAGGAAGATCCTTTGAATCAGGAGGCAATGTGTGCATGCTAAGTTGCTTTAGTTGTGTCCAGCTCTTTGTGACCTTATGGGCCATAGCCCACCGGGCTCCTCTGTGCATGAGATTCTCCAGGCAAGAGTATGGAGTGGGTTGCTATGCCGTCCTCCTGGAGATCGTCCCAACCCAGGGATTGCACCCATATCTCTGCCTTCATTGGCAGGTGGGTTCTTTACCTCTAGCGCCATCTAGGAAGCCCTCAGGAGGCATCAGTCAGTGGGTCAGTTCAGTCGCTCAGTCGTGTCCGACTCTGCGACCCCATGAATCGCAGCACGCCAGGCCCCCCCTTCCATCACCAACTCCCGGAGTCCACCCAAACTCATGTCCATCGAGTCAGTGATGCCATCCAGCCATCTCATCCTCTGTCGTCCCCTTCTCCTCCTGCCCCCAATCCTTCCCAGCATCAGGGTCTTTTCCAAGGAGTCAGCTCTTCACATGAGGTGGCCAAAGTATTGGCATTTCAGCTTCAACATCGGTCCATACCCAGGGTCAAATCTCAGCTGCACCCCAGTGACTGCAAGACTGTTGTAGGGCGGGTTTCCTGATGCCAGCCTCAGCTTCCATGTCCACAAAAAGAGCACAGCAGGCTCTGCTTCAATCCTGGAGACCTCAGACATCTTTTACCCAACCCCATCGCCCTCCACACAGGTCTTAGAAAGACTGGGCAATATATTACAACCAACCTTTAAATGCATAGCTGAGCTTTTAAGAAGGTGAGAGGCATTTCCAAGGACAGGAATGAAGAGTAAGAAATCAGAGTGGAAACCCAGGCACTGATATGATGCTGTGCTGACTGGAGCCAGGCAGAGGAATGGCTGCCTAGCCAGGACCAGGGCTTGGATACACTCACAAAACACTGACTGCACCCTGCGACCTCAGCATTCAGTGAGCTGGGCCTTCCTTAGGGGGCTGCCAGGAGACACAACAGTCAGCTAAAACTTCACAGAAATCTTTAGAAGCTGTTAAAAATTATACCACCCAATAGCTGCACACTTTATTATCACCAAAGAAACAGACATTTCTTAAATTGGTAAATTTGGTATATTGGTCATCTGGCAAATTCTGTCTTCAGCAAATTGATTTTTTGAAAAATTGACTTTCAGCAAATTGATTTTCCATAAATTGGCCCTTTGGTGAATGTAGCATCTTGGCCTGCTTCCAGTTTTAAAGGTCCCTACAGAAGTGTCAAGAGCTTGGGCCCATGAGAGAAAATGGGAATTGATATACTGAGGAGCAAAGCCCAGCCTGCTCAGGAGAAGCAGGGAGAGATGTTAACTCTGTCCATGAAGAGTCTGCACGCTCCAGTATACAGGCAAAGAATTTCAGGGCAACTTACGAAAGTAATAGAAATAGACAGGGTAAGTACTGATGGAGGATGAGATGGTTGGATGGCATCACTGACTCAACGGACATGATGCTGAGCAAACTCTGGGAGTTGGTGATGGACAGGGAGGCCTGGCTGCTGCGGTCCACGGGGTCGCAAAGAGTCAGACACGACTGAGCGACTGAACTGAACTGAGAGAGCCCAGGATAAGCTCCTGCTCTCAAGATCATCAGCCTAATCACATCTTTTGCTAAAAGGTGATATTCACAGGTTCTGGGGATTAGCATGTGGTTGTATCCTTGGGAGGACTTCCCAGGTGGTGCTAGTGATAAAAAAAAAAAAACCCACCTGCCAATGCAGGAGACATAAGAGATGTGGGCTCCATCCCTTGGTTGGGAAGATCCCCTGGAGAAGGAAATGGCAACCTACTCCAGTATTCCTGCCTGAAGCATCCCCAAGGATGGAGGAGTCTGGTGGGCTATAGTCCGTGGGGTCACAATGAGTCAGACATGACTGAAGCTACTTGGCACGCCTACTGTTATCAGCCAATAATAATTTCCAAACCATTAGGAGGAGGAAAAGGGAAGATAGAAAATTTAGTCACTATAATAGGAGTTAGGAAGGAGAGGGAAAATAGAAATCTAGAAAAATCCAGGACAAAAATTAAAAGGTGAAATTAAATTCTCATAGTTCAGTGGAAATAATAAACATACATGTACTCTACAGAGACTGTCAGATTGGACACAAAAGCAAAATCTAGCCTTACGTTGGTAGCAAGTGTCACACTGAAGCAGAAAAAGGTAGAAGGCAAGAGGATAGGGGGATCCTGTCACATAAATACTAAACGTGAATGTGTACATCCCAAGACGATGTAGACTTGCAGACACCAGGTGTCATGGGGATAAAGGTGGCCACTTGGAGAAGACACAGGGGAAGATGAAGCCCACTCTACTCTGCTGAGCCCTCAGCCATATGAAGATGGGTCAGTCACAGCGCGTGACCTGGCTTTATAGAAAAAAAGACATTTCAACAAAGGTTGTGGGGCTGTGATGGAGATCAGTCCAGGGCAGCCTGGCTCCCAGAGGACAACCGAACCAACCCCATCCTCCTGGGTTGGGGCCACCTCATGGCAGCTTCAGCTGCAGAACAAAGCTTGAGTCCTTAAGTCAGCAGCTATCCAAACTGTCTCCCTCTCCATGAGTCATCTTCCCGAGGGGAGAGGAGACCTCAGTACACTGAAAGACTGATCTGACGGCTGACACTGCTTGAGATGTTCCGTTCAGTCAGTTCAGTCACTCAGCCATGTCCAACTCTTTGCAACCCCATGGACTACAGCAGAGCTTGCTCAACCTCATATTCATTGAGTCGGTGATGCTACCCAACCAGCTCATCGTCCGTCATCCCCTTCTCCTGCCTTCAGTCTTTCCCAGCAACAGGGTCTTTTCCAGTGAGTCAGTTCTTCACATCAGGTGGCCAAAGTATTGTAGCTTCAGCATCAGTCCTTCCAATGAATATTCAGGACTGATTTCCTTAGGGATTGACTGGTTTGATCCCCTTGCAGTCCAAGGACTCTCAAGAGTCTTCTCCAACACCACAGTTCAAAAGCATCAGTTCTTCAGCACTCAGCTTCCTATATGGTCCAACTCTCACATCCATACATGACTATTGGAAAAACCATAGCTTTGACTAGATGGACCTTTGTCAGCAAAGTAACATCTCTGCTTTTTAATATGCTGTCTAGGTTGGTCATAGCTTTTATTCCCAGGAGAGAGTGTCTTTTAATTTCATGACTGCAGTCACCATCTGCAATGATTTTGGAGCCCAAGAAAAGAAAGTCTGTCACTGTTTCCATTGTTTCCCCATCTATTTGCCTTGAAGTGATGGGACCAGATGCCATGATCTTAGTTTTTTCTGAGTTTTAAGCCAGTTTTTTCACTCTCCTCTTTCATTTTCATCAAGAGGCTCTTTTTCTCTCTTCACTGCCATAAGAGTGATATCATCTGCATATCTGAGGTTACTGATACTTCTCCGGGTAATCTTGATTCCAGCTTGTGCTTCATCCAACCTGGCATTTCACGTGATGTACTCTGCATATAACTTAAATAAGCAGGGTAACAATATACAGCTGTGATGTACTCCTTTCCCAATTTGGAACCAGTCCATTGTTCCATGTCCACTTCTAACTGTAGCTTCTTGACCTGCATACAGATATCTCAGGAGGCAGTTCAGGTGGTCTGGTATTCCCATCTCTTTCAGAATTTTCCACAGTTTGTTGTGATCCACATAGTCAAAGGCTTTTCATAGTCAATAAAGCAGAAGTAGATTTTTTTGGAACTTTCTTGCTTTTTCTATGAGCCAGCAGATGTTGGCAATTTGATCTCTGGTTCCTCTGCCTTTTCTAAATCCAGCTTGAACATCTGGAAGTTCTCTGTTAATGGACTGTTGAAGCCTAGCTTGGAGGATTTTGAGCATTACTTTGCTAGCATTGAGATGAGTGCAGTTGTGCAGTAGTTTGAACATTCTTTGGCATTGCCCTTCTTTGGGATTGAAATAGGTGAAGAAGTGAGTTGATTTACAGAAAGTGATAACAAAGCCAATGTGGTATTTGGACACAGCACAAATGGAGAAGGCGGAGCTAACTCCTGGGTTCTGGTGTGGGGCAGTGACCAGCACCTGGCTGGTCTTGGCATCCAGGGCCTGGCAGGACCCCTCTCCTTCTCCTGAGGGGCCTCATCTAGAGGACAAGGGTGGGTGTGCTAGTCTCTGAGGCCTAAAGGGTGTAAACCATGTGGACCTGGGTATCGCAGTGAGCAGCCATAGGCCAGGGCTTTCCCTCCCAGGAATGCTCCTTGTTATCTCTGGGTCCTGAGCCCTCAAGGACCCTGTCAAAAGTGTGCCAGGGGGCACAATTTTGAGACTTCCCTGGGGGTCCAGTGATTAAGACTCTGTGTTCCCAATGCAAGGGGCTTGAGTTCAATCCCTAGCTGGGGAACTGAGATCCCACATGTTACAAGATGCAGCCAAGAAAATATATATTAAAAAATTATATATATATATACATGTATATATATTATATATATTTATAATTTATAATAATAATATAAATATAAATATTATATAATTAATAATAATAATATAAATTTATATATATTTAAATATATATATATTTTAAAGTGTGTCAGCCTTAATAGGAACCCTGGATCCACCCTCCAGAACCTCTAAGGCCATCCTCTCTAGTTGAAATCCTTAGGGCCACCCTCACCGCCCCCCCATACACCCCCCAGAACTTTGGACTCAGTTCTACAAATCTCAGCATGTAGCAGAATTATTTCAGTAAGAGCCTGTATTGATTTTTAGAAGGAGTTGTTTTAAAATGGCATGTGAACATCATTCTGTCTGAAATCTTATGCCAAGTCTAGGGGTGTCCATGGTGGAGGGGGCTCATCTCACCAAGGCATTGGGAGACTTGCCCCGTTCGAGGCCATCCAGACTTCCTCTGACTGCCTGTCTTGGCCTGTCCCCTGCAAGGCCAACCCCTGGTATATTCAGGGGAGAGACATGGTCCTCTCTCGGCAGGAGGAAGTCGTCCTCTTCATCCCCCAGACCTCCCATTCGGCATCAGCTTCCTCTTCACATCGCTGACTGTTCCAAGGACCCTGACTGGCAGGCCACCCAGCTTCAGAAACAGCCACAAGCCGCCAGGAGTGGGGAAAGCACTCCACCCCCAGAAGGAGGCAGAAGGCAGGACAGTCTGGGGCTGGGAGCCAGAGCACTGGGTTCAGGTCCCAGCAGTAACTTGGGCTGACTGTGGGACCTCTTCAAACCCCAGTGCCCTGGTCTACTCTGCCTGGGTCACTGGTCATGGACTGTACACCCATGTCAAGAGGAGGAAGGAGGCTCAGAGTGTGAAGGGCGTGCTCAGGAGATGTGCTGTTAAGTGGTCTCACCCACATCCAGGCCACCCAGCTGAAGGCTGTCCCAGAGCAGGGCGTATGGCTGGGAGCTGGTACACATTGCGTGGCTCCTGGGCCTGGAGTCTCCAAGCCCAAGATATTTGCATTTTACCTGTCAACATGTGACTTGGTCAATGGTGTCCCTGAGGCTTCCTAGGTGGTGCAGTGGTAAAGAATCCACCTGCCAGTGCAGGAGACACAGGAGACTTGAGATCAATCCCTGAGTGGGAAAGATCCCCTGGAGAAGGAAATGGCAACCCGCTCCATTATTCTTGCTTGGAAAATGCTATGGACAGAGGATGCTGGCAGACAACAGCCCAGTCCATGGGGTTGCAAAGAGTTGGACACGACTGAGCATATACTTAGTCCCTGGGGGTATTTCTGGAGGATATTAGCATTTGAATCAGTAGAAGATAGAAAGCAGATTTCCCTCCCTGATGTGGGTGGACCTCATCCAGTCAGTCATAGGCCTGAATAGAACAAAACGCTGACGCTCCGGGAAGCAAAAGGGAATTCCTCCCGCCTGATAGTTGAACTGGGATGTTGATCTTTTCTGACCTTCAGGCCTCAACTGAAATACTGAGTCTCAAACCTGTTAGCCTTCAGACTAGAACTCAGACCATCAGCTCTCCTGGGTCTCCAGCTGCCAACTACAGATCTTGGGACTTCTCAGGCTCCACAATCAGGTGAGCTAGTTCTTTATAATAAGTTTCTCTAGATAGATGCATAGATAGACAGGTAGAATATCTCGTTGGTCTGCTTCTTTGGAGAACCCTGACTAATACAGAGCCCAGGCATTGGAGTGATACCATGATACCCAGAAAGGATCCACTCCTCCATGCTCCCAGGAAGGGTCCCTCAGGTAGGGGAGGACCACACTGCCTCAGCCAGTGCTTCCGGGGTCTGTGAGGTCAGCAGCCATGGGCTGAGGGAACCACCTCCAAGGTCAGTGGTGCTATGAAGAGAGGCAGCCTGGGCTGTGAAATTCAATGGGTTGATGTGTAAACTCAACTCAGACACTCAACCAGCATGGCCTGGGGCAAGCTACTTGTCCTGTGAAATCTGGATTTGAGAGCGCTTGCCTCACAGGGTCATAAATGCCCAGGACAGTGCTTGACACAAGGCTGACATTGGGTAAGTATTACTGGTGGCAGAAAAAAATGGGAAGTAGACAGCTGACTTCCACAAAAGGCCAGACTTGTCCCGTGTTTGGCCGTGGACAGAGGGTTGAGCCCCATTTCTGAGGACCCCAGGGCTGCATGCCAAGGGGCCCCCGGCCCAGAACACCTGCAGCTGTCCAACAGATGGCATCTACTAGGAGTGGGAGCCCCAGGGGACACAGAGGATGCAGCCTTGGAGACCCTAGTGCCTCTGCAGTTTGTGTGCCCAGCACCTCCAGGAGTATAGCAGGGTAAGCCCATACTCCCCATTGGGAGGCAGCCAGCGCCTGCATCTGTGCCGTGGGTCACACTTTGGTGGTCAGAACCCATGGAAACCTCTTCTCAGATACCCAGCCAACAGCAACACCCCGATCGTGCCTGTCCCATGATAGCTGGCCCAGAGCTAGCTTTCAGGGGCCTGTTGATCACCTTGCGCTTTCAACCCTCTATGCCAGTTTTGTCATCAACTTTGTCATCAGTGGTCTCAGGCACCTTTGAGGACTGCTTAGCACCAGAATCCAGCTGCCCATTGGTCACAGTATGTCCCCTGGCTTCAGAGGGGTCGTCCAGGGGAAGGATCCTCTCAGGAGAGGGGAATTGCATGGTGGTGGGGTGGGGTGGGGGGCTCCTGCAAGCCCAGGTCCACATAGGCCCCGCTTCCAGGCACCTGTGCCTCTGTGCCTCTTGCTGATCTTACCCCTACTCCTTCAGCCTCACAGCCCAGAGCACTTTCCTATCCAGAACATTCTTACTGGGGCCACTGTATCAGTCAGCTAAAGCTTCCCTACCAGACACCACAGACTGGAAAGCTAAACAACAGAAATCGATTTCTCAGTGTTCTGGAGGCAGGGCTGGTTTCTGGTGAGGCCTCTCTTCCCAGATTGCAGGCAGCCACCTTCTGCTGTGTCCTCACATGCCCTGTCCTCTGTGCATGAGCAAAGAGGGAGAGAGAGAGGTGGAGAGCTCTCTGATGTCTTTTCCTCTTCTTGCAAGTGTGCCTGTCCTGTAGGGGCCCCACTCTTATGACCTCATTTAACCTTAATCATCTCTCTTAAGACCCTGTCTCCCTATTCGGTCACGTTAGAGCCAGAGTTTCAAATACAGGCATTTGGGGAGGACACCGCTGAATTTATAACTGCTCTCCGGGTGTGTCCCCTGCCCAGCTGTGTGCTGGTGACCACCAGGAGATTCAGGGCCCTCGGAGAGACTGGGAACAGATCCAGTGCATCCCAGGTGTCCTGTCTGCCCTCCCTGGAATCCAGAAACCCTGAACCAGCCTCCCTTTAGAGGGATGGAATTCATTAGCTCCGAGGGCCCTTGGTCCCCAGTTCTCCTCTCCCACCAATCCCCCACTACTGTGCTGACCCCATGCCTGTGAACCCCTCTGATGACCCCAACAGGAGCTGGGGTTCCCATGAGAGATGTGAGACTTGTCATGGTCCTTGCGAGGGCAAGACCCTGAAAGAAAGGGTCCTTGGAATCTGCATCCCACCTCCAGTGCTCCAGAGCAGGTCTGGGAGCCCCATGAGGTCCATCCCCAGACCTCTGGGCCTAGGTCCTCTCCTAAGAGCTCCTTTCTGTGTTCCCCAAGGCTCTTGTGTGGGCACAGACCATTACTTCCTTTTAGAAAGAGCTCTTTGAAGAGGGAGGACTTTAGAAGGAGATGTTTCCCAGCAGAGATTTCCAACCAGCCCCTGGTGTGGGATTTGTATCATTGATTTTATTGATAAACAGAGAACACAGCTTGACAGAAAACAAGAAAGGGCTATTATAAATACATGAAGATGGAGCAGAGCCTGTTTTCTGGAGGGAGTGGGACTAGCAGACTTGCCCTGAGATGCCCCTCACTGCTGCCTGCCTGGGCCTGGGCCCTGCCTCGGGAGAGGCAGGGAGAGGTGCTGGGGCCCCTGACGTGTGGTGATGACCTCCTCAAGTGGCCTCACCATCCTTCCTGTGAAGGGTCCTAGGTCTGCTGCTCTGGGCTCTGCCAGAGCAGAGACGATGTCAGGGCTGGAGTCCAGGCATGAGTAATGTGCTTAAGGAGTGGTGGTTTGGTCCCAACAGGAGAGGAGACACAGCAGAGGGTCTCAGGAGGGCTGGATGGGGTGGGGTGGGGGACTCATGCTCAGGGGAGGCTCCCCACCATGGGAGCCAAGCCTTACTGGAGACACAGCCATCACCCCAGGAGGAGGCTGGGGTGGGGCCACACCTACTCTGCACCTCGCAGCTCCGCCTATTCCCAGGTAAATGGACCTGATTAGGTTGGTGGAGGAGGCTTCGCTGGATTCTAGGAAGCGAATTGGGCTGTGAGCAGGAGGGAACATCCGGGGTACACCAAGGCCTGTGAGCGCTAACATCTCCTGCCTGACTGCCCAAGCAGGGCTCCCCAGGGCAGAAGAGCAAGTGGACAACCGTGTAGATTCCCACTTCCAGGACCAGCTGAGGGCCAGGGGAGACAGCTGTGTAGGCCAGCAGTTCAGGGGGTTGTCTGCATTTTCCAGGCTATGAGATTGCTGGGAGGGGAAGGCCTTTCAGAGGGACGTTCAGTCTGGCCCCAAGAGGGGAAGGATACCAACTTAGGCTCTTGATGTGGCGGGCCAAGTCTCAGACCAGGCTCTCCTGGCCTGGTTGTCCCCCTGCATAAAACGAGGTGACACCAAGGCTGGTGGGCAGCTGGGAGCCGAAACCCACACAGATCCTCCAGGATCCAGGGAGGGACAGAGCCCTGAGTAACAGAGATGCCAGGAAGCACTCTCTTAAGTACTTTCTTGAAGCTTCACATCCCACGTTCAGGCTACTTCGACCTGAGTGACATTGTTTAGCTTTCTTTTTGTGAGGAAAAACCCATGGAATTGACTTCCTTTTTATATTTCCACTGGGCTGCAGCCTACACCTTAAATGCATGTCAGGATAAAGGGGGTCAGGGGACATGCCGAGTGACCCCATCTCCAGGTGGTCCATCAGAGCAATAGGAGCATGCCCAAACTCTGCTGGCGCATTTGAGAATGGGATAGGTGCTGGCTGGCTTCATGCTGGTCATTTAGGCTCTGCTGAGAGGCTCCCATATGCCCCAAAGAGGTCGGGGCTGCTATGTAATTACACAGCCACAAGGCAAGAGCTGCCTTACCTGCATGAGCTGATGCTCAGAGGAGCTGACCCATAGGGCCATCTTTCCCTCCAGGTAATGGGGTCATGGCTTTCCAAGGGAATCTGGCTTTTTAGGGATTTGGGGATTATGACTTTGATCTTTCAGCTCTGGTACTTTATCCACCCATTTTCTGATTAGTTTTTGTCTGACAGGAGACTTGGGGCCAGTGTTCAGCCCCAGGCTCTTAAGGTTGGAAAGGTCATACCCCAGATTTCCTACAGAATGTTTGATCATGGTGGGAGAACCATGAAACTGGCAGTTAAAATTGGCTGAAGGAGCATCTCATTTATTTTCACTCTCTCCCCAAATCCTACCAAAATGATCATGAATGAAAAGAGAACTTTGAAAGCTAAAAAGACAAATAAACAAGGGGGTCCATCAAAACACACGGGAAGAGACAATAGAACAACTCAATGTCAACACACTCATGGGAACACGGAAAGCAGATGGTTTGGTAGAAACAGCACTGAGTCCCACAGAGGGAAATGAATGAGAAGCAATGACTGAACACCAGAGTCAGGCCCCAAGACCTCCACCAACCTGTAAGAGGTGGGAGGAGTGTTCACAGGAAAAGTGATCCAGAAAGGTCCTGGTATTGGAAACATCAAGTATTAGTATTGGGATTGTAAACTGATATAGCCACAATGGGGAGAAGTATGGAGGTTCCTTAAAACCTAAAAACTGAACTACCATATGACCTAGTAATCCCACTACTGGGCATATACCCTGAGAAAAACCATAATTCAAGAAGACACATGTACCCCAATGTTCATTGCAGCACTATTTACCACAGCCAGGACATGGAAATAACGTGAATGTCCATCAATAGAGGAATAGATAAAGAAGATGTGGTACATATATACAGTGGAACATTACTCAGCCATAAAAAAGAATACAGTTGGGTCATTCGCAGAGACATGAAAGGACCTGTGTCTGTCATACAGAGTGAAGTAAGTCGGAAAGAGAAAGTCAAATATCCTGTGTTAACACATATATGTGGAATCTAGAAAAAAGGTACAGATTTGTAGGGGGAATAGAGATGCAGACGTGGAGAACAGATGTGTGGACAGGGTCGGGAGGGAAGGCAGTGTGGGATGAACTGGGGATTAGGATTCACATATATCTACTACCATGTGTAGATAGCTAGCGGGAAGCTGCTGTAGAGGGAGCTCGGCTCAGTGCTCTGTGATGACCTACACAGGTGGGATAGTGAAGGAGGGCATCCAAAAGGGAGGGGGGTCCAAAGGGAGTATATATATGTATAGGTGTGGCTGATTCATTGTACAGCAGAACTAACACAACACTATAAAGCAACTATACCCCGATTTAAAAAAAGAGAGAACCTACTGAGAAGGGGAGGTATCTTGTTGAAAGCGAGGAACAGGTGAGTGAACATTTGCCTCCTAATCACACAGGCTCCCCATCCCTTTCCCCCATGAAGCAGCAGCCCGAGTATCAGCAGCCAGTCCCATAGTCTCCAGGCAAGAAACCAGAGGGTTTTTCTCCAGGAAAGTGAATAATCCCAGAGAAAAGGCATTTAGGAAAATATTCCTTATTTAAATGCCGGCACATCGATGACATCTCTCTTCACAAAGTTTCAAATCCTTTTTTTTAAAGAAAAGTTTTTCTTTTGGAAGAGCTTTAGATTTTCAGAAGGATTGTGAAGATGGTACAGAGAGTTCTCGTATACCCCATACCCAGTTCTCCCTGTTATTAGCTTCTTTTGTCAGTATGGTACCTTCATCACAACCAAGGTACCAATACTGATACACTATCATCAGTTAAAAGCACACCTTGTTTGAATTTTCATGGCTTTATCTGACATCCTTTTTCTGCTCCAGGAGCCCATCCGGGAGAACACATTACTTGTGATCATCATATCTCCTTCAACTCCACTTGGCTGTGGCAGTTTCTCAGACTTTCCTTGTCTTTGATGACCTCCATAATTTCAAGGAGTCCTAATCAGGTATTTTGTAACTCTCCATCAGTTGGGATATGTCTGATGTTATATCATGATTAGGCTGGGGTAATATATTTTGGAGACGAAGACCACAGAGGTAAAATGCCCATCTCATCCTATCTCATCAGGGGTCTTTTCTGTCACTATGTCTTGGGATTGTCAATATTGACCTTGGTTACTTGGCTGAGGTAGTATTTGTGAGGTTCTTCTGCTGTAAAATTACCCTCTTTCTTCCTTTCTTCCTCCTTTCATTTCTTCCCTCCTCCCTCCTTTCTTTCTTCCTTCCCCTCCCCCCCCCTTTTTTTTTACAAAATATACCGTAGTCTACAAAAGAAAGTAACTAAGAACAGCCCAGCTTAAGGATCAGGAGTTACACTCTACCTCTATGTGTGTAGTATCTACAACAATTGTTTAGAATTCTTCTACATAGGATATTTATCTCTCCTCCCCATTTTATTTATTTACTCAGTACTTTATTTCTATAAGGCTTTCCTGATGGCTCGGTGATAAAGAATCCGCCTGCAATGCAGGAGACCTGGTTCGATCCCTGGTTTGGAAAGATCCCCTGGAGAAGGGAATGGCAACCCACTCTGGTATTCTTGCCTAGAGAATTCCATGGACAGAGGAGCCTGGAGGGCTCTAGTCCATGGGGTCACAGAGAGTCAAGCACTACTGAATGACTAACACTTTCACTTTTATTTATATCAGTGAGGAATCATCAATATATTTTATACTTTGGGTTATAATCCAATACTAGTTTATTTTGTCACTCAAATTATTCTAGCTTTGGACATGAGAACTCTTTCACTTGACTCCTGTGCTTCTTTTAGCTCCATCATTGTCAATTTTTTTCTTTTTCTCTTTGTTTGTACCATTTTCTTTCTGGCACTATGAGATGCTTCAGCCTCACCTTGTATGTGTCTTATCCCAGCCTAGATTCAGACGTTCTCCAAAGTGTTCTGGTTCCTTTTATTGGAGAATGGTTTTAGAAGCCAAGGCCTGAGTGCTGAGTATGCTCATTGCTACTGGGGTGTTGTTGCCTCTAGGCTCTCCTAGCTGACAAAGCAAAGAAATAACTGCTCATACTATATGCAGTGGTTAGTTTTTCTGTGTCAACTTGGCTAGGCTATAGATCATTCTACCTTTCCCTCCTTGTTCAGCTGAAATCTTGCACTCCAACAAGGAGAAACCTGACTTCCAGAATCAACTGAGCAATGAGCTCAGTTGCATTATACATATAGAATGGCTTCAAAATTGTTAACTCATGCTTTTGTGAGGAACAACTATATCAACTAGAATATAGTGCTTGTATACAGTTCCTTTTTGATCTTACAAATTCCATTCATTTTTTTAAAAATATATATTTATTTATTTGGCTGTACTGGGTCTTAGCTGTGGCATGTGGGATCTTTAGTTGCAGCATGTGAGATCTATTTCCTCGACCAGGGATTGAAGCTGGGCCCCTGCATGAGGAGCATGGAGTCTTAGTCACTGGACCACCAAATAAGTCTCTCCACTCATTTCTAAAGTCACTTAGATCAGCACCTTCCCCCCCCCATTCCTTTTCAGTGCAGTAATGTTAGACATTTCTAGTGCACTTAGATTCTTCCGTCACATTCTGCATTCCATTCTAGCACCCTCCAACTTCCTAAATTATTTATTTATTCGGCTACACCATGTGGCATGTGAGATCTTAGTTCCCCAACCAGGGATCCAACCCACACCCTCCTGCATTCGAAGTGCTAGGTCTTTACCCCTGCACCGCCAAGGAGGTCCCCTTAAATGATTTTTTTTTTAATCAAAGCTTACTGCATATGAATAGCTCTATGCCTAAGGCATTTGTTGACAGCAATGAGCAGCAGTTCTCACTCTGTCTGTCTGAGACAGTAATAGTAGTTGGGGCAGACAAGAGGCTGAACAAAAAACTGCCAAAGAAAGCCTAGGGAACATGATGCTTGTAACAGAGGGCTTTACAAAGCTCTGACACATTCCTGGGACTCTAAAAGATCATATGCTATGCACGTGCAGGGCTATGCACATGCCTAGGAAAACCTGTCGTGAACCTAATCTCTCACTTCTGATGTAACTTGAGCCTCTCTGCAAGCAGAAAGTGAAAGTTAAGGCAGACTTGTAAACTGCCTGCCTGAGTGTTAAAGATGCCCCCCCTTTCTCTCTCTCTCTCTCTCTCTCACACACACACACACACACACACACACACACACACACAGAGTCCCTCAGCAAAGGCTAAAGGACTTGTTGGTTCAAAGCATTTAAGGAAATCTTCCCAAACATTAGCTGATCATTAATATGTCCACTGTAATCTGCAGGGATCCGTTAAGAAAATAACTTTAAAAATGCAGTAAAAGAAACATCAAGGACAGTAAAACAGTATGCTAGAATATATAACACAAAAGAAGGAAGTAATGGAGAAACAGAGGAACAAACCACAGGTAGACTGTTGAGAAAGAGAGAGGGAGGAGATGGAGAAGGAGAGACAGAGTGAGAGGGTTCAAACTACTAAAGTCAGAATTGAAATAAATAGGGAACATTACTACCAACCTTACAGAGACAAAATTGATTATAAAGAAATGCTATAATTGAGTTGCCAACAAATTAGGTACCTTGATAAAGAATCTATTTCACAGATGACTGAAATGGATTCAGGAATAAATAGAACTTCTGGATAGACTTATAATAGGTACAGAAGTTGAATTAGTAATGAAAAGCATTACCCACAAAGAAAAGCCAAAGCCCAGATAGTTCACTGGTGAATTATACCAAACATTGAAAGATGAGTTGCTACAAACCCTTCACATACTCTTCCAAAAAATAGACGGGATCATTTACCACCTCATTCCATGAGGTCAATAATGCCTTGGTTCCAAAACTCAACAAAGACACCACAATATAAGAATACTACAGGCCACTATCCCTTATGAATATAGATATAAGAATGCTAGCAAATCAAATCCAACAACATGATTTTTAAAAAGGATTACATAGTGTAAGCAAGTGAGATTTATCTCGGAATTTAAGGTTTGTATACCATCTGAAAAAGAATTAGTGTAAAGCACAGTATTAAACAGAACAAAGAAAACAGATTCACATGATTGTATCAATAGATGCAGAATAAGCGTTAGACAAAATACAATGTATTTTCATGTGAAAACAATCAACAAACAAGTAGAAGGGAACTTCCTTAATCTTTGGAAGGGCATCCATGAAAAGCCCACAAAGTCACACTTAACAGTAAAAAGACTGAGTACTTTCCCACTAAGATAAGAAACAAAACAAGGATGCCTGCTCTCACCACTTCTATTCAATACTGTATTAGAGGTTCGAGCCAGGGCAATTAGACAAAAGAAAAAAAAAAAAAACGGCATGCAGATCATAAAGGCAGAAGTAAAACCATCTCTACTCACAGGTAACATAACATAATCTTGTGCTTAAAAAATTCTAAGGAATCCTAAAAAACAATGAAAACTAATATGAGTTCAGCAAGTTTTTGTGATAGAAAGTCAACAGAAAAAAATCCATCTATTAGTACTTCCATATATTTGCAAACAACAATTTGCAAATGAGATGAAGAAAGATTGCATTTAATAGAATCAGACAGAATAAAATGCTAAGAAAAAAATTAATAAAAGATGTGCAGCATTTGTTCACTGCAAACTACAAAACATTGCTGAAAGGTATGGAGGAGAATCTAAATAAATGGAAGGGCAGGACTTCCCTGGTGGGAAATGGTTAGGAATCTGTCTGCTGATGCAAGGGACACAGGTTTGATCCCTGATCCCAGAAGATTCCACATGTTGAGGGGCATCTAGGCCTCCATGCCTCAGCTACTGAAGTGCAAGTTCCTTACAGCACACGCTCTGCCACAAAGAAGCCACCACGATGAGAAGCCCACGTACCTCAGCCAGAGAGTAGCCCCCACTTGCTGCAACTAGAGAAAGGCTTCGCGCAGCAACGAAGACCCAGACCAGCCAAAAATTAATAATTGTTTTAAAAAATGGAAAGGCATCCCTACCACCCCTTTGTCAGTTAAACCCACACATAAGGATCTGAGATGGAACACTGAAAATCCCTGAGATAGAGTCGGCGCCCTGGAAACAGCAGTTGCTCTGGTAATAGTTATGAGAACCCACGTGAGGATTCAATAAATGAGATAATGCATTTAGAGAGCCAGGTCCAGCAAGGCTGTGCAGCAAGCCTGAATTATCTTTATGTCCACTTCCCTAACCTCCCTGCCCAGCCCCGCCTTGCTGACCTCACAGAGCAGCTGTATCACACAAGGTCCTCTG